>BROE01000020.1:12223275-12602584 GCA_036571765.1 Plecoglossus altivelis
CGGTCAGCCCAGGGACTGGCTAAAACACACACACACACACACAGCAGTGTATATCCCCTGTGAAAGGTTAGTTTTAATCTAAGCTAGTTTGACTAAATATAATGGCATCTTTCTACAAAACGACGAGTGCTTTGCCACGGCTTCTAGACCGGAGCTAAAGGTGCGGTGGCGCATGTTGATGACCTCACCAGCAGGCCTTGGATGATGGTGTGTCGGTTTTTTCCCTCGTAGTCCACCACCTCGATGTAGTCCAGGTAGGCGTCGGCCCAGTAGACCAGCTTGCTGACCAGGTCCAAGGTGATGCCGTGGGGGAACACGATCTTACTGTCCACCAGCTTGGTCCTGTTCTGACCGTCCATGTCGCAGCGCTCCACCTTGGGGATCTGCCCATAGTCTGTGAAGAACACCTTCCTGCAGAGACATTCATGAGGAGACTCATTGATTCATTCATGAATGAATCTCCATACTGGTCGATACAACCGACTCAATCGACCTCTCTCATTTCTTTCCGAGTGATTCTTTGATGGATTCGGTCTATATCGGCTGGATGCTTAAGCAGTGTTTCCCTGAGGAGACTGCTGCGTCCACAGCCAGATTCAAGACCACCAATACAACACGTACGTACGCACATACGCACACGCACACACTCTCTCCGTCTCTATGGTACCCAACAAGTTTGATGCTCATGTCTTTTACTTGTGTTTGCTTGAGTCATTTTTCTTCTTCTCTAATTACAACAACAACAAAATCGGAGTGCTTCAGTTTTTTATGCTTCCACAGCAGAAGCTAAAATGATGTTACCCTCATCCCTCATCCTCCGACAATGTAGCTGACCACAAAGGATGCTGGATCAAACGTGCTAAAGCAGATGACTAGAGGAAGCAATTATTACTGTGGAAATTGGAAGGAATGAAAAACAAATAAGCACGCACACAAAAACACACATACACAAACTGAAAGGAACGCAATAAAGTCCTTCAGGAATGAAGAGTTTGAGACCTCTGCCATTGGTGGTGGGCTGAAATAAAAACATGACTTTCCTAAGAAAATGGAATCATGGATTTGGAAAGCCCAGGGCACAGCAATACAAATGAAACATCTGCAGTCTATTATTCCCAACCAAACTTTCAGTCCAGCAGCTCAGAGTTCCAATAAGTCCAAAGGTTTCGCAGAACTCCCACCGCTGCATCTTAATGTATGTCCTGGATAATAACCCAGCCATCCATGCATCCTTGCTTCCAAGAAGCCTTAATGAAATCCTCATTTTAATGTATTATCACTCTAGTATTGTGTGCGAGTGTGTGTGTGTGTGTGTGTGTAGGTGTGTGTGTAGGTGTGTGTGATAGCTCACCCCATGGAGGGGTCGAGGGCGATGCCTTTGGGGTTGTACAGCTCCAGGTCCAGTAGGGTGACACATGTCTGACCATCCTTGTCACAAACAAAGATCCGGTCGTCCACGTCATCAACAAAGTAGAAGTTTCCTGTCAGCCAGTCTATGGCCATCTGCTCCACATCTGGAGAGAAAGGGGGAGGGAGTGAGAGAGAGGTGGGGGGAGAGGGAGGGAGGGAGACAGAGAGCGAAGGGGGAGAAAGGGAGAGGGAGGGAGAGAGAGGGGGGGAGGAGACAGAGAAAGAGGGAGACAGAGAGGAAGAGGGACATTTGAGAGTTGTCTTAACCCTTGTCTTGGTAACAAAGTGCTAGAGAGTCCCAGTAGGGTGAAGACTGCATAGTTAGTACAGACCTAGAGACACAGAGGTGTCTGAAATAGTGAGGTAAAGGAAGAGGTCTCCATCAAGGTAGACGAAGCATGTCCCCTGAGCTGGAAGCTGCAGACCCTGCCTTGCTAAATCTTCAGCGTATAGTCAACCAACCTCAAGGTAAACATCTGACTACAATATGTGCTCTCATTCCTCATGAATCTGCAGCACATTACTGGCATCGAACCGAAAAATGTGCGTGCGCGCGAGTGTGCTGTATGTACATATGTGCGGCAGAGGGGTGAGAAGTCTGACTCATAGTCAGAAGATGGAGGAGGAATCCAAATTAGGCAGCAGTCCACTGTTGTAGGCAGTGGCACAAAGCCACGGAAAAAAGGCTGCAGGAAAACATCTAAAACACAGATACGTGCAGACACAATCTGGTCTCGTTTGGTGGAGGTTTCAACCAGGTTTATTTGACTCATCGTGGCTCAAATCCCTACACAGAGCCCAGATCCCGGCCCCACCGCAGCAGGAAGTTGAAAGGTTTGAACGCACACAAACACACGCAGTCACTACCTCCAAGCTCTCAACCACACTCGAGAGGCAACCCTTCAGAAAGAAAGCGAACACACACCCACAGATGGAGAGCAAGGAGGGGTTACGAGGAAGAGAGAAGGAAAGAAAAACATACACACTTGCTATCACACACACACACACACACACACACCCCATAACTGAGCTGGAGCTGGGGATCACAGAAAGAGGCCCATTGTTGGAGCTGAAGGGAAGAGAACCTTAGGGATCAGAGCGATACAGTCCTTTCAAATAGTCATATCATCAGTGAGATTCAAGTGTGTTTGCGCGATGTGGGGTAAATGGGAGGGTGAGAGAGCGAGAGAGAGCGACAGAGCAAGAGAGCGACAGAGAGATAGAGCATGAGAGAGAGAAAGAGCATGGGAGAAAGACAGAGGAAGCATGAGAGGGAGCGAAAGAGGGAGGGAGTAGCAGGGGGCCACACTAGCCACAGGTCCTTGTTGCTCTGTATTTTCACAGCTGCAGCCAGTTCTGTTCTCCCTCCAAGTGTGCAAAGCAGATCCCACAGACACCCAGCAACTTTCTGAAAGACACGCATGCACGAGCACGCGCACACACACACACACACACCTCTGAAATCCAGGTCATATCTTGACCCTACTTAACAGATGCATGAGGAGGAGACAGTGGTGTCCTCTAGTGTGTGTGCTGTGTGTGCTGTGTGTGCTGGGGGGACGGAGTCTCTCCGCTGATTTAGAGGGGCTGGGAGGGGGGGAGTCACTTTCTAGAAGCAGGAAGACAGGAGTGGGGGGGGGGGGGGGGGGAATGACGGGGCAAATTCCAAGGTCTAAGAGGGTAATAAAAGTGAGTAAGAGTGAAAGCTAACCAGCTCCTGGCCTGTAAATCACACTGGAATTCAAAAGCTGCTTTCATTGTTGAAAGATTTTTCAAATGGATCGACCAGTAGGATGGTGAGAGAGACAGAGAGACAGAGAGACAGAGAGACAGAGAGAGAGAGAGAGAGATAGTAGCCCCTTTTAAAACGGTATAATGCCGCCCCATGTTTGATTAGAGATAGCACGCTGCTGTTCCTGAATTAGAGGCACCGCGTCAGCGTCTACAGTGTCCTGTCCTGCCATGCCAGCGCTCGCTTTCACAGACGCCCATCCAGCACAGCGTCTACCTCTGCTGCCCACTTCATACCTGTCCAACAATAACCCCTCCTTTCTGTTTGCATCTTTGAAATATAAAGCTTTGACGCAGCATAAAGGTGCAACATTCCTGCCTTGAACAGCCTGTGCTAAAATGGACTACAGAGAGAGAGAGAGACAGAGAGAGAGAGACAGAGAGAGACAGAGAGAGAGAGAGAGAGAAACAGAGAGAGAAACAGAGAGAGAGAGAGAGACAGAGAGACAGAGATTTCCACAAGGGAAACTTGGCCATTGTGCCATACCGGCGCTGAAGGTTTATGGGAATCAGGGACCACATTCCCGAAGGTGCTTTTAATTTGAACCCAGAGTTCTGCTTAAAACACTTCCAGCTGCCTTGCCCTTCCCCCACATGCGCTGATTAAACGACGGATAAAGAAATGGGGAAAAGAGAAGAGGGTTGTGCAACACTCTTAAAGAACCCTGCTGCTCCCCAACACAGAACACTGGGAGGAAAAAAGCCTGTGTCCCCTGTTCCTCGTCTGGTAAACAGAACTGGCTAGGCTGAGGCCAAAAACCTCTCTTCTCCTTCCCTCCCAACTTTTCGAACCTCCTCAACCTCCCTGGATCCATCCCCCGGATCCTCCCACCATCTCTGCCTGTTTCCCGGAGGAAGGGAAAGACAGTCTGGATTCATTAACTGGAGTTCAGTCTGCCTGAAATTGCACTATAAAAACAACATAATTGGAAAAGCAGACAGCAAGATCTTTTCTATTTTTTCCCAGTCCAAAATAACATAACAGGGGTAGACAGTTCCAAAGCCCTGCACAGTGTAGAGAGTTGCTGCTCTGTGTGCAGGGTCTAGCATAGGCAAGCTCATTTTCAATGTCTTTTTCATACGATATTTGGGCTTTTTTAACACCATCCAAAAATGTGAATGCATTCAGCTGCCCCTCCTATAACCTCCACCCCTCCCGCTCCCTCTCCACAACCCCCCTAGCAAGTCTCCCCTTTGCCATCTGGAGAAAGCATTCGCAACCAGAAAACTCACTAAGGAAGAATGAAAAGAAATTTAATGAAGGAAAAAAAGGGTAGAATGCTCACAAACGTGGTACTTGTTAAGACCAGCCGGGGGCATGCTAGGCCAGAGAGAGAGAGACATAGAGAAAGAGATAGAGATAGAGAGAGGGTGAGGGAGAGGAGACCAGACTCTGTCGATATTATTCAGGCATCAACGAGAGTCAAAGAGCAGACAGACAGAGTAATGGAGGGGAGGGCGGGAGAGCAGGAAAGTGAAAAAGAGGAAGAGAGAGAAGGAGAAAAAGAGGAGCGATAAAAGCCTTCAACATGGAGTCGGAAGCATCCTGCTCGCCTCAACACAGTGCATGGCCTGCTGGGGGACTGTACAGCTAGGACCTGGCGCACGCACGCGCACGCGCACACACACACACACACACACACGCGCACACGCACGCACGCCATAAAACCAGTGGTGAAATCGTTTTTGTCTATAATGAAAGTTTTCCAGAGTAGCAGAGGCTGGACAGCCCCCCCAGTGTGCTGAGAGATCTCCTCAGTGGATCTGCTTGTGCCTGCAGGGAGCCCCTCTCCAAGCTCTGTGCTGGACAGCAGCCAGCACGCTCCCCTGATAACCTGCCATCAGAGCCTGCCAGGCTTTAGCTTGGGACCCACACGGTCCAACCTCAGATGGAATATTGCAAAATGGGTTGTTTTGAGGAAGCTTATCGTTTCAGATCAGTTAGAGGAGTTAAGATCGTATTCTGGAACGTTGCCTAATATTGCGAAATGAGGGGGTAAGACAAGTGACTGTGGTCTGAGGTGTGGGTGACTGGTAACTGAAACTGCACTGCAGCCCACTAAATTACAACATGAGAATCACAGGGCAGGCTGGAGATCAAAACAAAAAAGGAAATGAAAGGAACAGTCAGCATGTGAGAGGAATAAAGAGAGAAGCAAGCACATCTGGACAGTTCATCTGTGGCATGCTGAGGTCATGAATTACTGCTAATGCAAAACGCATCATTTCCTGTGTGTCAATTCCAACTGTGGGCTGCCTGCTGCTCCGGGGTCGTGTCAAAGTGAACGTCTCTGCTCCCCTGCTGTCGCACCGACACCACAAGCGTCTCGGCAAACTGGGCAAACTCAGTCTGAGGACTGGGCATGTTTACTTCACCACACACATGCATTACACGCACACGCACACCCGCACACACACACCACAGCCAGAGGATTCTACATTAGATTTAAGCCTTAGTTCAGATTCCAGACTAGTAACGTAGAAAATGCAGTACAACTACAACTAGTACAACACACAGACACACACGTGCGCGCAGACATGAATACAAACACCCTCCTGCTTTGGGGGATCTCTGAACACAGGAAGCAGGAAGTGGACTTCCCGATTGTTTCCTTTTATCTGCAATAGAGTCCCGATCCTTTAACTGTCTGACATGCAAACACAACAGGACACACGCACGCATGAGCACCGTCCCTCGTCTTTAGGATTATACAGCCCATTAGTGGCTGGAGGTCTCACACTGCTTTGGGTGCTGGTGGATGAGTGACTTCAAGTCAAGCTGATGAATCAAGTGGAAACTGTTGGAATGTCCTGCACATACCTTTGGTCCACAATGGTCCAACATGCCCTGACGGTCAAGAGCTCGATTAAGCTGGACCAGGAGGCGAGGAGAGGTAAAGGATGGGATAGGGAGGGGGAGCAAAGCTAGCAATTGTGTGTGCATGCGTTCAAAACAGCAAGAACCCATGTCTACCTGTGAACGCAGGTACAGATCTGAGTCATTTCCGTTCATGAGCATTGCAAATACGACTGCTGCAAACCTCACTCCCACCAAACCAGTTTAAGAACCAGTTCCATCTTTCCTAGGTCACAGTATTACCAGTAGTAGTAGTAACAACATGTGAGTGGCGTGTACTGTGACAGATGTGATGTCATGATCTATTCATCTAGGTTCTGATAACATTTATCACTCAATGATACACCCTGAGCATTTTACTGTCCTCGTAGCCTGACCAAAAATGCAGACAGATTTATGATAAAGTACAGATAAACAGAGACAGACAGAAAGGGGGCAGATGGTGTAGGACAGTGTTAGTGCGCTGAAGATAGAGGCTAAGGGGATACGTTCTTGAGTGAAGCCCATGGCTCCAGTGTACTCACGGTGGAGGCTGAGGGTGATGTTGATGATCCTCTCGTCTGTGAAGCTCTTCAGGTTGGGGATCTTAGCACACTTGAGGTGTGTGGAGGCCGGGGAGTCGCCCACATGGATCCAGCAGACCGTTTCCTGTGCATACAGGAAGTCCATGGCGGTGGTCTGCTTGGTGCTGGTGGAAAGCAGGCTGTGCACCGTGGTGCCGCTCAGAGTGGTGGCCTGGATGTTCTGGGAGTTGGCGATGAGGAGCATGGGCAGACGATCCACTGGGACTGAGAGAGGCAGAGCAGAGCAAGGTCAAGCAGACAGGAAGTCATGCACGAGGCCACACAGCTTGACTAGCACACATGGAAATAACATCCATTTACTGTTACAGATTCACTTCATGAAGCCATGAGAAGACAAAATGCAAAAAGACATGTCTACGTCCATGTCATGAGCAGAGCTGGGGTTCCAGTTCCGGGGGGGGGGGGGGGGGGGGTACCGTTTTTGGCCTTGCAGGAGCGGTTGTCGGGCTGCGGCAGGTAGCCTTCCACACAGCTACAGCTGTACGAGCCCTCAGTGTTGGTACAGGACTGACTGCAGGTCCCATACACGCTGCACTCGTCAAAGTCTAGACGTCACCGGACACACGTGCACACACGCCCGCACAAACACGCACACGCACAGTTCAATTCCATCATTAGTGTCAGTCATATTTTACAGTATTTCATAAGGAGTAGCGGTTGCCAGACAAGCTCACCTTTGCATGTCTTGCCATCTATGCCGATCTCAAATCCACTGTTACAGTAACAGGCAGGCCCCGAGTGGGTGACCGAACAGTTGTCCTGGCAACCCAAGAGCGTGCAGTTGGAGGCAAACTCTGGAGGAACAAGGAGGGAGAGGAGGGAGGGAGGGGGGGTAAGTTGGGGTCATTTGAAGGAACACAGAGGAGGTAGTGTCTGTGGCAGTGTTGAGGGGCAGCAGGGGGAGAGGGAGCATTGGGGGGGGGGGCAGTATCCAGGGAACACACAAAACAAAGAGGATTTAGAGAACTATAAATCCTTACATCGGGGAGGGAGTTATACATCAGATAAGGTCACATAGGTGTCTAGCTAGTTTATCATGGTGGAGGAAACCTTTTGGAAGCGGCACCTTGCCGTTCAGGCTCTCACTGCCTTCTTGCACAGCAGCAGCCCAACAGCCAAGAACAGGCCTGGAGGCACTGGGAACAGCACAGCCCAGGGCTGCAGGGTGGGTCTAGCGCTGGATAGCCTGTAGCTACCACCTACCAATCGATATGCTCCCAAAGCAGCCCCATAAGCGAACACACCAGACAGGCAGGGTGGGTGTTTGTGTGTGTGTGTGTGTGTGTGGGTGAGGGGGGGGGGTCGTCATGGCCGTGGTGGTTTGGGAGGGGCTCTACAGTAGGGGGCAGTGTGCGTTGTGCATGGGGTGGTATGAGGTGGTAGGAGTGGGATGGTCAGTGCTTGGTGCCGGTGTTTAGTGGAGGGAGCTGAGAATGAGTCCTAACCAAAGCACAGTGGGCATAAACACACACACACACAACCACACACCCACACCCACACACAATGGAGGCTTTGTGTGGTCGGCCAGGGAGAGAAATCCACAGGCAAACACTGCAGCTTGAATTAATAAACCCCTCCCAGTCAGCTAGAGCCAAGGCAGTCTGAACACAAACACACAAATACAAGTGTAGGAACTTCACACCGACAGCAACAACAGACACGCATACAAGCATTCATTAATGCTGCATAGCACTTATACAGTGCAACTTGGTCTGCAGTTGTGACCAGGGTAGAAGTCCCAGCAGAGACCAACAGCAGCAGACACACCAGAGCAGTGGGACTACTGGCACTCATCACTAACTCACCTCCTGGTCACCAAACTAGGCTATCACTCTGTCACAACACAACACACACACAGAGTGAGAGAGAGACAGAGAGAGAGACACAGAGAGAGAGACACAGAGAAAAGAGAGAGAGAGAGAGACAGAGAGAGAGAGAGAGAGAGAGAGAGACAGAGAGAGACAGAGAGAGACAGAGAGAGACAGAGAGAGAGAGAGAGACAGAGAGAGAGACAGAGAGAGAAAAGGGAAAAGAGAGAGACAGAGAGAGAAGGGAACAGAGAGAGAGAAGGGAACAGAGAGAGAGAAGGGAACAGAGAGAGACAGAGAAAGACAGAGAGGAGCAGAGAGAGATGGGCAGAGAAGGAGAAATGGCAGATGGAGGTAGACAATTGACAATATCTCCGTTTACATTCTAGTAGTGAAAGCTAACAGCAGAAGCTCTGTGACGCTGTTGGAACACACTCCTTATCCTCATATCTGCTCCTGACGCGTGGCATTCCAAAGCTGCAGAGCTTGGTGACGTTTCTACACTAGCTGCCCCACGTGACTGGAGCTTCCCTTCCACACAGCTTCTCCACAGCTCTCTAAGAGGACCCATGCTACCATGACAGAAATACAACCATGTTCAACCTGACTGTGGGATGACAATATCGGAACATCTTGTTCGGAAGTTTGACCGAAACTTGGTTTTCCACATGATTTTTCCAGTCAATGTACCCGTATTTCAGGCAAGGTTACTAAATGCTTCAACTAAACTGGTTGCAATGGCAAACAAACATGGTAACACATCCCATATATTGCCAAGTGTTTCCACTGTGAGAGTGGATTTTAGGTGGATGTGAATGGAATCAGAAGTGATATACCAAACGGCCTCTTGGTTTCCCTGGGTCCCAGGTCTCTAGCTGCTCTGGGACACAGTGGAAGATACTGTACATCAAACAAGGCTCAAATTACAGGGTTGGCAAAACAATTCCACAACAAGTCTGGGCACATCTGCATCTACAGTAAAAACAAGCAAACAGTTGTCTACAATACAGACAAAGAATATTTATTAGAACAAACAGTGCAATGAGTAATATCTTTTTAAACCAAAATCTCGCTCATCTGGGATTTGTGTGCCCTCCTGTCAATGCATTAGACCCCCTGGAAGATCAAAGGATGTCTAAGGAGATGGAGACACACACACACACACACACTGTACAAACATACACACCACTCAAAGCAGCCCAGCGTGAAACCGCATGAAAATTTGATGTTCTCTCCCACGCCTATCTCCGTGTTACTCTGTTAAATATTTCATTCCTCGCTCGCCTTCCCTCAGAGGAGAGACGGAGGAAGAGAGAGACCGAGAGAGAGAGAGAGAGAGAGAGAGAGAGAGAGAGAGAGAGAGAGAGAGAGATGTCGAGTGTCCACCCCCTAGAGGCAGGGGAAATGACAGCCGTCATTGTGCGACTCTTCTGTAGGATGTGAAGAGAAGGCAGTGCATCAAAGACAACCTGGGGCTTCAAGTCTGAACCTTAGAACGTCACCAGACTGGGAGCAGCAACACAGCCAGAGACTCAGGTGCCTCTCTAGGCCACCAGCGCCGAGAGAGTCCCAGAACATGTTCAAAAGAACCATATTTTGGGTTATGGAATATACATGAACACCTCATTTAAAACCGGGAAGAAACCTTCCACTTGTGTTAGTGTCCAGCCAGGCTGGGCTGGCTGGGCTGGGCTGGGCTGGCTGTGCTAGAGGCTCAGAAACACACTGCTGACTCACAGGAGACTCACAGCCTGAACATCACAGGATGCACAGGGAACAGGTGCGCACACATCTTCAACGTGTGTGTGTGTGTGTGTGTGTGTGTGTGTGTGTGTGTGTGTGTGTGTGTGTGTGTGTCGTAGCCTTCATGCTTTCCTAATCCAGGAAGCAGAGCAGATCCACATATCCACACCCTTCCTGGCCCTCTGACTTGATCTGTTGGCCAGCCATGCTTTATCCCAGCCAGCTGTATCAGAGCCCTGCTGTTGTTCTCCTCCCCACCCTGTCCTCTGCATCACCCCTCGGCTGATGGTGCCCAGGTGGTCCACATGACCATGTTGGCCATTTTCTTCCTCTATTCAAGCACATCACCACGTGTCCTTGGCTGTGAACTGGAAAAGAACTGCTTCATTGGCACTGCTAATCCATCAACATCTAATCCAAGGTTGATAAGCATGACTCAAGCATGCTCTGGTTTTTGTTTCTAGGATTTCAGGACACAGACAGACACAGACACACACACACACACACACACACACACCCACACCCACTCTGATCCATGTGTGCCCGGACATGATCTCACACAAACAAGGAGGAAAGTTATAATATTCAATGGGGGTTTTTTGTTGCCTAAAATGTCCAGAGTGTAGGGCCATGGAGAAGGCTTAATCTGCTGTAGAGCTCCAGCCTACACAGAGCTGCAGCACCGTCAGGAGCAGGAAGGACAAGGAGGTAGCAAGACTCTCCCACAGACTCCTACTCTTTACTCACTCAAGTGCGCGCACGCACACGCACACGCACACGCACACATGCACACTCGTATTTACAGAAAAACACAAATACTGCAGAAGCAACACTATGGGCGTATGTGAAGCTCTCTATGGTGTTGCTTCTAAAAAGGGGCTTTGCAAATACATTTTGGTTTGATCTGATGTAATTTGACACTGGCTAACGGTGCAGTATCAAAAGTAACCTAGTGGGTCATTTAGGCCCGTGTTCCAGTTCGTAAGCAGGAGTGTGTAAAGGGCAGAGTTCTGGGCGGGGCCTACCTCTACAGTGTGGCCCCTCGTCCCAGCCATCCGTGCAGTCAGGGACACCGTTGCAGAGTTTGCTCATGTGGATACAGACCTCCGTCCCCCCGCACCTGAACTCATTAGGAGGGCAGCGCGACACACGGCTGTGGGGACCTGAAACACACAAAAACAAACCATCATCAACAGAACAAATACATAGATGGGGGCAAAGAAATGGGTATAATGTACACAGGGGCTCTCTGCTGCCTGCCCCTTCATTCTATTTCACAAGAAATGATTTCACAATATTTGATTTGTTATCTACCACAACTCTTTCCTCTCATCTCCCATTCCCGTAGTTCTGCTTCTATTCGCAGATTTGCTGTATGCAGCAACTTTAAGAAGAACCACAGGCCAGAATAGAACATCCTGCGGAATCGAAACTGAACCGCTGTTTAGGTAGGAGATACGAGGACACACCAACAGAACTAACAATCCCATCATGACCGTAGTTCCAGCCCAAAACCACACACATACGCACGCATGCACGCACGCACGCGCACACACACACACACACACACACACACACAAGCCCAGCTCCGCTCAGGCTGTGCTGGACACTGATGCTGAGCAGATGAACAGGAGGTGTGGAAGAGACCTCAGAAGGTTTGGTGAAGGTTTGGAAGCTCCGCCCTTCTCAGCGTTCTGGGCTCACCTATCTTCCTTCACCATCCATCTGTTTACATTTCCATCCCACCAAGTCCTGAGAACGGGCTCTCCTTATCCTATTCTTTTAACAGGGCTTCGAGCATCATCCCTGGCATTGCCTGCTGCTTTGCCCACAAGAGGGACACAGTGAAGTGAGTCAGCAAATGATATTAGAAGGACCAGCCTTTAGCCAAGTCCTTCCGACCCTCCAGTCAGCCTGCTCCCCAAAACATCACGTTGCAAATCTGTTTGTTAAGCTTTAATAGAGGATCACTGTTGGGCAAACACTGTCCGAGAGCTCCTGGTTTTCTGAAAACTTTTGTACAGCAACTGTACAGGCCACCCCCAAGATTGAGAAGTCTACCATGATGACACTAACATCCGCTAACTTGAGTAGTGCTTGTACTCTTGTTGTGGCTTAGACAGCTGTTGGCTGTGATTTCACTGCAGTAACTTATGCGATCTGTATGAAATCATGACTTCAACGAGAGGGAATGTACTGTACAAGACGACATCGTGGACAGAGTGTACTTTTAACTCCAACAGCTAAACAGGCATGGGTTCTTTTGTGGCATCATGTGTTTTTGTGTGAGTCATCCCAGACAGCTGGCCTCAGTCTGTCCGTCCGTCCATCCCTTTTGACTCAGAGCACTGACACGGCACTGCCTCGTCTGAGGCATGACACTCTGCCTCGTCTGAGACACGCTGTCAGAACACCCTACTGGAGAGAAGCTCGCCAAACCCAGAACAAACAAAGTATGACTGGGGAATAGAGGGGAACTGTGTGGATAATTACAGGTCATTGGTCTAGCTGCTACTTAGCCTGTTTTCTAAAACTGTAAGTGATGCAATCACATGCTCTGCGCTAATTAGCATCAACAGGAGCCTTCACAATGCCTTAATACCAGTCTTCTGGGTCGTAAACGTAGCATCCAAAAGTAGCAAGTTATCATTAGTAGCTAACGCATTCATTTGTGAGACGGGCCCTGCTGAGAAAATACATTTTTCGAAATAATACAACTGTAAACAAGATCCAGTTGGGGTCCAGGAAAGGGCTCTGCTCTCATGGTTCCTGCTAACTTTCTCTGCCCACACTGAAAACCAAACTGTTAGTCTTGGCAATATGTCCCTCATCCCTCTCCCTCCATACCTCCGTGTCTGGGGTGACTCAGACACGTTCCCTCTGCAACATCTGCTGACCCATTTAAGAAGAAAAGATGGGACCAAACCCAGACCCACAACACTGGTACTACCCAGGACCTGTACCGAGAGCGACATCCAGCACTGAGCTTCTCCCTTCACCTTTTTCCCCTTGGCAGTGCTCTACACATGCTACTGGGGCTTCTCATTTCTGTTTGTTTCCTGGACTGGATCTCCTTGCGCAAATTCCGCCGTTGTGCTGCGACACCAGGGTGTGAAGGAGGGAGCAGAGAGGCAAGGCCCTTTGGGTTCTATATCCTCACTGCTGACACTGTGATGGTATCAAACAAGGAGAAGAATGTCTCCAAGCTGGTTTTATTAGACGCGGACAGAGTTCACCCAAGAGCACCATCCTGTCCACGGTCTGTGGTAAGTCCCTGAAGGAAACAGCCATGCATGTCCCTCCCAGACAGCAGTGTGGCTGGCATCTCTCCCTCCACAGGTCTGGCTGGCTGGCTGGCTGGCAGGCTGGCAACACAGAACACCCTGTGTGCAATCACAAGCACATCTATACACAGCCGCTCCCCTGTGCATATACAGTACATCCTCCACTCACACACAGACACACAGACAGACACACACAGACAGACACACACACACACACACAGTTGTCCTAAGCATTTCCCCCTGCTAATAATTTCAGTCCTAGCTGAAAATGTTACATAATCAGGTGACCAACTCAGAACTGTTTTTCCCAGCAAAGCAATAAAGATGGAGGCAACACCTCCACAACTATTCTTGTGGCAAAACTAAGACTGCTTGGGTCTTTCTTTAGATAAGCAGTGAGGGCTTTTCCACTGACTTTCTACTCAGGAATGCACTTCTTCTTTAAGCATTTACCAAAACAAGACTGCGGACTGGGGTGGATTTCAGACAGCTTGCACGAGTGCTTCTTGAGTCCTTAAGCCTCTGATCACATGGAGTATTTTCGTGAAAGGAGAGGTGGTGTGATGTGTGTGTGATGTGTGTGTGTGTGTGTGTGTGCGTGTGTGTGTGTGTGTAGGGGTTATGAGGTGACCAGAGAAGTAAGGCCATTGTTTGGGTCACACAAATCGGCCTGTACAGTCTTTCAAGTCCTCCTCCTCACGCTGTCGGTGATGTGAAGAGTTTTATCACACGCAGAACATTCTGGAAGCCAGCAGGAGCAGGGAGACAGAGACTGAACCTTCTGGACACTATGAGGACAGACCTCAGGACGTCAGTGTTGAGTGGTCTCCAACACGGTAGCCGTGCCAGAGAGGGGCAGCAATGGGGACTGGCCTCGGACAGGGTGGACTGGGTCTGGCTCCGATTGACACTAAGCCCAAAGCTTGTTAGGCTGCTGGGGATTTTCCATTGGCTGAAGAATTCTCCATTGTCCGTGGACTTTACAACACAGTTGTTATTCAACCAAACATAAACAAGCAAATAAACAACAAACGTTGATTTGAAAGGAAGACGACAGGGACTTTCACGTGGTCTAGTGAAGCAGGCAAGAAGCAGGCCATGTCCATCTGCCAGCAAACTCTGAGACCACGTCAGGCACCTCCTAGAAATCCAATGTCTTAGCTATGACAAATACTTTATATCATCACAGGAACTTGAAATGAGAAGTGGCACCCTCCCCTATAACTTCCTATGCTACCTAGCAAGTTTCACATAATCAACACCTCCAACATACAGAGACAAACTTACCAAAAAAAGAAATCATCTGGGCTTCACTGATTTCAATGAGAACACTGAGAATCACTCATTTCTGAGGGGGTAATTGTCCCCATAAACTGGCCTGTTTCAATATACAACTGGATCAATCTAAACGAGCGTAAATAAATACGATGAGTTGGCCGGCCAAGGGCTCCTAATGAGGAGGTGCCAGTAGACAGGGGCTCTACCCGCTAATGAGCATCTCCTGTGAGGCCAGCTCGTCCTGTGACACCCCAAGCTGGCTGAGTTGGGGTAGCAGGGTGGGGAGAGGGGAGAGGGGAGGGGGGTGACACTTTCTTGGCCTGAGGACAAACCACGACCCAGCAGCACCTCACAGCCTCCCCCCTGCTTACTAAACCTCACAGCCTCCCTCCTGCCTACTAAACCTCACAGCCTCCCTCCTGCCTACTAAACCTCACAGCCTCCCTTCTGCCTACTGAACCTCATAGCCTCCCTCCTGCCTAGTAGGCAGCCCTCTCCTGCCTACTAAACCTCACAGCCTCCCTCCTGCCTACTAAACCTCACAGCCTCCCTCCTGCCTACTGAACCTCATAGCCTCCCTCCTGCCTAGTAGGCAGCCCTCTCCTGCCTACTAAATCCCACATCACCCTGGTCAAGCTCCCAGAACAGCAGACATGGCTGATCATCAAACCAAACCACTACTACTTTAAAGCAAACCCCTGACCTGAACGTGTTAACAGATGAAGAAAGTTTGCACTGCGTAAATGATAGCGCCCACTCACAGCACAGATCATCTGCTCTCATGCAAAGATACTTTCTGTAGTTTCTTGTTCCAGAAAAACATCTACTTTGAGTTTATAGCCATCTTCTCATTCCCTTTCATGTCTCTACAATAGAATGAAGATTATTTTAAAACCGAGGCAATTGCATAACATTAAATGGAAAATAATAAGAAAAAAAACCTAGCAAAAAAAAATGATGTGGCCTGAAGTGACCTACTAACTGGAAGCAACTTGTTAGGATGGATGAGAGAGAGAGAACAGCTCCGTCTTTCATGGTTACAAGTCAAATACGGAGAGGGAACTGTTCAGATCCATGCTCATTGGATTACACAGTCTTTCGCTATCTGATACAAAAAGAGAAGACTAATTATCCCACACAAGACACAGATATGCTAATGAGAGAGACAAGAAAGGCTAGAGGAGGAGGGAGGAGGAGAAGGCATGAAGGAGAGGGAAGGGAGAAAAGCCCAGGGAGACGAGAGCAGTTAGACGCCTACAGAGGGAGCCAATCTGGCTGTTGAATAATGGATGGAGCTCATCACCGGATCCAGCTGTTTGTCCTACCACCTCCTTATCAAACACTAGGTGGCTTAGTCAGCATGTTCGAATAGGTGGAGGGGAGGTGGAGAGCTGAGGGGAGGGGAAGAAAGAGAAAGAGAGAGCTTGTTTGTGTTTCTCTCTCTCACTCCCCCCCCCCCCCGGGATGGGGGGGGGGGGGGGGGGGGGGGGGCAGGGGGCCCTCTCCCAGGCCCCATTGCTCGCATCTGAACTGCTGTCACCCCTAAATGAACACGTTCCCACTGGTCACATATTGGGACATTCAGATCTCCTCATGTTTGTATTAGCGGGTGCGTGGAGGTGTCATGCCCCCTATGTCTCAAACTCGCGGAGAATCGCTTTCAGACACAAAAACAAAATGTTCCACCGACGTGAATCATGTTGAGGGCTGAGTTAGGGTCAAGTACGCATCCTCCAAGGTCCTGTGGAAACGAAGTTTGCTGTCTGCTTACTGCTGAATCCCTCCCCCCCCCCCCACCCCCCCCAACCTGAGCATCTACAGCAGAGCCAGACTTCCCCCTGGACACACACCTGCAGCAGGCTCTGATAAGGGACAAGCTGCTGGGCACTGCTGACATGTTGATGGCTATCTGGGTTGTGTTACTGGCTACTCTGTGCGTGGCCACACCTCTGGGGGAGAGAGGCAGACTGAAAGCCACCAGGTCCAGTCCCATGAGACTCCCTACCTGCAGAGCGACTGAACAGCAGACTAAACCCTCCATTCTAAACATCATTAGTTTCTTGCACTATGACACGTCTTCTAGCCTCGTCTGAAGCCTGAAAGAAAGTAGCCACGTCTGGAGCTGCGTTTCCTCCTGATAAAAGACTCCAGCTGCTTCATGTCCAAACAGGCACTCAGACATGTCATAAAGAGTGTTTCACCTCCTGAAGGGCTAATTGTACCTTAGGTTGGGAGATGTCTGCAGAGCGTCCCTTGTTAAAGGCCAGGGCTAGGGGCATTGCTGCAATGTTCCACGTGGTCCTGCCCTTCCACTTTTATGGGGCAGTCGGACTCAAAAGGCATATTTTGTTCATTCTCACTCTTTCTAAGATGTGTCTATTTGCACAAAAGTATGACGTTCATCTCATATACGAGCCGTCTGCATGTTGTGGAGCAAACCGATCTTTTTTGGTAAGTCTGTAGTCCTCTCTAGTCCTTCTCTGCCTATGTGTAAGCCACCCAACCAGCAGGCTAGACACAAAGATGCCCATTGTGGGGGGGCGGTGTTCACAGGAGGGCCCAAGCAGCTGCGCTGGACAGTGGCTGGCTTCACAGGCCAGGGCCACTAACGCCATCCCCAACAAAAGACACTGTGAAAACCCCTCAACATGAATAAACACAGAGACGAGCCCCAATCATGGATCTTTCATGGATCCAAGAGCAACTGCAGAAGCCTCACCACCACAGCCCCACGATGAGACACAACCCTCCGTGTTACCGGACCCGCCTACATTCTAGCAGTCCACCAGGACGAGTCGAAAGCTTGATATCATGTCAGATACACCACTTCATTTCCTGTCATGTCACTTCCTGCTTCTTAACTCATGCACCCAGCTACTGGCCCTGCTTGCGTGTAACTTGCTCTTTCTGTTTGAGAAGAGCAGGAGGGGTGGGCTTCCTCTTCTGCTGGTTGTGCCAGACAGAGAAAGGAGAAGGAGATACTTTTTATCCCAGTGGTGGCCCAACCCTCCGGAAGAAAAGCCATGGTTTCTCCATGGCTCTCTGGTGTTTTTCAGACGGATTTGCTCCCTCCCTCGTCTAGACCAGCTCAGCTTTTCTCTCTCTCTTTCTTTCTCTGCCTCTCCCTGCGTCCATTCCTGGCCTTGGTTCCTCTTGGAAAACTGCAGGCATTTTGGAGCAAGAAGCTGACCAACCTGACAGTGCTGCTTTGATTCTCCCTCTGGGGAGACTCCTTCCAGCAGCGTCTGATCCCTAATGAAGACACTGAGTCAGGGCAAATTGACGGCAGTCTTTTTATACCACGCGGTCCCCTCCCCCCTTTCTCTCTGGGTCTGTCTCCTGACTGCCACCTCTGTGGCTGGGAATGGGAAAAGAAAAAAAACTACCCACATCTTTTAGAGAAGGACAAACTTTGCAAATCTCCTAATTGAGCCTGACCGAGCGACTCGATGGCTGGTGTGAGCTCCTGCCATGCTCATGAAGAAGGCCCTCTGTTTCCTTAACCCAGACAGGGTTAACGTGTGTTTAGTCTAATGACACATCCATTCCTGAATGCTGCCCCATGGTTCCTCCTATATTTATACCATGTCCTGTCCCGTAGCGATCATATTGATGATAAGTGTGAAATTGGCCCACAGTCATCCATTTATTCACACAAGCCAAAGGAGCTGTCTGCTAGGATAGATGTGGAGTAACCCCGCCTAACAGCTATCAGGGGATACATAAACAACCATCAACAAGTCCAGCTGATTAAGGAACAGAGGAGTCATACACTTCTATACAGCCATTATCCACTTAATACAAATGTACACAAACGCATTAAGAGTATGAATGATTTAACAGACACTGTTGGATTAGCAGTAAGGAATAGGCTTGATATGCTAAGGAACTCTATGAGTGGAATACAATGTACCTCAACACATTTGAATAAACGAATCTGTAAGAGCCCGTTTCAATGTGGAGATGGAGTTGGAGACGGAGGTGACGGTCCTCTGTCCCTGACGATTATCTGCTCAGTTGTTGAATGTCAGCCAGAGTTCATCATGCCAGCCAGCCAGCCAACCAGGGCCAGATTATAGTAATCAGGGTACAGGTGGGCCAACACATAGTATAAGGATTGACAACATACACACACGCGTTTAGCTTGTTCAACTTACAGACGTCAGGCTCCTCGTCCGAGCCATCCGGGCAGTCCTTCTCCCCATCACAGCGCCACCCCTTAGAGATGCAGGTCACCTGGTCCTTGCACACAAACTGCTTAGGGCTGCAGGTCTTGGGGGCTGAAAATGAGGAGACAGGAAAACATCAATATTGGGCTCCCAATGGAGGCCAGACAACGTTGAGAAATATACTAAAGACACATGTTTTTCCAAATCCCATTCCCATCCCCAGCCCACACATACACACACACACACACACACACCTAATGAGCTTTCGCATCTAGGCTTGTTGCCCCCAACTATTCAGGTCAGTGTTCCCAGACCGGCAGCAGTGATGCAACACGTCTACCAGCAATCAAAGGACATCTTGTTCTGAATGCACCCCCCCCTTCCTCCTCCTCCTCCTCCTCCACCTCCCCCCCTCCCCAAAGACAAGCCACACAGCACCCCCATGGGTCCTTATCCTAAACCAAAAAAGGGGGAAAGTATTCCAAGACACATCACCTCCAATCCAAACACACCTCTCTGTGTGTAACAGAGGGCTGAGGGTGTGCAGGTCTAGCATGATGCTTGCTGGGTCCACAGAGAGTTGGAGGCTCCTAAAAGGAAGCATTAGGAATGCTGACCCAAAATCCAGTCAGGAAAAATAAGAAACCAAAGAGACCTTGAGGACTTTTGTTTTCCCTTTGAATTTGCAGGAATTTTCCAGCATCCGTGGTTATAGAGGAACACGAACAATGTCCCACTACACACAGCTGGGCTTCATCAATACATTCAGCTCTTACTCACAACATGGTGACACAAGAAGCACAACATTTTTGATTGTTCACTTTTACTGGCAAGATGTATCATGTTTCCGAAGAAGAACCATTTCTAAATCTTTTCACACATGGATCCACTTTGCATGGAAAAAAATATACTAATTGAGAGACCAAATTCCCCTGCAGAGAGTGTATACTAGAGCGATGACACAGCATATGGGAGGGACCTTGCCAATGGAATGCTTTCACTTGAAAGCAGCAGTGCTGTAACATACATGAACACTCAAAAATAGGCCTGTGCACAGCCAGGCCCACAATACAGCCCACATTCATGCCCGCATCTCAGATCGTTTGTTTATTGATGCCAGTAGTGGATCAGATGGGCTCCATGCCTGTGTGCATGCACATACTCCTCTCTCTCTCTTCTTGCCAGTGTCGTCCTCAACCTCCCTCTATCCCCTAGACGTTGTGATACCCTTGAGCATTCATCTCCTTTGTAGCATCTCCTCTAAAAACGCCCTTTGTTTTATGCTCAGGTGGTTGTGTTAGGATGAAGCCACCACTGACGCTTGGTTCATGTTCCTGTGTGCCCGTGCTGGTCTGTGACACACACACACACTTCTCACATCTCTCCCAGTACGGGCTGGGTGAGGGGAACCTATTCACTCACAGCCTCAGACACAACCCAACAATCAGCCTGACAGGAAGCAAGAGGGGGGGGGGGCGACAGGAAGTGGGTCAGGAGGTTATTACAAGTACACTGTACCAGGAGAGACAAGGGTATTAGACTGGAAGCACCACACTTATCGTGTCGTGTTGGGGGAACTCTTGGAACCAGAAAGAAAGTGGTAATTTTGTCCATCTGGTTGAGTTGGCACACAGAGGCAAGAGAAAGCAGAGAGGGAGCTTATGAAAGATAGATCATCTACAACTAGAAAAGCCATCCAGTGTTCCCAGGCCAGCTCGGGACAGGGAAGGTGAAGGGGCTGGGCAACAGGGGGGGGGGGGTGGTTGGGGGAAGTGTGATGAGACAGGGGAATGTAACACATGCTATCAATAAGCCGCCTGCTGCTTCGACTTGTTTACCCAAGTGGAGGTGCTTAAAAACGCTCCTGGGTCAACGCCATTTGGACTGGATTACAACACAAGCCCCCACCTCCCCCCCCCCCCAGGGAAAACCACGCAATAACAACAATTAAACAGTCTTTGATTGTAAAGATGGTGTGGAATGTCTTCATTAATGCCAACCCAGTATCTGAAGAGCACATCTCCTCTAGGGCTCTAAGTAATAAACGCTTTCTTTGGGTGTAAACTGTAAACCTCACCGACATTCCTGGTCTTCAGAGCTTCACATGGACCAAGGAGTTGATTGGATTGACCACAAAAGGTATGATGGTATACAGTCCTGACTCAGATTCACAGATAGTTGGTCATGGTCTACCAGTGGGTTAGGGCTAACCTTTACCCTAACCAGGAGATGGAGGTATATGACATTGGCTGTGATTACCTGGTGGTTAGCCTCCAGTCTACACTAGTCTCACCTCTTCAGCCCCAGCATGTAATCAGACAGGAGGTGGTGGATGCAGGTGGAACTGGGGCTGTCCTGTTATGTGTGGAAGTGTGTTCTCTCTGTAGCCTGTCTGCACAGGCCATAATACATAGACAGCTGCTTTGTCAAAAGACATACAATGCTGCCTGGAGAACCATTCTGAAATGGGAAGACACAAGTACGGTTCAGATCCCTTCTAATATGAAGACTCTATCTTCTCTTGGCTATGAGCTATTGTTGCCTGCTAGGACTGTGTGCATGAAGAGTGCGGACACACACATAGACACCAGGTGCAGACTGGTTGAAAAGAGAACATGAGTCAACTATTGGAACCGTTGAGTACTGCCAGTTCACTTTCTGATGTTCGTATTATGTAAGAAAACACAATAACATTATATGTGTCCAAAATAAGTCTGTTTGTTATCCAGGATGTAATAAAACGCTGTCATGTTTAGTGGAAACCACAAACACTGGCATCAGGTAAAGATAAACAACATGAGTAATATTCCATTTATTTATGGTCTCTGGGTTAGGCAATCAAAATACTTTCGTCTACAAGTCTGACCCGAGATCCCAGACAGTTCTGCTAAATGTTTCTTTTAGATCGTAAGGACGTTGCTTTTCCAGCAGAACTGAAGAACAAAACAGAAAGTAAATAAAAGGACTCTGCACCACTGGATTGTCCATTTAATGACACAGCTACAACATCTAGACTGTTGGCAGAATGTTCTAGAGACTCCAACAGACACAAAGAGGCACCAAGGAAAAGCAAAGGTGGGGTAATGTTCCAGTATAGTTCTCTGGACACTGAATTCTTATTCTTGTTTTTTCCCCCCCATTGACAAGCCCAAGTGTCACCAGTAATGAGAAAGCAAACAGCTGCAACAAAGACTGAGGCAGAGGAAGAAAAGCAAGACGCAGGGGAGGACAAGACAGGAGTGGGAGGGGGTGCAGAAGGTTTCCAGCCCCCCTGTCTTGTCTTAGAAGTCCTCTGAGCTGACCTTAGTGTTGACCTGAGGAGGCTCCTCTGTGCATCTGAGGGCCAGGAGTAGAGGGGCTAGGAAAGAGTTCAATAAGAACGGAGCATGCAGGACCCCCACCTCCCCCCTCCCCTCATCCTCCTCTTCCTCCCTCCTTCCCTCAACCAACCACACACGAACCATGGGGGTTTCTTATGGAGAGCGAAAAGAGGGCAGCATAAAAAGTTTGTCACGTTACAAAATGGAGAGAAAAAAACTCTCCAGGCTCCAGCTGCGTCTCTTAAATAAGAGCTCAGGCAGAAGGTTGAGACTGCAAAAAGCAGAGCAAACTCAAACCCAAACTCCAGTAAACAAACAATAACAAAGAGAAAACAACAGAAAATTCCCACTGACTCTGAGTCTGTGGTAAATGTTTTATGAAAACACTAGGGGTTCGGATTGATCTTTTAAAAGATTGAGAGTCGTTTGTCTTGCCTGTTATTTTTAAGTTGGGATATTTTTAATGATTTGTCCTCTGGATATCCCTAAAAATGACAAGGCCCTTGTGATGGGCCCCTCCCCATCACATCCGAGATACTGCTGGGTGTGTGTGTGTGTGTGTGTGTGTGTGCGCGTGCGTGTACAATGCGATCAACAGCAAGGTTGTAGTGCATTTCCAGTACGGTGGGTGAGCAAGCGTGTGTATAGGTGTTTAAACGTATAGGCAGTAGTGCGTGCCAGTGCGTGAGCCTTCTGAGAAGTACAGAATTAACAGCAGGAATGTGCTCATGTCTGGGGAGGGCTGCCAAGTCCAATGGGACTCACCATGAGGGACAGCACAACCCTCCCTCTGACGCAGGACTGTACAGGTCAAATGTGAGCAGACACCATCAATCCACTAACAGCTTCGTGGTGTGGAGAGGCAAAAGCCATTTCGAAGAATGAGAAGTCAAATGGGATCTTATTAAAGTGCTGCTCGGATGTCTAGCTGGGTTTCTACAGCATGCGAACCCCAGGGTAGTAATCCACCGTGACCGTTGTGTGCTCTGTTGTGAATGTTTGAGCCCAGTGGGTGGAGACCAAACCTCCTACACTTTAACATAAGGATTAACTCAACTGCAGCAGAGAGGGAAACCCATATAAGGGCATGGGGTCCCATTGCGCCAGCTCAGTTACCTTACCATGAAACGGTTGAATTTCGCTCAGATACAGGGTCAACCTTGTGCCACACGACAAGAGCACAAAACGTCCCAGCAAATAGTGAAGGAGTGACAGTTAAAGCTACTTAGACTATTGCTGAGGGAAATATTTTCGAGGAGATTAGGCAAAATCCTTTAGTGCCTTCTCACGAGACTGGCACAAGCTAGCAGACTGTGTGACAAGCTAGCAGACTGTGTGACGCACAAGTTCCTGGGACGGGGCCGTGGCTGACCACAACCCCTGGACCGGTCCGACCTACCCTACAGACAGAGAAGGTTACACACAGTCTTCAGACGTGGAGAAGCGAAAGGAAGATGAAATGTTCTGGTGATGATGCGTCTGAACTTAGACCACCGCGACTGCAGTATCTATGGTACGTGTCATTTTAGTGTCTGCAGTTGTGCACCTGTTGCACGAGGCAAACTCCACCTCAACCAAAAATCACAGCTATTCAAAGTTGTGGACACTGAGATGATAGACCATGTAGCCTACGCCAGGCTTGTGGTGGGGCTCCCCTGTCATTTTCCTTTTAATTTTCCACACAGACTTGTTTGAGAATGTCACATTAATGAACAGTAAATCAGTGTAACAGTGGAAACACTACAGGCAGTGCGCAGCAGGGAAGGATTGTGGGCAATACTGAATATGTGTGAAAATTGCTCGAACTTTCATGGCCATTACATCACCAATGTGTCCAACTCAGCAGGGTTCATGAACAACACCCTTCCCCATGTACCTGCCACCTTGGTCTGTCAGGTGAACAGCATGCAGGACCCTCGCAGGCCACAACAGCACCTGTGACAGCTGGTTACATCAGGCAGTAAAGTCAGTAAGGTTGGTTGACTGACACACTGGTCGATGTACAGTACAATGTACGATGTCAGTCTTCCCTTACCGGGAAAGATGTAACCACATCTTGAACACTGGTGATGGGTTTTAATTTATACTGTCTGTCCCAGATTTGTATCTTAGACCTGCAATGACGTGCCCATATATCATCACTGGCTACACTATGAGCCAAAGAAAATTCAAGGTTTGATGCATCACACCACACTATCAGAGGGTGAGAGACAAGGGGTTAAACTAATGGTCAGCCGGTCAGGGTTACAGTTCCAGGGAGTAGGTAGGGGTCAGTTACTAACAAAACAACAGTCCCCATCAGTCCCTTTGCTAGAGGGTCGGCCACCTCTTGAGGTCTCGGTGTCAAGTGTGCTCTATGAGACTGCTCTATGACCAGCTCTATGATGCCAGTTTGAGACTGTCATTCTTCACCCACAAAGAGAGTCCCACCAACATCAGAGGGCGTCATTTTCTAGCCAAAATCAGATCCAGATCAAAATATCTCTATCAAATCAGCTTGGTTCCTGAAAAAAACCATTGGTCCTGTTTGAGACAAACACAGATAACAATGACAAGACTGTCAAGGGTGGTCTGAAACGGATTACCTGAGTAGATGTTTGAACAATGCACATCATCATGCATTTCAGCTGTGAAAGTGAAGCTAAACTGAAAGCTTAAGTGTAGGGCATCAATAACAGAAATGGCCTCCTTGGTTCCTCACAGGCTAAAACTGTCCTCACCAGTGGTTGATACCCTACACTTATGGTGAGGAAGCAATTACGGAAAGTTTACCAACAGTGAAATAAGGTCTGCCAGGGGTCCATTTAGGTAAACTGTCTCTGTCTACTACAACTTTGGGGCAAAAGTAAATCAATGGGTTTGTCTCTTTCCTAACTCTTTCTTCCTCCATCTTAATTCATTGGTCTGCCTTTTCACCCTCCTCCTTGGCCTTTTCTCTTCCAGTGTGTTAAATTACTCATGTCAGAGCTATGGTCATCTGATGTAAGCGTTTCCATCACCACTATCCAAGACTTAGCAGCGTCTTGGGACAAACGTCTAGTTCTTACTCAAGTCTGTCAGCTGGCCAGCCAATAAGAGAACCTGCCTGGGAATCCAGTTTACAGAGCTCTAAGCACGATGGCTGAATGGGGGGGGGGGGGGGGGGATTTTCCAGAAAAGCCTGGAACCTTCTTTAATTCCAATTGTGTCGCACTGGCATTGAAAATGGAGACCGATTTTATTCAGCATGGTGCAAAGTGTACATTCCCCCAATTTCCTGATTGCTGTAGCCACTTTAGGCAACTTTGCCATTTAGTTCCATACAGCTGTTCTCTTGAGCCAACTTTCAGGATGTGTTTCAGTATGATTGAAGTCATGTGCAGCTGTAGATGGATAGGAGGAGCATGTGAACTGATGGTTGACTGCACTAGGCTACATATGACTCCAGCATTGGGAGAACCATGGAGAAATGCAAGACGGTGAGAGTGCTGCACTCCCGTCTCCTCGCAGCAGTTATCTTGGTTGTGTAACAATACTCAACATTTTCCCTCTCAGTGCTCCCATCTTTAGTAAATCCTTCCTATCTGCTGGCATTTTAGCGCTTAAGATCAGAGGCTTCCATCTGGAGAGAGGTAGGGAGCAACTGTCTCTTTCCTCTACCCGGTAACACAAGACACTCCACATACTTTAGAGCAATGACCTTTCTTCATCCAGATGTTCCTCTCTAAGGTGAGAGATATCTAAAGAACTAGTTGTTCCGTTTGCCACGCTGTTTGAGAGCTGGGTTCCTCCAACTCCCTGCAGTGGGCTTGGCAGTTTCACTCTTCTCAGCAAACACATTTAGGATCTTTTGGGGATGACAACAATAACAATAAATCTTCAATGTTTTATATCTACAGTGCTAGGGAGCCTTATGTTTGTTTTTAATCCAACTAAAACTTCAGGCTAAAAGTTTAATTTGGGGTATTTTTGAAAGGTAGCAGTTTTACAGTTTGTGTGTCCCTGGGCCCCTGACAGAAGTCCTTTCCTCTGATGATGGAAGTCATTGTTCTCTTGTTGCGTTGACATTGCTTACATAGCATGGAATGACAGTTAATTTTTGAGGACCTTTTCTTCCATTATCCAATTAATGGCCCTCAATGAGCAATTTCAGACAGTTAGTGGAGATTTCCTTTTGAGCACAAGCCAGTTAAGGTCCAATTAAACTCTTGGTCTGATGGTGCCCAAACTCCTTTGTTCTGGCAAGCATAGAATGACAAGCATTGAACAGCCCTGATGCAAATCTCTATAAAGGGCTCATTTAGAGATAAAATGTTGGACTGCTGCGCTCTAGAAAGAACTTCAAAACCCCAGTAACTGCACAATCTATTTCCAAAAGAAGGATCGGTAGAGGTTATAAATAATAGAACATACTTATAAGTAGAATTAAAGTAATGGCAACAGCCATAAATGTGGCATTTTAAGATGGATATTTTTCAGAGGCTTATACTTTCAAAGTATTGGCTGGTATTACCTGACACCTCTTTGAAAACGCCCTTCCCCTTTATTACAAAACACAGTAGGCGCGCGTGCATGGGTAGGATAATTATTTCCAGAAGTTCCGGATTTAGTGGGACTGAATTTAATATAGGAGATTTTTGTTGGAGTCCGGTAAATGTGCTGGACTTGGAGGTGCGAGCAAAGTTGGCCTTGAAACTCGAGGGTTGAAATCTTGTAAAATCGACATTATTATACCTACTAATTACGTAATCACTTTACTTATTTAAAGAGCACAATACGCTAATTGACGATCAGACGTATGACCTAATCAACTAGGCCAATCTGTTCATGTCAAAATGTATTGTGCAATGCATTCAAGTCATTCGGGTTTACGACGGGAGTACATGAGGTGCGAAGGTGTTTGCTAGTCAGTGCTTGTGATCGGCTGATAATGTAATGGCTATGCATACTGTCATGATACATTTCTGTGGTGTACAGGCCTACCGCTACAATTGACCACTTCATGCGAACGTAACAACGTTAGATACAGTGAGGTTCGCAAAAACAATATCAAATGACAGACCAGATATGCTACATTGTTGAATATATTATGAAAGAATCAACTACAAAATGTCAACGAAACTAACCTCTAATTGGTGGACTACTCTACATCACACCTATAGCGTGCATGTACAGATATCTTGAATAGTCACATCTCTTGGTTGACTTGTGACACAAGCCTACAACAGTAGCGTACAACACAAATGCAGCGAGACGTCTAGAAACGTGGTGCCAAAGAAACACTAGTTCCTAAAGTAATCATACATACATTTATCATACGTGAAAACGGTTATCTTTAAACGGGAATGTATCTTACCGTCAATGGCTCGAGCTGGAACGATTACCTCCGAACTGTGCAAAAATCCAACAAAAAGCAGCCCTATTGCCAACATGTTGACTGTGGCGCGGAACATTGTATCTTGTGAGATAACAAACAAGACTAAATAATATTCATCAATCGTTTTTAGATCCTGTCAAGCGGGGAAGCTGCGATGTTGCCGTGCCCCGGCGATGCTCCTCTGTATGCGCTTTCTGCTATGCGCAATCAAGCTGCAAGGGATTGTGCACACTACGAGAATTAAAAAACGATGTATTCTCTCAGAGCAAAAACCAAGGCTTTGCCAGCCTTGGGTTTGCTACGAGTTCTTTTGATACATGGATAACAGGCTAGCAAACGGAATTGATCATCTGTTAGCTAGCCTTGCTTCACATGCAGAGATGAAGAAACGGGGAGTCTGTGTGCCCAAAACCATGCGGGGTGGCCGTTTCTTTGTCCGCCCTCACAGCCGACGATACAGTTCGAAGTCAAAGAAGAAAACAAAAAAGTATGGGGGAAAATGGTCTCTTCGCCCCACCACCTCTGTTGCTGGTGGTCATTCAGATTGAGTCGAAGACGAGCATCAACCCCTAAACTCCGTAGACTGATGCTCGTGACGTCATCGTCACCAATGGCTGGCCTAGGCTTTGTCCATCGAGCTCTCAGCGCAGCTCGCAACCATTGGCCAATTTCTTTCAGTTTTCCACTTCGCCAAATCAACCTCTATTTCGCTGTGTGCATGGACTATTTCTTTCCTCATTTGAAGGTAGACACGTTTGGACGAATGCATCTTTGTTTTTTATGATTAAATTCAAACCCTTTTTACAATCAAGACATGTTAACCCCTTTATGTTAAATAGGTTATTATTTACATTGTCGGCGATTTTCATTGAAACATTTTGGCGGCATCAACTCAATCATAGGGATTTGAATTCAAATTACTTTTTTGTTGATATGTATATGTAAGTCAATAAAATACAACAATATATCATTAATTGTAATATGTTTGTTAAAAAAATACCTATTACATTACGCTGGCTAATTTCGAACAGAGTTATTAACACCGGTCTGAGTCATGAAGGCTTTTCATTTTGAAGGGCAGAAGCCTCTCGAACAGCCGACGGATGTTTAAAATTCTCAGTCCCATTTTTGGAGAAAACCTTTCCTTCCTGGTCCCCTGCCCATCTCCAAGCAGGGACTCAGTAATCCAGCCGAGGGCCAGCATAAATCACCGTAGAGCAACAAGAGAGTCCAGCTGTGTTTCACTTTCTAATGTCTGCGAGGCTGAGTCTGCCTAGGGCAACATGGAGAGCTGGGCCCTTCTGAACTGCAGAAAAACACTAGCTCGGGAAAGAACACTGAGACATCAAAATAGTTATTTGATGACATCTTAGTACTATTTTAATATGTATAGACCGCGGTAAGAATGGCTTTGTACCAGTCAGGTAATGTAGGTTGATCTGTTTAGTTCTTGAATACCAACTGGCATGCGGATGGGCTGCTTATATAGTAAGGCAGTGTAGTTTGAATCTGTGTTATTTTACTTGTTTTATCAAGACACAGTGAAACAACTTAAATATAGACCGGAAGTTCTAATGGTTATTCCAACAAAAAAAGTGGTTGTTTTCTAGCCACTAATTGGGTCTCGATTTTGAATCCTTGTAAGTTGTTATCCAAGCTAAGGTGCTAAGGACCTATCTAGAACCCATGTCAAATTGGTTGTATAAGAAGATGTGAGGTCAGCCAAAGCCAAGTCATTGGGATGCTTGACATCAATAATTCATGAGTTTGCCCAGAACATTTGCCTGGGGAAACAGTTTCTTAAACACAGATTAGATATAATCCTGACTACCTAGAATCTAGGTCTTAGATTTGTTTTTTTTGCCCAAACCCTCCTGCCCCTACTTCTGATTGGCTATCCAACCAACACCTCATTGGACACCTCCAATCCTAACTGTATTTTCACAACCCTCTCAACTATTCTAGAAACATCTGGTGGAAAACTTTGGCTCAATGGTAACAGGGAGGGACTCTGTCAGGAGGTTTAATTTTCATCTGAAATTAATTATTTCTCTCAATCTCTCTCTCTCTTTTTTTCTTTCCTCTCCCTGTATCTCTCTTAGCTCTCGAACACACATACACTATTGAATTGCCAAAGTGAACAGTTACCAAGGATATCTTGACCACTTCAGTAATTTCACCATTGACTGACTGACTGACTTTGTTTATGATCACGCCTATGTTCAAAGCCTCATCAAATGGTGCTATTGGAGTGATAAAGAACAGTTTATGGTGTTGCTCATCTGTGAAGACTAAACCATCATTATACTTTAGCCAGGGGAGGATTGTATAATATGTGGTTGATTCATCCCACACTCCTGAGAAGTTGGAGGTACTGTGTCGAGAGAGCTTTGCTATTACTCGTGAAACGCAATACAAGGCTGACCTCTAGTGGCCTGGGTCATAGTAGCATTGTTTAGTAGAGAACAATGAACCTGAATGAACCTTTTGTTCAAGATTGAACAGATATATCTCTCTCGACTCAAACAAGGAATCTGTCTGAATGCTTGATACTTTTGTTTTATTTTTCAGAAAAGATTTGCTGAAATGTCAGCAAATGGGAGGCCAGTATAAGCAAGCTCTCATCAAGTCATGGAAAAACTGCAATCACTCATTTTAGGAAAGAGAATATTCTTGTCACTAGTAGCAGCTGCAGATGTCTTCCAGAAGGTCGCTAGGAGAACAGAAGTTCAGAGTCAATGTCTTTCCTGTCCCTGTGAATTTCATTCCTCCTCTTTACCATTCTAGATCTAACTCACATTTTCCTGGCTTTTTCTGAAAAGGCTTTTCATTCAAACGAATCCATTCATTACATCTGGAGTGAATTTAACCATGTTCTGGCAATACAAACCAACCTGACTTAACAGATATAACCCTGTGCTACATTGCTAACATGTTTGTCTGTGTTGGGTCTCATTTCTACTGGTCTTTATTGCTGGCCCTACCTTATCTAGACCTACCCAGCTTAACATCAGAGGTTATAGACTGAGATCATGTTGAACTTCTCAGTAATCAGGAGGCTGAGTGTTTCCTGTCTTTCAGAGGGGAAAAACAGCCACTTCAAACAAGCTTTGTTTAGTGTGATGTCCAGCACCTTCTGCTCTTAGTGCTCCTCTTCTTGGAAAGACACAGGGTCTTGCACTGCTGTGTTTGGGTTGATTTGGCAGCAGTTTTGGGGCCTAACTTGCTATTACTCTGTTCCCAAAAGTTGAGTTCCTGATAGTTCACATAGCAACAGGAATCCACCACATGGAATTTCTAATCTATCAAATGTTGCAGTTGAGTCCAAGTAACATCCTGGGGGTTTTGAAACAATCCCAAACAAACCAAAACACGCACACACACACACACAAACACATACACACAGACATATACACGCGCATATACACAAACACATATACACACACATACACACTCTCACCCACATACACAAACTCACACACACTCACACACATGCATACACACATACATGTCACTCTTCTTCATCTTTCTCTTGTCCATGTTTGTCCATCACCAACCTCAAGATGGCGCCATCCTCCTGATCTTACTTTATCTGCCAAGAAAGGTGATCTTTTTTAATCAAACAAGCAACGAAACACACTGGAAATTCTGGATAAATATATGTTATCACAAATGCCTCCTGTTGTACCTTCTTCCCTACTTTTTGGCCATTAAACAAGGACAGTCTCTGAGTTTTCCTTCACCCCCCCCCCCTGTCTCCAGTTCTCCAACACTGAGCTCAGCCAGAAGCACATTCCATTCCCTGATTCTCATAGGCTCTGGGAGCTACAAAAGGCACTGTGCCTACATTGCAGTCTTGGTGTGGAAGACACTTTGCACAATTACTGTAACAGACACACGACAAGCATGGAAACAATCTGAGATATACTGAATGTCTGTGGAGACTGAAGCCTTGGATTATGTCACAATACTGAAGGTGAATCTACTGCTCAGCACTCTTTCCCCTTCCCAATTTTCCAGAGAGAAAATATTGTCTTGCATTTCGAGTTCCATTTCGAAAAAAGATACAGGTGGTTTTGTTGGCATAGCCGACATCATACCTTTGTATACATATTGAGTAAATACAAATCAATGTGTTTATATTACAAGTTGCTGAATAGTATACCTACTTATTATTAACTTCAAACAGAAATCAAGTTACAATCTCCAGACAGACAGGAAGTGTCTATCCCCCCACAGATCTCCTGGTGTTAATGTCAAGGAGATGGAATGCTCTGGAGGCCTCGTTTATTCAAGTACTGTATGACTCTCTAACAGACCATAACTTGAGTTTCCAGTCAATCCCACCATTTCTCAACCCACCAATCACTTGAGGAGCAAAACCTTGTAACTTCCTGCAGTCCTGCAATCAGTCTTTGATGTATTTTATACTTCTTATAATCTGCATGGGCTCTGAGTAACTGTAAACGATGCTAGCCCTGTGGGAGTTTAGGCTGCTCTCTGGCTGACATACAGTATCGATGCTGGTGCTATGCTGTGTTATTTGTTGACACTGTCTCCATGGGGATGGGGCTCAGCTGGAATCATGGTGTGCGTCAGTGAGAGTGGTGGAGGTGCAATTCTAGTACGCAGCCCTGGTGGGTGGAGCTGGAAGTGGGACAGACCAGCTCTCTCACACACGCTCTCTCTGTTGGTCTGTCTCTCTCTCTATCCCTCTCTCTCTCTCCCTCCCTCTCTCGTCCTCTCTCTCTCTCTCTCTCACTCACACTCTCTCTTTCTCTCTCTCCTCTTCTCTCTCTCGTCCTCTCTCTCTCTCCCTCTCTCTCCTTCTCTCTCCCTGTCTCTCTCTCACACACTCTGTCAGTCTCTCTTCCTCTCTCCCTCTCTCTTCCTCTCTCCGTCTCTCTTCCTCTCTCCCTCTGTTTCTCACACACTCCCTCACTCTCTCGTCCTCTCTCTCCCTTTCTCTGTATCTCTCTCTCTTCTCCATAGTGTATTGTTTTGTGTGTGTGGCAGTGTTGGCTAAGCATCCATTAAATGGAGTTGTTCAATATTGAGAATATAATTTCAGCGCCATTATTATATTCCTTGTACGTTGTACACATTATATTGTTGAATAAGATGATTAATTACTTTAATTTTACAGTCAAATCAAGCATTCTTCATGAGTGAGATCCACTTGGACAGCCAGCACTTCTAGTGGTGGGTGCATCTGTACTGTGAGCTGGGATTCAAAGTCTCTGTATGTCTTGATTTTTTAGTCTCTCTTCCTGTTCCTCTATCTTCCTTTTCCTCTATCAATGTCTTCCTCTTTTGTCATATCTGCATACTGGCAAGTGAACATGACATGACGTGGTTAAAACAAGCGAATCAATGAGCCTCTTTCTTTGTCCTTTACGTAATACATGCTCAACACAAAATCAACCAAACCACTCTCTCAATCACACTATTAGTATCAATAATGAAAATAGCACTAATGACCTTTATGTCAGAGTTGTTTTTTTCTGCATGCTTGATGCCAGCATTGAGTCCCCGCTCAATCTCAGCCCATTTCAGGCATGTTCACCAGTGTGGAATTAAGAGCAGAGACTGAGATGGGGAGGCACGCCTTCTCAGAATTTTTCCATTTCTTGTTCTAGTTTATAGTATCATGAAACAATTAAATATCTAGATAATACAACAAGCGATGGATTCTGTCTCTCTATCAAGTTGAAATGCCTCTTAACAGTCTGGCAAATATGCCAGAGTGTGTTTCTGAGCAGCACTGTTAAAGAGGTTTTCGTGCCTGGGTAAGATTAGCTATTTCCTGTTGGAGTCCTTCAGAAAGAGTAGATAAATAGAATGGGGTGGTGAGGTAATTGAGAGTTTGGTCAAACAAAATGGCTGCAGTCAAGGCTTCAGTCAGTTTCCTGGCTGTATTGGTGGGGTTCAGACAGTGGAGGGAGCTCGGGGAGGCTTGATTGATGAAATCTCCTGGCTGGAAGTGGGCGAGGAAGCAACAAAGACTGAAATAAGGGAAGCTGGTTATGGTCCTAGATAATGGTGCAACCCAAAAAGTAAAAGAAAGAGAGGGATGGAGAGAGACAAACAGAGGTATAGATATAGACAGAAACAGAGAGATAGAAAGAGAGGTAAAAGACAAATGACCAAGAAACATGAATGTTGAATTATCAGTGCGGTTTGTGTCGAGAAGAACATTACATTCCGATCACTCCCAACTCCAGACAGTGCAGAGCAGAGGCAGGGGAGGAGCCTCATCAAACAGCCATCTTCATGTCTACGTCTGACTTACCATCCACACTGATCAGATAGTGGCTTGATCTGGACTATCCTATCAATAAGAAGTTGACAGAGAGATGACAAGGGAAATCATTAGTACAGAACTGCCAAATGTGACAGGCTAGAAAGTATAACATTCCCAGCACAACTCTGATCCAATTCACTCAGAGAAGATGCAATAATAGAAATAATAGAGGTGAAGCGCTGCCCTTTGTTCGCACTGTTATTCATTATTTAGACACTATTAGATATGGTGATCCCTATTGACCTTCACAGGCAGATCGTTTCTAGAGTTATGATCACGATAAATATGACCACCTTATTGGAACACGTTTATGTGATTGGTTGACCTTGAACTCTCAAGGTCAAGGCTTCCATGTCAACGATTGGCAGGGATATGGACAGCACAATCAACTTAGGGTACCAAGGGAACAGTGTTTACAAGGTATCCTTTGGATGATGTCACTGCAATGGATTCATTGTAAAAGGCAAATAGAGTCTTCTGGGAAATGTAGGTTTCAGTGAGGCCACAAGGACTCATAACATTGTCCAATCTGAGGTTGAGGTTGTCTGACTTCATCACCTTGAGTAAAAGTAATAGATACAGGATATTTCTATACTGTTTGTGTTTTAAAGTCTGTCACATAAGTTGTACTCTCAAAAGTGGGATGTTTGGCCTTCTCTCTTCAAAACAGGTTCCAAATGTGCCATACCGTGCACATCAATATTAACATTGTGTCTGGATGATCCTTTTCAGTTTTACAAATACGCTCCACCAGCATGTCAAGTTAGTGTACGAATTAGTATGTAACTACAGATCCTGTGCGTTCTCCTTTCTGAAAGTACAATTACAGAGCTGGCTGCTGATAACACCTAAGGAATGCCAGGCATGCACCAACAGCCCTTCCCCCATCTGCTCTCGCTACCCCCCTTTCTTCTTCTCCTCCCCATGCCCCCTTTTCTTTCTTTCTTTCTTCTTCTTTTTCTTTCTTTCTTTCTTTCTCTCTCTCTCTCTTCTTTCTTTCTCTTCTCTTCTCCCCCCCCCTCTCTCTCCCTCTCTCTCTCTCTCTCTCTCTCTCTCTCTCTCCCCCATTCCATCTTCCAGTCTCCCTCCTTGGTCTCAAATCTGTTACTCAAATGACTTGCAGCTGGAAAGCAGAGTAAATAGTCTGCTCAAGTGATTCTGGAATCTAGTAAAGAAAACATAACGAAAGAAAAGTGTTCGGTGCTGTAAAACAAGAAGAACGCTGCATACAGTGGAGCATTAAAACGCTGAACGTCTCCCACCCAAGACTTCTGGAACACCCTCAGTCTGTCTGGGATGTTAAACAGAGGCAAGGCAATCTGTTGTCGATACGACCCTGAGCTTACATTTATTTGACCTCTCTTCTACTAGCAAAAACACACAGCAGTGGGCTAACACATTGTCACATCCCATGGAGGGTTGTGTAGCGGTGTTGTTCACAGTACTGTCCAATATTTTGGACCCTCAGTGAGTCTTTGTAGAGTTGGGTATTATCTACCAGTGCTTTGTTTAAAGTGCAATGCATCCCTTTAAGTGGTTGCAGGATTTTCTCATTTTGATTAAAAGAGAAAATACTACTCTGATGAAAGCAACAACAGCACTTTTGTGGTAAAAGGAGGGGTGTGGCCTCACAACCTCAGTCAATGAGCAGACGCCCTCGAACAGCTCCCTCCCAATACAGGGTGTGTATTTAATGTACCTGTGGAAAGGGGGAACCCAGAGACACATGTCGGTGGAGTCACGGCAATGTGTGTCTTTGTTTACGTCTGAATTAGGACATCAAACGGTGGCATTTCCACATGCATCTGTGCATAGTACTATACTGTGTACTGCATAGGTACTAGCCAGCACAAACACCCGCACATCACATAAGCATTTGTATATTTTTGTCACAACTACAGTGCCCCTGTGCACAACCGATGTGCCTCCATTTAACTCCCATGCGAGCCCTTCCCTTTCACACACTGACAAACACATTCCAGCCGCGAGCAACTCAAGTGACTGATAGTGCCTGTGTGTGGTCTTTTCTACTGAGGTTCACTTTGATCAAGTCTGTCTGTCTGCCTGTCTGTTTTGATGTGTGCCTGTTAATTGTAGTTCAACGAACAGTTTCCCCCCCCCCCTCTGTCACCTCAAATGTCTCTGTCTTTAAGTCTTTATTTTTTTCATTGCGCTTCTCTGCTTTGTTTGCAGCAGCTTGAAGTCTGTCCATGTATCAGATCAGACTGCTAAAGGGCTCTCCCCCCTCCAAGCTCCATGCACATTTTGACCTTGAACCCCAAACTGACAGTCTCAATGACTCTCCCGTCCTTACCCCCTTCCCCCCTCTCTCCTTCACACTCACACACACGAACCCCATGAACCCCTCTCAGCCATTCACATTAACAACACACTCCAACCGACTCACACACCTTAGAGTGTACGTGTCTGCATTTTTAGTTTGAACAAATAGCCACGCCATTGACTTCTGGTGCCAAGGGTTTCATTAGGGTTTGCCATTTCATTGGGTATAACATTTAGGAGCAAGTGTTAAACATTATTTGGTGAAGGAATTCCGTTTATACCGATCATCCTCATGCATGAAATGTGCAGCCTCCAGAAGGACGTGAATCGCCATTTCACCTCACTGTCTAGATTGGGGACTTTCAGGGTTCACTGCACAAGCTCGACAGAACGGTCTTTAGGAACGTTACAAAACAGGCAATTGCTTATCTTATACATACATGCCTGCCCCTACCTGCCTGCATACAAACCAAGAGATCCTGAGAGGACTAGAAAGACTAGGAGAGGGAGAGAGAAGGAAAGGGAGATAGTGGGACAAAGAGAAAAATAGAAAGAGAACGAGAGACCTGGGCACCTGTTAGGTAATTCTTAACAGCACCCTAAAGGTAATCAGAGTGGATTTACGAGTCACAGCACTTGGCTTGGTTGCCAAGCGACAAACATGTTGATGTCTAAACAATGTCACCAGCGTCAAAGTGTCTCCATGTGCCTGATCGGGATTCTGTTGAGCGCAACAATGTCACTTGTGTCCCCCTTAAACAGGCAGTGGAGAAACAGCTGCCAGGCAGACATGAATCACATTTCTGTGACACAGATTCATGCACATGCAGGCTACCCCCTTTATTTCTCAAAGGAGGTTGACAAGACAGAATTTCAAATACTTTCATTCATACCTTAGAGTAACTAGGCTTATTTCCTTGCATGGTTTTCTTAGTGGGCCTTGTGTGCACAGGAAGACTGCTCTCCAGTAGAGGGGGACAAGGAAGCAGCTTGCTGCACAGTATTGATGTGTAAAATGTACGGTAAGCGAATCCATGAGACTAGTGTTCAAGTAAAACTGTATGTTTTCGGTTCGAAGCAACGTTGTTTTTTCTTCATAAGCTTGTTTTGAACACTGCCTGATACATTGAATTGCTTTGACAAAAGTAAATGAATGGAGGGTCAAATGAAAAAGTACTTGGGTAACGAAGTTCATTGCGCTTGATACAATCTGCTTCAACGTTTCTTTCACTGTCAAAATGTTCCCATCGCTCGTTCCCCAAGCGCGCATTTGGCGCTAGGACCCAGACGCGTCAACGCGCACCGCTTGGCCGCGGCAGCAGCTCTGGCGGCACCAGGGCTCGCATCGCTCCCTCTGAATACAAGCTAACTTCCCGAGCTGCTGACGTCAGCTGGCAGCCTGGGCTGTATTCGCCGCTTCGGACATAGCGCCGAGAAAAATGCTGCTCTCCGTACCGCCAAGGGCAGGGATCAATCCATACAACGGCTATAACAGCAGAAACAGCAAAAAGGTAAACCCTATCGGCATTTTCTATAATTCGGCCGCACTCTGTCAGCCAGTAGGGCATATACTCTTGTCATCCGCCACAGAAGCTTGTGACAGTAAGCTGCAGTGTCCTTGAAAAGCGAAGCGCACAAAATTAACTTCGGTCTTCGTAGAGCAAATTGCTGCTCTCTGTTCAGCACCCCTACCGTGGTATGTAAGAAATCTGTTTGTCGATGCTCAGGGCACGGCCTAACGTTTTGTTTCATTCTGTCTATACAAGTTTCAATATAAAATATTATGAATGTCGATATCGTTCGGTTCTTTCATTTGTAAAGTCAACGGTGGAGACCAACTTTTATGAGTAACCGTAACGTATTCGGACAGCGTGTCTCTGTGCGTGAATGTGTTTGAGTTAGTGGGGGTGGGGAAAAGAGAAGGATAAGAGGAATATGATAATCAAGGGAATTGATTTTAGTCTTGTCCTTGGGGGGGGGTGATCTTAAACAACTATATATTATCTATTGTAAAATCTAACGTCCATTGTCTACGCAGCCGCGTAAGTTTGGCAAAGTTTTCCTATTTTTTTCTGATAGCAGAAGATGCCCCACCCCTTGAAAAATCCAACCATTGTGAATGTGACGGTGCCAACATTCCCCAAATTATGAAACCCTCGAGTTTTATTGATGTTTTATATCTATTCACATAGATTTTTACACATTGTTTGAACGTTTACAAAATAACTTGCTTATCACATTTGAGGAGAAGCTTTTAAAAACGTCGTGTGTAAATCAATTAAATATGATTATCTATAAACGCCTCTAATACAGACATACAATAGAATATGAATGTTAATATATTTAGGCCCAAAATTTAATGACTTATTGAATACTTTTTAGCGCATTTCCCTTGAAATATTTAGATCCGGTGTGTAGGCCTTCAATTATAGACATAAATATGTATATTCCAGGCCTCTGCACACTGAATACAGAGGTATTGATGTGAACTATGTTCCATAATTTTATTGAGCAAATTTATACAACGTTTAAAGTGTAGTTGCTAGATGTGAAGATGTACCTAATGCATGTATTGGGTTTGAGATTTCTAATGTACTTGGCATACTCTGCCATAAAAGAAAATTATTTTAATGCTAGTCAGAACAACTATGTGTTACATATAGCAACAAAGGGCTGCATATTATCTGTCTCTCTCAGAACCATTTTGTTTTTCTGCATGTTTCCCATCCCTTTTTTGTGGAATTGTAACTAATGATGCAGTTCGTCCGAGAGATATAGGCGTCCGCTTGTTACCTAAGCTGTTGCCTAACTTAACCCTGCTTTGGATTTCAGTAACGTGCTTGACAACATGCCAAGTAACTGGACTGTACGCTTAGGAACCAAAACTAAGAATACACTGTAAGGCTTTATCAGAAGTTACAATGAAGGCTGCAGTGAGTGAAATCACAATAAGACACAAAAAACGGTCTTGATCTAAATAATTCATACTTATTATTATTATCATTATTATTATTATTATTATGTATGGTGATAAAAGCAGAAAGAGTGAGGTGGTCAGAGAAAAGAGTGGTAGATCTAACCTACTCAGTATTACTTGAAGATCAGGACTGGTGTCTATTATGATGCTGCTGCTTGTTGTAGTGGTTTGTCTGTTTAGGGGAGGTCGCCCAGAGGTCAAGTTCATGACATCATTACTTCACTGGTCTCATTTCTTTTTCTTTCAGTTATTTTCTCTGATCCCCCCCTACCCCCCGCCACACCACCACCACCACCACCACTCTCTCTCTCTCTCTCTCTCTCTCTCTCTCTGTCACTCGCTCTCTCTCTTCTCTGTTGCTGTTCTCTCTTTTCTCTCTCTCTTCACTCGCTTTTCCTTTCTTTCTTTTAGTCTTCAAGTCGTCACCACCCACCCACCCACTCACTCACTCACTCACTCACTCACTCACTCACTTATTCTCCTTCCTTTCTCGTACACTGTCTGGTAATTCTTGTACCTGAGCCACAGAAGTAAATAAAAGACTGAACACAAAATAAACGAGCTGAGGGGTAAAAAATAGCTCTTTGTGTGTGGAAGGTGATTACCCAACCAGATGGAAAAATGGTTATGGCTAATGTGATGTCCCTGCCTCTGTCCCAAAACCTGCCCCTTCCCCTGAACCTGCCCATACCCCATGACCTGCTCCTACCCTTGTACCTGCCCCATAACCTGCCAATACCCCTGAACCTGCCCATACCCCTAAACCTGCCCCTAGCCCTGTACCTGCCCGATAACCTGCCCCTAGCCCTGTACCTGCCCGATAACCTGCCCCTACCCCTGTACCTACCCCTGTACCTGACCCTAAACCTGCCCCTATCCCTGTACCTGACCCTAAACCCGCTCATACCCCTGTACCTGCCCTATAACCTGCCCCTACCCCTGTACCTAACCCTGAACCTGCCCCTAGCCCTACCCCTGTACCTGCCCCTACCCCTGTACTTAACCCTCAACCTCAAATCTGGTCTTGAACTCATAAACACACCCTTCTTACAAATGCATTTTTCTAGAATAGAAAAAGAATAGAATAGAAATAGAAAGAATAGAAAACCTTATAGTTTTTGTTTCATAAAAAAGGGAAAACATATAAGCAGCCTCAGAGACATGTTGTCAGGAATGTCTGTGACTGTTCCACAAAAAGGCCATTCACCATATTCCCCACGGAGGGATGGCGGATGTGGGGCTCTTCAAGCCTGTCCTTTGAATTTCAGACTTTTACTTTCAACTTCAGCTGCTTTGAAATATCACCAAAATTAAACCACCAAAGTCTAATGTGAACCATCATGTTTCTGCCTTCAAACTTCTGTCTGTCGTGCTGAGAGGTTAAGTATTGTTAGACAACAGCAGTGGAATTTAAAAAATGTCCAACAACAAAAGAAGCCTGCTTGTGTGCCGGAAACGCTGAGAATCGTGTATCAATGTCATGCTAACTTGATTCTTTCATCAGTCATTTCAATGGACTTAAGACCTGTATAGTGCAATAGAAATGTATAAAGCATGTATTTGAGGTCGACCCCATTGTATCCAACAATGGTTATTTGTTAGCCGTGCCGCTGCCCTCTGGCTTAGTGTCTATGTTTCCATTGCCCATTTAGATGGTGTTTTCGATCTGTTTTAGCAGGAAAACAAGCCTAAATTGACCTCTCGTTTGTCCCTGCTGGTCCTGCTAGATCTATATTTAGTTCCTCTGCTGTGTTTGGGATCTTGCCTTTGTCATGAATTTGGGATGCTGGATTCGTTACGTTGTCTCTTATGTACATGAACAGATAGGCTGTATGTAAGTACATACATAGGTCTGATCATGCCAGTGCAAAAATAGACGCATTTAAATCCTGTTATGGAGTGTGAGGGGGGGGCTGTAAATTGGCCTTCAAAAACACGCCTACATCTTTGTCTTTGGGTCTGCAATTTAAAGCATTACTAGTCTGCTGTTGACTGTGTTGTGTAGCTGCAGTACCTGTTCTCTCGTGGCGCTCTGACACTCACTGAACATAATGTGCTCACCTTTGTCCTCTTGGCTCTGTTCCAGCTGTATGTTTACCTGCTGCTCTGGCATTGTTTCAGACCTCAGACACCAGAGTGTGGTCCCTCACATGGAAGGGAATAGCTATAAGAGCGATAGGAAGAGAGAGAGAGAGAGAGAGACGTCGAGTGAGATCGTCCTTGGAGAAAGCACAGCTGTCTGAAACATGATGCCACGGCCAGCAGTGATGCCAGCCACTCACGCCTCGCTTTTAGCTGGAAATGACTGACTGCTGTGGCCGGCCGGGTTGCGTGGCTGTGCAGGGATCTGCTTCCCTCAATCTGTGCCATCTTCCTCATCTAAAAGCGTGTACCTTCACCTTTGTAAAGTAACATACAGGAGAGGGATACTCAAATGAACAGAGATGAAGGGCAAAAAGAGCATTAGGCAGTTCTGGAGGGCAGAAATGCCGGGGAGGATGTTGGAGATAAGGAGGAAGGAAAGAGAGACGTAACGAGAAGAAGAGACAAAAGAAAAGAAGAGAGAAAAGAAGAAGACGATTCCGGGGCGAGTCTAGGCGTAGGCCTTGTGTCCCTGTCACCTGGCTGGAATGTGGAGTGCCTTGTCAAAATGATGACATGATAACACCAGGAGCAGACTCATAGAGGAAATCCTGTCTGCCCCTAAACGGCAGCCAGTCACCAGGTTAACCACAGGTTGGAGCACCAACGTTCTGCCAATATTATGTCAACGTCAGGCTTGACTGACTCCTTGTAATGGCTGTTAGTCACCTGAGTCTTTATTAAAACCAGGTGGAGAATTCCTTCTTCTTTAGTAATCCGCCATTCTACTCTGTGGTTGTAACTTGTGGTTGGAGGAGAATCATATTCTTTTATAAGGTCTGCGTTCCAAAACCATTTCGTAATTGTCACATGCACATTGAATTGTTCATGAATTTGAATAGTTATAAAATAGGTTTTCCTTATTTGTTGAGCAGTTACTTTGAATGACTCAGTTTGAACAGCCGAACAGTTATTGGCCTATTTTGGAGAAGACTGTGTTGAAATGTGGAAGCCACAGCGATCCAGGATGCAGAAAACCAGACACCCCCAACAGTCAGGAAATCCATGGAATTCTACAGGTTGCATTGAGGTCAGCCTACCAAGCTGAACAGGAAGAGAGAGATATAGACAGAGACAAAGACAGAGTGAGACAGACACACATGGTGAAAGAGAGAGGGAGGGAGAGAGAGAGAGACACTGAAGATGACCACGGATGATCTGAAGGGAGAATAGGATGGCTTGTGTGTTAGGAGCAGCAGTGCAGCAGCCAGGTGGGTGGATGTTCTAAATGTCAGGTACAGATGGGGATGACTACAGCTGCACTGTGTGAACTTGATACACCAGGGTTTATGTAATTACATTGTGTCCGTTTTCTTGTGCAATTAGGTGAGGGATAAGAGAAACATCTCCACCAAAACATTCCCTTACTTTCCCCACCTGTTATGGGCTCATCCTATACCATCTACTAAATCCTAACCGTAGACTAGAATTATTCTTCACATCGATATCCAGGAGACCTCATTGCCTTCGCATTTGTGACAGAGATCCGTGTGTCGTTGCGTGACAACCATGTGTGAATACTGTCGTCGTGTAAGTAATTGCAGGCTGGATTCAATGATGCTCTCTTCACATAATTTGTGAGCATAATGGTGCTGTTTTAAAACATCCGTTATCCGAACTAGAAACCACAACAAAAAACGAAATGAGTAGACGCAACACCGTCTCAAAAATAATATTGCTGACCAACGACTTCATTGTAGACATGGCAGTGTGAGTTGTGAATAGAAGAGGAAATAAAAGAGAGGAGATATAAAAGACCCGCTTCTCTTAATGCGTTTGAAACTGACCAAGAGCATGCACTCCAAGAAGTACATCTAACAATGAGCCCACAGAGAGCTTTTCAAAAGGCTGATCATCAGCACGCAGAGGAAGCAGGATTAATAACAGTCAAAGAAATGAACCTCTATCAGGCCCGGTAGGACCGGGGCATGACAGGTGGCGCTGGAAGCAGACCAGGAGTTGCTCGACGGGCCCAGGGTGGGCGGGAGCCTGGACAGGGCTGGCTGGGGGGTAGATCCGAGGACACACCTTGGCCAACAGAACTGTGGCGCGGCTGCGCGAGAGTCGATTAGGAGAACAACGTACCAGAGCCAGAAGCGAGAGATAGAAGATGGGCCTAGAACAAGTGAGCCATGTGCGGACGAGCACAGGAACAAATTAGAGAGGAACAAGTGAGGCAGACAACGACAGTTGGCGTAAGGGCATAAGAGGTGGACAGAAGAGGCTGCACGGGGTGGCCAGCATGGGGTTTGAAGGGGGTCATGAAGCTGTTTGAGGGAGGGCACAAATAGATGGGGTGTAATGAGGGACATAGGTTCCTGCACTTGAGCCTTGTGCATCTCTGCTTCCCTGCTGGGGTTTGCCTGAACACCAACAGTCTGATTAGTTGCATGCAAGGCCATGAACAAATGAACCCAAAAGGCAGCCTCCTTATCCTGGGGCTGCTCTTATGGGATTCACGTGGGGGGGAGGTATTCTAGATCACACCCTGTAATACATTTGAGGGACAGGGGTGTTCAGAAACTGGGATTTTTGTCTGTTCATCTTTCATTAGTCTGATGATGACAAGTGGCAGATATATTAAGAAGGGGAATGAATGCCTGTGCTTTCTCAGAGGTGATTAAATCCATCGAGACAGGCATATATTACACACACACACACGTTTGTCTTTCTCTGTCTTCCTTTTTCTTTTAACCGCGCACATGCTCTCTCTTGCTACAACCTTGGTTTCCATTTTCAAGGAATGCATATTTACCACGGGACTGTACATCCTCCTAGTCTATTCAGCATTTTGGGGTACTTGGTTTTTTTCAAAGCTAATAACAGCTTGGTTGTGCTTAAGTAGATAGACTCAGTCTGTCTCTCAAAGTATCTCAAATGAACTAAATCTAGAAATATTGTGGTAATGAGACCATGATTACTTTCATGAAAACGTGCAAGTCAACAGTAGTACAGATTTTATTTAAGGTGGGAAAGTGCATTTTTATAATATTATAACGTCAACAAGAAGTTCTCTGTGATGCTTGTTGGCTTCTCATAAGCTGGGACTTACAAGGTAACGACTCCATAGCAGACTTCATTGTTCTGGATGATTCTGTCTGAGAGCTTTGAAAGGGCTGGCGTGCGGACAGTTGGAATGGACTGTAGCACAACTGGGATGCTTAGATGATGCTGTTGTAAGCAAACGTTTTAACAGCTTTCAGAATGGGTGTATTTTGCATGTGACCCAGTTTAATGGATAGTTCCGGGGTGTGTTTCTTACTGCTTCAGTCCTCTTCATTCCCCCTCTCTGTGATGTAAGGCCTTGGCCATGGGACTGAACTAACACACGGTTTCCCGTTTTTGCACTTTTCTCATTGGTTTCTCTGGATTATTGGTGGGAGACAGAGAGAGAAACATCTGACCAGCAGAGCCAGTTGTGGGTGTAGTGTAGCTGTTAAGGACAGATACAAGTCTAAGCCAGAACAGATGCTGTTGTTTTGTTTAGAAATGCCTGCTTTTTACAGTCATGGTGGTATGGGAGAGGAATCGCTTACGACTTGGCTAGAAAAAAAACCCAAGGCCAAAGTGTGTAGATGGATCAGAAGTTTGCCGAGTGTTGCTTTGTGTTGTTATTTGAAGGGTTAGATTTGATGTCAGCGGCAAAGTAATTTTCAGCGGTTGAAAGTTTTGATAGAGCGAAAAGAGCAGTTGCCCAATATGGAGTAAGCTGAAAAGAGGCCTGTTTTCCCTATATGGCCTAGACAGGCAAGAGGCCCACATTCCCTTCAAAAAGCAGTATTGGTGAGTGTTGACATGAAGGCTGTGTGATATCATCTTACCTTGCTCCCACACAATTGCCTGTCTCTCCTGAGCGATGGATTTGAAGCCCTGCTTTCAAAACACAGGTCATAGTATGAGTCACTATGAAGAGTACCAGCTGCATCTATTCGTGGTGTGTTATTCATTATTCATGAAAATATGAAGTATCTTGGCGGAATATAATGTACATTTGACAGCGGTTCGAGACACCACTCCCTCACTACTCTTCCTGATCCCTGCAGTTGATTGTTCTGGGTTTGGCTCTTCTGATGAACCTAAACGCGGGCAGAGGCAGTCTCGAAGACGTTATGATAACGACTGTAATTAACTGCATTAATATAACCACTATTGCAAAGCACTTCATGTGTTCTCTGTTCTCTTGCAGCAGTCCTATGTGTCCTCCGGCCACCAGATGGCGCCCCCAAGTCCCAACACTAACAGCAGCAGCAACAGCAGTGGGGGAGGGGAACAGCTGAGCAAAACCAACCTGTACATCCGCGGCCTTCATCCTGGAACTACAGACCAGGACCTGGTCAAGCTGTGCCAGCCGTGAGTCACCTTAACCACCCTCCCCGCCAGCAGCTCTTTTCCAACTGTAGGGATCCACAAGATAAAAAGTCCAATGAGATTATCAACCATCTAGTGAGACAATGAGATGTTCATACAATAAGTCATTACTCTGATATTCCACAAAAAAACATGCTAAAGGAAACTATGTTTGGAGGATCATGAGAATGATTCATCAATCATTTTTTGAAGGGATTGTCTTGTGGTATAAAAGTGTACGGTCATCGTGCTGCGTAAGGTGTTTATTGATCGCCATTGTTCTAAGATAATCAATTGTTTTCCAGCTAGTTCACATGCTTCATAATATGTACGCATTAAGTATAAGCAGTAGGCTAATGCCAGCAGAGCTATAGTTTGACCGCCGTGTTTTAGCCTTGACACATACTGATTTAATCATTCCACTGTTTATAGTGTATGGCATATTTATATGTACACATTTTTTTACCAGCTTCGGAAGGATATTATTTATAGCTGCGATAAAAGAAAAATAGTAGGATTTTACAAGGGATTACCAGAGATAAACAGGGAGAAAGAGATCCATGGCTTTGGAGGAATGGAGGTTAAATGCAAGAAAAGGATTGCTGGAAGAGAGGGAACGAGGAGAAGAAGGGGCCACAGAGGGGTAAACTCTTCCTGATGTCCTGATGTTACCTCCCTCTCCCCAAGCAGAGAGAGAGGGAGAGAGGAAGAGAGAGAGAATGTGGGGAGTTACTACACCCACTCAATTCACCCTCGACAAACAGCTCTGCCAGCCTTACACACACCAACACACAATTACACAAACAAGCCTCACAAGCACACAAACATCCATAGAACTAAGTATTGATAAAGAATTATGCTAATCCCATGACTTTATTTTAATATTACCAGTAACAGCACTTATACTTGGAACAAGAGTCAATGTAGTACAGCAATAATAAAACTGGTTTGGCTCATGCAAGCCAGGACGGATCTTTGTGTTCCAGAAATGACTTACCTGTGTAAACAAATTCTTAAGCTCCTGTGGAGTAGGATAGGGGCACCGGAGGCTGCTCTGATCACATGTGCCATCAGAATAAAGATGACCGCTCACTTGGCAATAAATACATGAATTTATGGGCACAGACCCATGCATAGACATGAACATTGTGGAATTTGGGCATAGCCTGAGAAGCAAGATGAGGATTTGAGGCCGGTAGGTTCAGGCATTCTGAGTGCTCCGTGAAACGTTTGGGAGGAACTGGACGTGGTAGACAAGAGATTGACAGAGTGGTAAATGAGCAAGGGGCCAGAGTGAAGTGTGTGAGAGGTGAGGAGAAGAAGAGAAGATAGGAGAGTTCAAGGAGAGCAGCAAATAAAAACGTTGAGTGAAAGACCCTGAAACCCACCAAGGGCCAGATAAAAAAGTCCGGGAAAAGAATTCAATGCCCCCCCCCCCCCCCCCCCCCCCCCCCCCCCTCCCTCCCTCCCTCCCTCCCTCCAGCACACACCACCACACTGGATGACCTTCACATCTGTAGAGGGCTGAGGTGAAGGAATAGTCACTAAGTCACCGCCTCACAAACTTTGACCTTTGGGTGACTGCGTGAAAAAAAAGATTAAGAAAGAGAGAGAGAGAGAGAGAAAGAGAGAGAGGCTTTGTTTGTTACAAGGGACTTTAGGACCCAGAGGTGCTCAAAGAGAATTGGAGAGGGAGGTGGAGAACAAGTAGGATCAGTTTACAGTGTAAACTCCGCCCTGCTTTGCCAAGACGATCTCCAGTCCCCTTTCTGACCAAATGACACACAGTAGACTGAGATACTTACGTCTGCTACACTGCACTTTAATGCTTGATATAGTCCCATTATCGGGCTCATGTTGATACACTTTTAATGTATTTTTTACATTTTATTCATGATTACCTTCACCTCAATCCCTTTGTCGTTGACTGAATATATGACTGCATATTTGAGTTAATATAGATGATATTCATCTTGCCTTCCTAATGCAGAACTTTATTCCGAACATGACATGAGAAACGTGTTTGTTCTGCTGACTTTGTGTACTTTGAATGTGTATAAATGGAAGGTGTCCGTGAGGCTAGCAGACTGAATAAAGATGAGCCTAGAACAGATCTTGTCCTGAGGGTAGTGTCCCTTGTCTTTTGGAATCAACACCAGCACTGCAGACTAACAGTACAACCATCCTCCCCTGCACACAACAGGGGAGCAGGCAGGGCCGTCTGAGCCAAGCCAGATCACGTTCAGCAGGCCCAGATGCCTCTGAGAGGGAGGGTGTTACACATGTTTACACCTGTGGCCCTTCACTAACAACCTGGCAAACAATCTAGAGGAGCAAATTCCACTGAGGATTCTGTAGTCACATTACCTGGCCCTGTTGTTTTTGTCGGAAGGTATGGCAAGATTGTCTCCACCAAGGCCATCCTGGACAAAACCACCAACAAGTGCAAAGGTGAGACTTGGAGGTCACCTGGTTCATGGCACAAATGCCATTGACATTTCCTCTTTAAACATCAAAGCCCTGTGTTAAGATGTGTGTTTGTGTTTGTTCCAGGTTATGGCTTTGTGGACTTTGACAGCCCAGCTGCAGCTCAGAAGGCTGTTACAGCCCTGAAGTCAAGCGGAGTCCAGGCTCAGATGGCCAAGGTAGAACACCTGCATGCTCTCTTCACAATCTCTTTTCACTCCTGTCACTCAATACACTAAGTCCACTCTTTATCGAATGATTACAAAGTTGATCTCCCCTAAATTGAAATGACCAAGGTTTAATGACCAAGACTGCCATGGTTTCACAGAGATGGTTTGTTGAGACTGATTCAAGCAGTTCAACCATGCCCTCAGTCTAGAGAGTTCTAGGCTGTTGTAGCTGGCAGGCAAGGATGGGAGTGTTACAAGGGATAGAAGGGACTGAAAAGAGCATGTTACTTTCTTGTTTTGTGTTAGTTTTAGCCTTTGTCTACTCCTTCTATGTCCTTCTACCTGACCCTTATATCCCCAATGTCCACTGTTCTGCCTTTTCCTGTTTTTCATCTTCATTTTTCTTTGCCATCCATCCATCTCTCTCCCTCCATCTGTGCCTGTGTGTGCTGCTAACTGGCCCCTGCTGTGGGCCTTGTGACAAGGTCTTTGTGTCGCCGTCTGCAGTCAAAGGCACTTTTGTCGGCCCATTAAGCTGATCCCTCTGTGCCTCTCAGGCTCCCCATTGAGAGCGCCCTGGGGAGGGTGCCACAGCACCCGCCATCAATGGGGCTGGGACAATGAGCTGGCCTGGGTCCGGGGCTGGAGCTGGGGCTGGGCCTGGGGCTGGAGCAAGGGTTAGAGCTGGGGCTGAGGCTAGGGTTAGAGCTGGGGCTGAGGCTAGGGTTAGAGCTGGGGCTGGGGCTGAGGCTAGGATTAGAGCTGGGGATGGAGCTGGGGATGGAGCTGGGGCTGGGGCTGAAACCAGTAGTTGATACATCCAGCACACCATCCTGCTAGATTGCACCCAAACAGACTCCACGGTTGTGCAATGCTTGGGGCCCAATTATGCCAACAGAACTGAGACCAAGCAACACTGCAATTAAACACCTGGATGACTGTTCTTGTTTGAACTGATACAGACTAACTTTAAAACTATATAGCACCAGACTCCATTTCACTCTGCTTGCCAGCCATATCCTGTACCCACTCTGACTGCAACTGAACACCAAGGGCCTCTCCCACCTAGACAGGATGTGCAGCTTGTGCTCAGACAGAGGAAGTGATGGCCAAGAGGTTTAGCCCTGTTCACTTTCCTCACCCACCCATATTATAAGAGGCCATCCTTAGAAATGTTTTATTTGGAATACAGTGACGATATGATTTACAGTGTTGTTCCCCAGTGAAGAGGGACCTGGTGGTGCCCTGGGTGTAGTCAGAGCCTTCCAGGCTACCCTACTCCAGAAAGGCCACAGGGCTGAGGAGGGAACAGAGAACAATGGCCGGGATAAAAATAGACAGCTCCATTTCCGAGCCCCTCCCTCTCGGACTACGCACGTCAGCTCGCTCACAATTGCAACACTTGAAACATGCATACAAGTGCAAGAACACACACACACACATACACACACCCTCATACACACACACCTTGAAAGACTGGCTCGTCCGAGACCTGGCATAAACACTCTGCGTTGCCACAGATGCACGGAGCATGACTCCTGGGCTGCATGTCTCGCTGCGAAGGGAGGGAGGGCGGAGCGAGCAGAGGAGAGGAGAGAAATATTCAGTCCTGCATGTGTTTGGGTGTGGTCCAGACATCATTTGAATATCTTTGTCGGAGAGCAGTTCATGAAATGCTGGCCAGAGTGCAAAACAGGATTTTGGGGGGATGAGTTGAGAGAAAAACAACAGAGGATGCAAACGAGCAGCTCTGGGGGAGTTTCTTCCTTTTCTCACAGCGAGCTGCGCTTGTCTTCTATTCTGTAGGGTATTGTTCTGAGTTCCACAGAGTTTTAGAATGAGGAAGTGTTTCCTCACAGTGTGGTTTCAGTCCCGGAAAATGACACATGCCCTTGGCAGCTTGCTTGTGGTGCCAACGCACATGACGGCAACACATGCTGTATCAGAATGCACATGACCAGAATCCACCTGGGAGTTCCTCATTGTCTTTGTCATTGATTGGTCACGATGACGTACCACCACTGGAAAGAAACTACTAAAGCAAACTTAAGGCTTGGTGAGGCAGCCAGCTATGCCCCCAGTTTTACTTGGGATCAAGCTGTCTCTTTGCTTATAGTTCAACAGAGATAAGAGTCAAAGTGGAATATCAGGTTGAATGGTTTCCTGTGGGTTTCTACCACGAAGGGCAAAGTTCCGTTTGGCATGAAGGAACTTGGAGTGGCGTGTGTTAGGATTTGGACATAATCGTGTTAGTTTGTAACATGGTATCCAGTAAGACTGGAATAGCTGTTTAATTGGTAGGGTGTTCCCAGGTGTGGTGTTCTAAAGTAAAGGCCAGCAAGCAAATACAGCAGGCACTGCACATTGTTGACTTACTGTAGACCAGTGGGAGTCTGAATAATATACAATAGCCTGTATCACAGACACCTGAAACACTCCGCTTGTTAGAGTTATGTGATAGGTAAACTCTTCTCACACTGCAATGGCAGAATGAGACATGACTGAGGCAACAGAGGACATCTGCTGGAGGAGAGCTCTATTTGCAGAGTCAGACACAGGTCTTTATTTTCTCCTACTTTCTCTCTTTGCGTGTCATTTGTCTTTGTTATCCACTTCTCTTCTCTCCCTTCTTTCACTGTCCAGCACTAGTAAACCTCTATCTTTCCTATCCTCTATTCTCACTTTCCTGCTTCCGTCTTATCATCCCCGTCTCCTGCATATGCTACTGTCCCCTCCCTCTGGCAGTCCCTCTATCCCTTTCCTCCTCTGCGTTGCCATGTGCCTGTTGCTGTGATAACTCTGAACTTCCTGCCTGGTTTCCTGTCTATTTCTACACAGTTACACAAGGTTTCACTTTTAAGCTGGGAAACAGCTCGTTTTTTGTTTTTACAATCTTCTGCTTTCAACACGTTGAACCTACTTACCAGTCCCCCAAGTAGCTCTACATTTCATTTTCTACATTATTTCAAACAATTACACTGCTAGATTAGTGTATATAAAGATGAAAATCGAACATTGTGTAATATGCTCTAATACGCATGTACATTATTTACTAAGACTTCACGAATGGGTGGAATGGTAACACAACTTCCCATCAAACTGAACCACAGACCTACCAGCCTAAATACTCCTGATTAGTATAAAGGATCTGATTAGTCTCCTCCACCCCTGCAGCAACAGGAACAGGACCCCACCAACCTGTACATCTCCAACCTGCCTGTGTCCATGGATGAGCAGGAGCTGGAGAGCATGCTGAAGTCCTTCGGCCAGGTCATCTCCACACGCATCCTCCGCGATGCCAACGGGACCAGTCGTGGTGTCGGATTTGCCAGGTATTTAATAGTTAAAGAATGCTACGCGTGCTATCCCTACACTACACACACACACACACACACACGATACTCTTACATTGTAGACATACAAGCTAAAATGACTTCAAAGTTCATTTGAATACATGTGTTTCAGAATGGAGTCTAAGGAGAAGTGTGAAGCCATCATTCAGCATTTTAATGGCAAATTCATCAAGACTCCACCAGGAGTGCCTGGTAAGTGGATGCAATCTATTCAAAGATATCAGAGTAGCTGCTATGCAGATGTTTCTTATTTAATCAATGAAGAAGTTTCCTCTACTAAAATCCAATTTACGCTCTTGTTTTCTGCTCATTTCCTTTCATTAAATTAAATTGATGACTAAAAATTCCTTCAGTGCCCCCAGAACCATTATTATGCAAGTTTGCAGACGGGGGACAGAAGAAAAGGCTGAACCAGGGGAAATACCTGCAGAATGGTCGTCCCTGGGGCAGAGACGGAGACACGGTGAGATCATGGATCTAAAGATATATCAAAGATAAAAGATAAAAAAGATAGATAGAAAAACATATCAGAGGTTTATAGCCTCATCGTGGAGAAACTATAGTAATCCAATGAAAAGCCTTAGAAGCCATTTTGGAGGATTTGATGTGCTCAGTAGTTTGTTCTAATCATGTGTTGTTTTTCTAGGGAGGGATGACACTTGCATATGACCCCACAGCCTTACAGAATGGGTGAGTATGTAGTGTCAGAAACCAACGAAAGCATACTCTGACAAATGCAGTCAAGGCTCTGACTGTGGTGAACTGTTACCCCCTTTTTGAAGTCTATTGAACTGGAGACCACTTTCCTTTATGAGGACTGAAGTCATCTTTGTAGTTCAAAAATGTGTTTCTATTCATTTATTAACGAAATCTCTTAAGTGTAGCTTTTTAATTAGTTATTAATTCTTAGCATTTAATTCTTTAAAAAAACATTGTATTGCCCTGACTTCCCGAGTCCTCGAAATTGCTTCTCTTTATGTTTGTCACTGTCTGTATCGCAGGTTCTACTCATCCCCCTACAGTCTGGCTCCTAACAGAATGATCGCCCAGACACCCCTGTCACCCTACATGCATTCACCCGTCTCCTCCTACCAGGTCAGAGGGGAGGGGAACAGCCAACTAGAACCACACGCAGTACACACCGTCCCCACTCCAAACACAATACTGTGCGATATAGTCTTACATATTTAGCCACAAGGTGACTGCAACTGTCAAGCATCATGGATGACTCTCTCCAGTCCTTCAGCTTGTGCGTTTCCATGTCTCCTCCAGGTACATAGTCCCTCCTGGATGCACCACCAGTCATACCTCATGCAGCCAGCAGTGAGTGTCCCGTGTTCTTCTCCGATTCTGCCTCTCTGTCATCCTGTCAGGCACTATTCCTTTTTTTTTTGCGTGTGCTTCTGCGTTGACCACGTCTTTTTCGTCTGTGTGTGCAGGGAACAGTCTTGACCCCAACCATGGACCATACCATGTCCATCCAGCCCACTTCCATGATGGGCCCTCTCACGCAGCAGCTAGGCCACCTGTCTCTGGGCAGCACAGGCACAGTCAGTATCCCTACCATTATACCATACACCCTCACCTCACACATACATCCAAATATTTCAAGTCAAGTCATTTTTGTGTCCTAATGCTATTGTTGTACCAGTTGTAACAACCATCTGCTATACATAGCTGTGTTCCTGTAGATGCTAATTACCGTTGTTTACTACGTCTCACAGTATATGCCTGCAAACACAGCCATGCAGGGGACTTACATCCCCCAGTACACCCCAGTGCCTCCTACCAGTGTCCCTGTGGAGGTAAGCAGCCTTGCACAGTCACAGCAACACACAACCTCCATCTGGTGACACAAAGAGGATAATGGATGGGATATTCGTTTATTATAAAACACTCCTTTGCTTCACTCTCTTATTTCGTCAACACTTTGCAGGAGAATGGTGGACAACAGCAACAGGTGACCATGGAGACACCTACAGAACACACAAATTACTCCTACCAACACACCAAGTGAAGCTAAGCTAAGGTGGAATATTATTCTCTGTATATAACTTTGTACTGTGACAGATCTCTTGTACATCTCATTTTTAATTCAGATATAATGGTTATCTCCAATAGAAAGTGACGTTGCATTTAACTCTAGTTTATTTAGCTATCTGATGTCAGAGGAATAGCTAACATCCACAGTTCAATGAGTTTTGTGACCGATGCACATGTGTGTTACAGCTCCCTCTGGTGAGGGCTCATTGCAGACTGAACCAGTGTGGTTCTACAGGAGGAGATTTGTTCTGCATACTGACACCCGACTCAACCACAGATAACTAAAGGAACCTGCGTGTGTTTTGTCAGACAAAACGACACTTCGTCACACTTTTCCTATTACTTCTACATGAGTTGATCAACCAAAGGTGGGAGCCTTCTGCAAAGAAGCTTTGATCTATTTTGATAACTGAAAATAACAAAACAAAAAAAAAAGAACAAAGAAACGAGTAAGAAAGGAGGAAGACACAGAGCATTATTTTTGTGCACGTAATATATCAAATTCTTATTTTTTAAAACCATTCTGAATGTTTCAGAGTGATATCAAGGAAAAGAGTTACAACACAATGTGTCTTTTATTTTTTGTAAGATATGCAAACATTTTAATTTTTTTTCAGATGTGTGTTTTTTTGACATTCTATTTGCAGCAGTAGGACAATATTTTGTACAGATTTTACGCAAAATTACAATTTGTTAATATTTTGTGTTATAAAAAGCATGGAAAATGCTCAATAAACCGTTTAAAGCTACTTCTTTATAAACCAGTCTGTTAAATTAACTGCCAGAAGATAACATTGGTTATTTAAAGATGATTTAAAGTCTTATAAACAATGTTTCTCTCACAAACACAGATTTAATTGTATAAGCATAGGACAATCATTATACTGTTTATTTAAATGTATATTTACAATGTACAAACATGTCACCTATATATTTTATTTAGTGATTATAATTTATAAGGTAATGATGAACATTGGCATTAAGATTGACAACGCGTACTATCAAATTTTATGAGAACATTCTCTGCGAAAGGTTCCTTTGATAACGTTAAATTAAAATATTTGAGTAAACACAGACATTAATTCATTCCATAAGATGTGACAAAAGCTATTTCTAAATTCAATTATATGCTTTCATCAGTTATATCATTCCAAGAGAGGAATGTTTAACATGCCTTAATAACACCATTGTTTAAAAAAAATACAGTTAATGTGTTTGTGTTTACTTTTAAAAGTGAATTACGGCAATTATCGGATCATACGTGCCCAGGGTTAGTATAATGATAGTTTATAGGACTTTATTGGGTTTGTGAATCCTGCCCATGTACCACACAGGGTCCGTGAGAAGTGGTTTTAAGCGGTTTTGTTAGACTAGATCTACAGGTATCAATAGAGAATTTCAACTTTTGTGTAAAACAGAAAACAAAAACAAAGATTGATGATGAATTGATCAAATAAATACAAATTGTTGGTGTGAGCATATGGGTTATGATGATTTATGTGTACAAAAGAGTGCTAAAGTAGCTAATTGGAATAAATCAAGAAAAAAAGTGTGGTTAACTAAAGAGAGGAGTTAGAATGTCCTCATTTTGTCCTTGTTCATATAGTTAGGGGCCTTTGTTGGAAAAAAGGGAGCTGCAACTCTTGTTCAATGCTGCTGTTGTCTCCTGAGTTTTAATTTCGAACTGTCAGCCATTTTGGTTCTTTTGTTGTTGTAGAAAGCTATTTTGTTGTTATTTTTTTGTCTTTCACTTGAACCTTTGAGTTGACATGCCTTATGTTGTTAATCTAGAATATCTTTTTGATTCATTTTCTCTTCATTAAAATTAGATTTTAGCTGTAGGGAAATAACTTTCCTAGATTGTAGATGTAAAGTTTTAAACTTTCGAATAGATTCAGCGCATTTTTATATGATGTTGAGTTTGTGCATTTGCACGTGGTCCATGCAAACTACAACATTACGTTTTGCTCGCTTTATCCTATGTTATTTTCCGTTCCAGAGCACTGTGTTGTTAATCATTATATTTGTACCGGTCTAACAGAAAGTCTTTAAGTCCATTTCCACTAGCCCAACTATTCATTGCATGCAGTAAGTAATCATGTTCAGAAGCTGAGATAGCATATGAATACCCTTCCCAACAGATTTGACACTGTAAATGTGTTGCATTATCCAATTATTGAATGGTCTGAAATACATTTTAATGTAAAACATTAATCTATACTCCTTGATTTAAAAAAAATTCAATAAGTGTGGCAAAATGCCATTTAAAAGGTTTAGGGCCATCAGAGGTAATCTATTTGCTATAGTTGGGCATTATCGAGGGTTGAGTTTCCAACTCATAAGCAGTCGTAGTTTTACAAACCCAATGTGTTTTAATGGTTTCTGCTGAATGTCACATTTTTCTAACTTTTCACAATATTGCGTTCATCTTTGCACCTCTAGCTCAACATTCGGTCTCCCTCAGCCAGGTTTGTTTGTTATTTATATCTGCAACCAAAGATGATCAAGCCATCAACCTGTCAGCAGAGCTTTCTGTTAGTTTATTACATAGGAAAATGCTGACCTTTGTTCACGGACATGTATATCTCTTTTCTGTAGCTCTATGTTGATGTAACACCGGTTCACTTTTGGAGTAACAGGAAGCGAATGGGACATTGAGTGACATTCCTCTCATAACGTGGTTTTCTTGAATGAATGTGTAAAATGTTCATTTAATGTGGTTTTCTTGAATGATTATTTAAGATGTTCATTTAAAACCACATTGTAAAAATCGGGGGGAAATGGTTCTCATGCTTTATGGTGTCAAAATGGAGAGTTCAGCATTTTCAATCTCTGTAAATATCAGATTCCCTTCTGTTCTATTGTATTCTTTTCATGTTAAGATGTTTGTCATTTTATTTGTCTCCACTTAATCAACATTATTTTGTTGATGTTTCATGATCTGTCCAGATACAGTCACACAAGAATTATCACAAGCAAGTTTCACAGTCAGTCCACCACATCATGAAGGAAAATAAGGATTATTTTATGTATTCATGGTAACTGATATTTCATGTATCAGCCATAACATTAAACAGAAATGTATTTTGAAACTATGAAATGACCAGGTATGCAGCTTGCAAATTGATGTTCCATGTTCTATTTTAAACTTCTCTTAAACCAATTTAATCTCAACGGTGTGTCATATGACAGTTTCATGATAGACGGTTATCAAGGTATCAGAAGCTTTTTGCAGGACTTGGGGATTTAAAACATAATATGGATCTGATCTTTCCGTGTGCACTTATCCATGTCAATGCAAATCCTACAAACAATGCAAATCCTAATGCAAAAATCCTCTTGTCCTCTCCTTATGTCCAGATCATATAGCTTGGATGGCTTATTTCATAGTTTCAAAATGTTATGCTGCTAAAACGGGATGTCCATGCAGTTTGTAAGATGAGGGCCACTGAATGTTCCAACATGTCTTCCTTTAGAAGCTTGATTCACTTTAAATAAACAATTGTGTTTATAACACTATAGCATTAGACCTATAACAAATGGAGACATATCCATTGATGTTGCTGGTTAGTTATTCGGTTGTGTCATAATTTACAAATTTGGCGATTTAAAATCATTGCAAACTGGTACTCTGAAAAATGTAATTTGTTGTCAAATATAGAATCAAGTTGGTTGCCTTTGAAGTTGAACATTCAGTTGGCCTATCTGACACTGCTAGAAAACATTTTCCTTATTTATAAAAAAAATCATTTGTACAGTTTGTTGGAAGACAGTGGTTTTGATATTTGGTTTGTTTGCTAATGAGCTGGTTAGCCACTTGGCAACTTTTGTCTGTGCCAGAATTGTTCAATTCTGCTAACTTCAGTTTTTTATTCAGAGCAAAAAATATTTTCCTTCTTTCTTGGTTTTACTCTTTGAATTTGAATATGTTGATTTTCTTTTTTAAATAAAAGCCTTGTTTTTAATGGTTGCACTACAGCTTCATAAATATGCTCTACCATAAGTGAAAGAAATCAAACCAAACATACGATTTTGCCCACCTCGTCCATTGTTTATTTCTCATCTGAATCCTAATGTCTGAAACACAGTTCTCGTTAATAACTTAACAACAAGGGAATCTCTTCACATCTGGCCTTCACACTTGTTTCAAAACAAGTATTGGAATTGAAACTTGTTGTGTAGTTGCAACATAGTTACACAAGCCCAGTCCAAAGGCCACAAACTGTATTAAAGTTACAATAGAACTTGCAACTCATTTTAATTCTGATGTGCAACTGCGGTCAGCTTTACATCACACTTCTATTCCACACTTCTAATCAAAATTGTGTTGTGTTTGCCTTATCATTTGAAGTTTCAAAAGACAATTCAACTTCATGCACACACATACTACATACGTGTGTGTGTACGTATGTGTACGTGTGTGTGTGTGTGATGGGAGTGTTTAAGACCTGGTTCACTCTTAAATTAAGAGGCAAGTAGTAGTGTTGTAGGATTCAAACACAAATTCTCTTGAGACTGTCTAAAAAAAGCTAAATACAGTATGTGTCAAATGAAAGCCGAACCCAATCCTGTTGAGTTGTACAGTGCAGATTTCCGGAATCCACTTAAGAAGAATACTAAGATATATTTACAATTGGAATGCTTTGAACAGTATGGTCAGCAACTGCCCCTTACTTGTTTGGCTCAGTAACTTGGAAAGCTACAATTACAGTAGGATTGCAGTGATGGACAGAGGAGATATTTTCATGCTATGCTTTTTATGGCTGGTGTTCTTGTAAACAGCATCAAATAACCTAGTACCCACATTGCAACTGACCCTGGCCACAGAAACCCCTTTCCCATCAATTTGGTGCAGATTCCGTTAAGGTTCATTTGCCACGTATATCTTTTACCCTTATGAGCCTTCTTTCAACAACGAAATAATCGATACTAATCGACTTGACAGGCCTGAAAAGATGGTTCTCAGTTGCGAACCCATCACGATATAAGGGGGCGTAGGCTACAGAAAGCGCGTAACTTCCAACTTCCATTTCAAACTCCATTGGCTTTAATAGGTAGGGGATAAAACAATTACTTGATGCGTCAGTATCTGAAATAACTTACTGTATTTGTTCTCTCTCTACAATACCCGTGCAGAGTTTATTTTTTGGAAACTGTAATCCGTCATCGTGCCGATTGCGAGGTTACAATTTAACATTATTTCCAAACTATTGAACGTACATATTGTAGGCTAAGCCTTTAGCTATAGGCTAAACTTTGCCTCATCGATGACGAATAATTAATATTTTCTGGGTAAATAATTACCCTCAAAGTTATTTTGCCAATCGTTGATGGCGCATTGTGATAATGGCTGGTTTTCTAGAAAGCACCAAGATTTAAAGAAAGTTGAACGGAATTACAACCAGTGCTAATTTGGTGGGAAAGGGGTCAGAGATGCAAAATCCGGAACCTCCCAGAATGTTGAAACATGCCCTCATCTCGGCAGATCAGTTGATGGCTGTTACAATTAAAATCAATACATAGTGGTGTTTTGGAGTGGCGTCAAAGACTGATGTAGAGATTGATAGAGGATGGACAGGGTTGATAAATAAGAGCGAGTGACGGGTGTTTCAATCACGGCCTCCACCAAACAGTTGCAGCAGGAAGCTAAACAGGTAGATGATGTCCAGGTAGATGTTGAGTGTGGCAAACACATACTCCTCTGGGCTAATACTGTAACGTTTGCCTCCTAACAGTAGCTGGGTGTCAAACGCCAAAAACTGACAGACATGGAAGAGAGTGAAACAGAGGAAAGGGGGCACATAAAACAAGTTAGACAGAGGAAAGGGGGCACATAAAACAAGTTACACTAAATGTAAACATGATAAGTTACTCGGTACCATGATGATAACTTTGAGGTCGTGTTTGAGATGTGTTTGAGGTCCTGTATAGGCCACTCACCAGAGTAAAAAGGATGGCTCCTATCACAGCGTAGATGGCGTGTAACCAGGGAACCTGCAATACCAGGTAAGACAGTTACTGAACAGGGTTAAGGAAGATTGGCCCAGCTCAGGCTTGTCTGCATAGTCTTTAAGTTGACTAATATAGACCTAATGCTAATCTTTTCACACGTCCTCTTGGGACGAGAGGTCAATCTATTTTAAACATACCGTCAGTTTAATCTATTTTGGACTCCTGAAAAAAGAGTCTTGATGGATGACATCATCCTGACCTACTTTGGGCTGTTTACATGTTTGAGTATTAGCAGAATGCAAACTGGCTTAGAAACCTACATAGCCAAAGGGCACCACGATAGACAGAGTGATGGCACAGAAGAGCATGACCATGCACAGGACAAACAGGACGCCCTGGTAGGATGTGACATCAATCTACAGTAGGAAAGACATAGAAGGAATGATCAAATAGAGGCATCATATTTTAATACGTTCATTTATCAAACAACAAATCGTGGAATCATTCAAACGTCTCGACAGGGTTTTGTTGTTAACCCTAACCCTAACCTCTTGATTTGAGATTGATTTGTTTCACCTTGGTCTGAAAGCTGAAGATGGTGACTGACAGACACACCAAAGCAGTAATTCCCAGACACAGCACCACTGACTTAGTGTTGTAGAAACTGGAGGAGGAACAGAGACAACACAATCATTTATCCTTCGTTTCATTGGCATTGAAAAAATGAATTGTCTTAATGATCATTAGGGGAGATATCACCTTTCAGGGCTACATATGTTGCTACTCAAACATTGTATACAGGACACACACAGTACACACACTATCACCCATCATGTATGTGTTTTCACCTGGACACAAAGCCCATCATAGAAGCCATGCTCAGAGTCTGTGGAGGAGAGAGGAGAGGGGGGGGCATAGAGGTTAGACTGAGTTTATTGAGACCTTGTGAATTTCATTTTCTCTTTTCATATTTAACAGTGCACTGTGTTCTGTCATTCACACTCACAAAGATAGACAGTAAGATGAGGTTCCAGGGAAACTGCCTCCTGTGTAGACACATGGACATAAGACATGTTTCAAACATCTAGCCACTGTTTTTATTAACATACCTAACATTTGTCAACCCATTCTGACATAACTTTGCCCCATAAAGGAACAATGAACGAAAAAGTTTACCTCAGTTCCCCACAGCAGGACAACGCGATATAAGTGGCAAAGAAAGTGATGCTGTGGAGAAGGAAAACATAGCGTCATTAATCACTGAGACAAGCCTTTGAGAGAGAGATGATAGTGATATGTCAGTCATTCCATAGGTTCTCACTCACTAGGAGGCAAAGTACACTCCAGGATGGGTCTGAATGTAAAATGTCACTGGTGCCCTGGAGAAAAGTGAGACGTTAGTGATTGTTGAGAACAAACACTCAGGCACACACATGGAGTATCGACAGAAAGACTCACCAAAATGCGAACATCGAGACAATAGCCACAGTCACCAAGAGTTGGATCATCAGGATGGAGTAGACCTGCATGAATAAATGAGGAATGGGACTCCTTATTGGCAGCATTGGTAAATATCAAATACAGATTATAAAATGGATGTTATCAGTTTTTTTTTAAATCTGCCTTAAATCTTATACCTTTCGGATGAAGATCCTCCTTATGGCTTTGTCATCCCAGGAGAACTGAGCCTGCATCTCATCATAATCTGAGACGAGGGGGAGGAAGAAGTCAGCAAAGCAAGAGGAGAGAGAAGGTGAGGAAAAAAAGAATCGAGCATCACCTTCCCCATAATTTAACATCTGTAGCTCCTGACTAGAGGCAGACTTTTCCTTTGACTTCATCCTACTCTTCTCTCACCACCTATCTCAGTTCACTGGAAGGTTGTCATTCTTCCCACTGTTTAAACAGGGGCCTACAGCTACGGTTTCTTTACCTGCTGTAGCCTCCTCGTAGCTGGGCGGATACTCGCTTCCTGTCTTGGTTGTGGCAGACACCTAATAACACGTATCAACAGTCAAAGGTACAGACACGCACACAAAGAGGCCTATAGCTATACTTTCAAAAAGAAACATCCAAATCTGTAAGGCCTATTGAATGTCTATGCAGCTTTGTAGCAGTGTCTGCTGTGCTGGATTCTGGTACGCGTTAGTTCATCTTTCATTCGTACTGTATTACGTTTGACTAATCGTGAACAATTCAAATGCAACCACAAACATGAACAATATCTATGAATGCATTCACAAGTCAACACGTTTTGTTTGGCTCAGGGATTAGGCCACCATTTTGATGTTCTGTCACATTCAGGACATTGTCAAAGATTTGTAGACAGTAAAATAATCAACTAGGTATTTTCCAGGTCAGTTCAGGAGAATCAGAGAATATTTATGTAACTGTTTACGTGTTGGTAGATTATAAAGGTCACACAGACATTGCAGAAAAACAATGCAATAATGGTTGTCTAGGAGATACATATGCAGAGTTTTGTAAAAGCAGCTATTTGAGTTATTAAATGAGAAATGCAGACCCATACCTTTCCTTTCGTCATGGTTATTTCTTCCAGGGTGCCGTTAGTTTCACGGTGGTTTATAGTGCAGTTAATCTCACTTTGAGAGAAATCTCCAATGCTTCTTTGTCTCAAGCAGTTCCTTTGTAAAGTGTTCTTCTTTAAAATATATTATTAACAAAAGTATCAGTGTTTTTAGATACACTTTAAAGCACTGATACACTGAGAAAAAGTGATTCTTACAGTGTCTCCTCTGAATCTCCACTATGCGGATTACACCAAGCCTTTATAAAGCACCATGAGGTTAATCTCTTTCCAACCCTCATCCTACTTCCCACCCCCATCCACAAACAAAGTAGGACATTCTAGCACTGTCCATGCAATGGTTTTCGTTTTAAACTGAGGAAGGAATACACCAAATGCTTTGTCAAACAGGGGTGGTCTCTTGGTTTCGGATGGCTGCAGATCTGCTAAGCAGCCTGATGGGTTGCCTCCAGCATGTTCAAAGGACTTACATATCTCAGTAAGGGACATACTACATAAGGATGTTATGTAACCCACTGACCCTGGATCAGGAACGAAGCAGAAAAGAAAAGGAAATAGATACACAATATGATGGAGGACTAGGCAGCAAATTCATGATAAAACAAGAAACTGATTTAAATTATTTTTAGGACATTATTCAACCATGTGTGATTTTATGTTATGCTTTTTTATATTGATGTCATCTTTATATTGTGTGTAGGATAAAGTATCTTACAATGTCTATTTAACATCAACTCCATCATTGAGCAAGTCGATGTAGTGCTGGTGTTTTGTTATCTCTTATCTGTTAAAAGTGGAAGATCAAACATCTTTTAAAAATTCCAAATGCAATTCCAGTCATTTTATTTTTAGAGGTGACTTCATGGTTTTGTGTAAGACGGGTTTGGTAACAGATAGACATGAGTAATGAGATCAAAGTTAAGAACATTATAAAACAACGATTACTCTTCTTACGGAATCTTCTCTGGAAACAGAATGTATAACGTGACCTCATCTTTGTATCACGCCTCAACTGATTGTTGATACTGATTCTGAAGCTGCTAAAAGATTATATTGGAATTTTGGTTTCCTGAACATCAGATCCCTATCTACAAAACCTGTTTTGATGAACCACTTGATATCTGAATGCAGTCCAAACCGAATCAGCCTCTCTGTAACCTGCCTGAAGCCTGACAAATGTACCTCTATTCGGCAGATCCATTAAGCAAGGTCTCTCTGCTCTGACAGATTCCACAGGCTTCATCCAGTTGGTCTCCAAACCTACCCATCATCTGGTGATTTGTTTTGCCAATTGGAAGCTACGGAGGTGCAAGAAGTTCTTACGTAGAGTTTCTCTTCACTGGAAGAAACATCCCACTCTATTCTTGGTTGTCCAGAGCCTCCTATGATGGACCACTCAGAATTCCTTGGCCCCTTCCTATCCATCGACCTGGCTGTTCTGTGATGCTGTGCCGCTCTTAAGATTCTTGTTGCTACCTCGGCCTAAACTGATATGAGTTGAGATGACAGCTACTGCGGATGACAGCTACTGCAAAACACTTAGTTGGAACACGGAACGTCTGTGTTTTAACATCCACTTGTATATAATCTCCTCTACTCTTGCGCGACAATGTTCAGCCAAACAATACGCACCTCTGTCAGCATCCGTCTCTGGAGGAGGGGATCCGTCTCTGGAGGAGGGGATCCGTCTCTGGAGGAGGGGATCCGTCTCTGGAGGAGGGGATCCCTCGCCGTACTGCTCCTCCTAACGTTTCATCTATTATTGCTCTGTTTGCTTTCCTGGTAGATTCTTCTGGTCTTCCTTGAGGGTTTAGGTTGGTTGAGGGGATGTTCCAGGAGCTTCTGCGAATCTCTCTGTTTGTAGAGTGCTATACAAACTAATGTTGGTTGGATTTTATTTATTTTGATAACTGATGGTATTACTAGTTATTGGTCAAACTGTCTTATTGTTGTTCATATCAATCGCTTAGGTGCGTAGAAGTGTCATGCATAAATATGAGTTACCACTCTTGACTAAAACTCAGTCCAGCCGAACTGGAGGGCGACGTTATTAACATGGTCACAAGATGGCAGGAGAGCTCCATGTTCTGGCTTAAAGTTGAGGTCATGGTTCCAGTTTGCTAACTGCGACACAAGGCAAGATCCTTTCTGGATCCGGACCAGACGCTTTGCTGTCTGGTCATGATGGATCTATTCTCCTGACATTTTCAAAAGAAATCATAATAGTCCAAATCTACTTATATGCCATGACTGACAAACAAAACAAAATTTCCTTACACAACTTTGCTAACATTGACCCAATGCACTTGTTACCTTGCCAATGCACTTGCTGTCCAGCAGGTGGTGTATATGGACCTTTGTATCACTTTGAAAGCTGCCCCCCCTTTATCGGAAAGTATTTGTTGCACATAGATGGCAACAAGGCTGTCGCTCTATCGTGTAGCATTCAGGATTAAACTGGCAGCTGGACTGCATAACAAATTACGATTAAATATTTCTGTAGTCTGTGGGTCTGAATAGCTCTGGTCCTTTTAAGAGTGCTAGTTCTCACCATGCGTGTTTAATGCTTCAGGTTGCACAAGGCTGATACTGCTGCCAAATGCTTGTATTTCCAGACAGGCTCCAGACGCCTCATGCACCTGGTCATTTGTTTTCTGCTCATGTGCTTGGCCAGCAGGTCATAATGACGTGGATCGCCAGTCCTTTCACACACTAAGCCCCCCACTTATTTCCAAGTATAACTGATACGTCACTCTAATCACAAATAGATCAACTAGTGACCTCTACTACGACTTTTTCATGGATATCTTACTGAGACTTTACTTGTACTTTCAAATGTCTGTTGCAAATGAAATATTTAATCCAATTTCCATTTTCAAGGGTTGTCTATTGTCTCAAGAAACTGTGTAATGATGCTGAAATCTAGCATGTAATTAGATGAAGCAGGGAAGCAAGTAGGGAAGGAACAAGAAATGAAGAAAACAAACCTTATATATAATCTCATTTAATATTGGTTCTCTATGGAAGAAGTTCACCATGAAACATTTACAAAATGTACACAAAGTGATGCAATCAATCAACAGTAGTTATATTTCAATAATATAGGTTCAAATCAAACAGTATTTACATGTCTCGGAGCTCCCTCTTTGCTGTCAAATTGAGGATTATGTTTGTACAAATCAGAGGAAGACTAATGGGCCAATCCCGAACATCCTCCTGAACACACCATAATGAACTCCTCACAGCCACAACACTCCAGGTGGACTTCATAATGGTGCTTCTCTTCAAACAGTAATAGGCATCGACAAACAAATGGAGTAGGGACCGAAAACAAAGATGACAGTATATACAATTTGTGCAACAACAGAGGAACTTTTACACACATCCCAACGCTGTGGTCTAAAATGACCAATAGGTTCTCCCTGATAACAGAAATATAATGCATCATTTAAATTCTTAGAAATGCAAATGACGCATACATTTTTATCAAATCCTAAATCCATGATTTTCTAAATTATTTTTCAACATGATGAAATGTTTTAAAATAGCTTAATTCTAACAGTGCATACATAGATGTCTAATAGTGTGTTACACTTAGCTAATGGTTTAATGACACTGGTTAATCACAGAGGTTTGTTCATGTGTGGAAAGTGCTTAACCTGTCAGGGTGAATGTGTAGGAAGAAAACAGAGGTTGCTGAACATTCCCTTTCTGTGTGAAGAGTGTCTGTGCTGTCTCGATGTTGCTAACATGTCTGTACTGAGACGGAGGGACACACGGAGTACTGTGAGGAATGAGAGAAGGAAGAGACTCTACATTTGGTCTTCAGAGCCCTCACAGTCACTGACAGTGCCTGGTGTTGAGCTCAACCAGCAGGGTGGTTTGAGGCCAATCTCAGACCAGATTAGTTTATCTGGAAGCATCTGGAAAGCTCTATATATGGGGGTTGACTTCAGGAGTCACCCCCTCAGGTCCTCTATTTTCCATGGAGATGTCTTTCAGTTCACTCAGTCACCTCACCAGATCCCCACATTGCTGCCAGTGAATCTCAGCCTCCTCACAGCTGGGCTGGAGTGAAGGGTACTTGTCACCAGGAGGTTCCCCAAAGAACTACCCCTTAGTTAGGGACTCTGGTGGTCCTGTGTGCCCCCTTTTGTTGGTTCTCTAGACTGGAGCCTGGAGGGTTTCAGGGGTCGATGCGGAAAGCCAGCAGCTTGTCAGAGTGCTGGTTGTTGAGGGTGCGCAGGTCAGGCAGACGCAGCAGCAGCTTGGGGAAGAGGGCGCTGTCGTCTGGGCGGCGGCGAGTGATGAGGGAGCGCAGGGCTTTGATCAAACTGTCCTGTAGCTGCTCTACGGCTCCTACATCAGCTATGCCAGAGCGGTCTGAGATGAAGGGGAGAGACGGAGTGTTAAATATAATAAAACTGCATGCTGGTTGCACATATTGTCTGTGTGCAGGTGGGTGTGTTCATTTGATTTGATTGTGCTTCTCTTACCGGCAGACACCAGCACTACAGCCATGAAGAGAGCCATCTCATCAGGTTCTAGACCCAGAGAGCCCAATTTTTCACTGAAGTCAAACATGGCATCCAGCAAGGAGCCCATGCCCAGTGCCCGCAGCGATGCCAGGGAGTATGTCTGCCCATTCAGGAAAGTCACTGTCCTCTCTTTGGGGTCAAACAGCGAGCAGAACCTGACCATCAGAACCTAGGGGACACAACAGGAACACAGGTGAGTATTTGACAGGCAACACTTAGGAATGGAAACACTCTTTCCAGCCACTTTCTCTTTAAAGCTGTTCTGTGATTGACTGTACCTGGAAGGTTCCAGACTTGAGCAACATGACTTGGTCATGTTGGCTGAGACTTTGGAAGCCTGGGATACTCTTGGCAAACTCCACCACCTCCTTGACAGCTGGGGTGAAGCACTGGGAGAAGGACTCCCATACCTGCTGACTCGACCGGCTGGCAGAGACCACGGGACATGCGTTTAGGGGACACGCCTGGGAGGGAGACAATGAGGGAGGAAGAGAGACTGATTTAAAATGTGTTCAGTGCTGTTTCTATTGTTAAAAAAAAGAAAGGGACATGCATCTTGTGTTTTAGATATTTGTAAAAAATAGACAAACTCACCAGCACTTTGGCACCTCCGTTCAATTTCCAGGGACAGGAAGTCTGGTTATCAGAGTCACTGTGATGATTGGTTGGGTCAGTCTGAGCAGACTGGTTGCCATTGGCTGGACACTGACTTATACTAGATGATTGGGCGAAGGCATATCTAGCATTGTCATTGTTGGCAGTGGGGTTGTTGTGAGGGGCAACTGAGAAGCTGGCAGGTGTGGGGTAGTTTGTCTGGTACCCCTGAGGGTTGCTGTGTTGGTGTGCTGAGTAGATGGAATCATGGGTTGCATTATTTCGGAAAGTGGAAGGGCAGTTGTTGTTGTTAAGAGCTGGCATCTTGGGAGGTTTCTCGTCCTTAAACATATTTTGGTAAACTGCTTCATTGGATTGGTTCTCTGGACTGGAGGGGGCATCAGAGGAAGAGGAGGAGTCAATCTCCATGGAGGCTGATTCGTTAAGACTGTTCATGTAGCTCTGCATCTCATCCAACAGCCTTTGCTTCTCTCTCTTAGGGATACGCCCAAAACGAACAGCTAGAAGGAAGACAAAGTGAGAATAAGTTGGCAAGTCAAATTTGAGTAAAGGTCACAAAAAACATCCAATGTTGTGCTGGGTAATGTCATTCCTCACAAATAAACAGTGATAATGTCATCCTGTCCTTGCTCTTTAAGAAACAACCAGGCTGTAATCATCATGGAATTAAACAGTAGGGAGCCCCCCCCCCCCTGCGCCCGCATCCCCACGATCATCCTCTGGCAAACCTATTTATAGCTCCCTGCCACCGTATGCAGCACTACATCCCCTAATATCTCCCCCTCTCTCTCCTCCTTCCCTCCTTGCTCTCTTGTTCTCATCTCTCTCGGCCTCTGTTAGGCAGTTTATTTTCGTTGGTAAAGTAGGTCAGTGGGTCAGATGAACTGCATGTGACGCTGTTACGATGGCAGACGGAAGACAAGTGTAGAAGATGGGTGGAGAGGTGGAGAGGTGGAGAGGTTGAGAAAAAAGAGTGAAAGTTGAGTGAGAGTTGTTTGTGTAGAAGTGATAATGGGAGAACGCACAAAGTTATGGATTAAAGGAGCTGCCGGTAAGAGAATGAGAAGCAAATGTCCAAACGATAAGGACAAAAACTTAACTTTGCAATATGCAAGACACTGCAGTTTAGTACAAGACAAATGAGTGTCTGAATCTTCTCTCCTGCGCTTAGGCTTTCTGGGTCACCTAAATATGGTTGTCCCAGATAAGTAGATGATTTATTGTCACCTAGTTCAGTGAGACCCCAGGAGAGTTGTGCAGGTAGTACAGTAGCACAGATGGATGGGACTGCCTCTCTGTAACTGTACCATCTTCCAAGTCTCTAATGATTTGCATTAGAACAGCATTTTGTAATTGCTTTGTTGTTTGAGGTCTGTGCAGTAATAATAATAGATATGAAAGCACACTTAAGTGTGAATGGTGGGGGTGATCAGGAGCATGGTGCCCCAGTTTCCTCAAATAAACCCAATATGACTGCTTGATGGATGACTCCTTGGTCACCCATGCACCTCCTGCCATGAATCACAACTGGAATACGGTGAGACTGGAGATGACTAGGAGGAACAAGGGAGGCAGGGAGGAGGGCAGGAGGGGAGTGAAAAGAACATGCACAATAGGCAAGGGGCGATCTCATGCTGCTAGAAAGCTAGGCTACTGTCTCTAGTAGGATCTCCATCTGCCACTGGCCATTCAAATGTTGTAACCATGGAAACAGCACTTGGAGGAGAAGCTCCCAGACGTTTTTTTGGATGCTTGCCACAGTGACTGAACAATGGACTGTTCTAATGATTTTCACACCGTGTTCCATGTCTCTTACCATCTCTGGACATGCCCACAGACAGACACTTCTTGAAGCGGCAGTGCTGACACCGGTTGCGATTCATCCGCATGATCAAGCAGTTCTCATTCTTCACACACATCTTGTAGTTGATGTTCTGCTGGATGCTGCGCCTGAAAAAGCCCTGCGCAGGAAGAGACGAGAGATGAGTTGAAGATTGAGGAGCAGATTAGAGGACAATTCTTGGCTTTGTGTTGGAAGAAGGGGGAGGGGTCATTGTCAGTGAATGAGACCTCACCTTGCAGCCTTCACAGGCATGTACGCCATAGTGGAATCCAGATGCGATGTCTCCACACACCTTACACAGTAGCACCATGCCTCCTGTCTCTGCAGAAAAAGCAAAAAGGATTGGTAAGACACATATGGATGATGCTAGAAGAGAGATACAGAGACAATAAAATAGAGGAAAGAGAATCATAAAAGATATTCAATAGAGGAATAGCTTACTTGTGAAAGTGCCAGTAAATCCACAAGGTCTCTTGGCCACCATTGGATGGGTGTAAGACTGGTGGGTAGACGATACTGTAGTGGTCCTTGCAGTAGGTGCATTGCTGACCTCAGGGAACTGAAAGACCAATTTGGGGGAGGGTGGGGACCTTGTTTGTTGCTCCCTTCTCCGTTTAAGAGGTGCGACCTCCTGGAAGGAAACTCCCTCTGGAGAAGAAGGCTGGGAGTGAGAGGAGGGAGACTGGGTCTGGTACCCACTGGAGGGGCTACCAGGGCTGGGGCTGGCACTGCCAGATGACCCTGCATATAAGATGACACCACCTGGAAGAGAACAGAAGAAAGGACAGGATATTAAGGATTTGGTGTCACATGGTAAAAATGTAAAATAGCTTTCGGTTTATTTAGCTGGTCTGAATAAACACTTTTTTATCTTATCTTTTTAAATCTGGAAACGCGTTAAGTAGGTAAATATTAGCATTTCCAATCTACCGAAAAAACATGTTTAAAATCAATGGCTCTGAAGTATGGAGGGTAAATTGAAATATCTTATAACCATCGCTCACTAGTCCCTCCTTCTCCCCTCCCCTTTTGTAAAGATCGTGCTCTGCCTACGAGATGAGCGATAGCCCTCACGTGTACTCTGAGCCAGCCAGCCGCCTCCTCGCTTTCATCTCACTATTCCCCTTTTGGCGACGCGCCCAGAGTCCTCTCAAACCGCCAGCCACCTGACCGCCAACTCACATGGACTCCTGACACAGTTCCCGCCTGTGCTCACAAGGCGCTTTCCGCAGTCCCGTGTAGACAACAGCCGCAGTACAATAACAGGCAGCAGGGAGATCACGTTTGTAAGAGGGGCTTTAAAGCTGTAAGTACAGAGCGAAAGGCAGGATAGGCTACCGTCTGTTTATACTCAGGCATTCCACTGAGTCACTGGAAGACTAAAAAGGGCATGCAAACGTGAATGGTCACGTTTTTGGCGACACAAGTGACTTGGTTTATGTTTTGGTCGGCAAATTAAAGGTTCACGAGTGTGGACTTGTTTCTTGTATTATATCCATAAAAGCCTATCACAACCCCTTGCGAATAAAGAATGATTGATTTTCTTGGCAACACTTTATCGCAGGCCTAAATTATTTAAGTCACATGTTAGGCTAATGTTTTGGACACAAGACTTTACTTCAATAAATAGACTGATAATGTTGTTTATAATTACGTTCATTAAAAATAATCATCTACTATCACCAAGCACCTTCCAATATTAATACATATTTTAACCTTCCAGATCTAAAAATGTGACCTTTAATGTTATGGGTATAAAAAGTGAGACATGCTCATATATTATTATCTATGAGTTTTCTTTAAGTAGTTAAATATGAAATATATGAATTATCTATATTTTTCCAACTCCCTGTTTGCTCTTGCTGGCAAGTATTGATTTTCTGAGTCGGTAATTCCTGTCAACGTGAGTCATAACTGGGAAGCTCAATGGGTTCTCTGTGTGAGAGCTTCCTTGAATCTGATGGGTCTGAAAATATTCTAGCCGAAACCCACACATCCTAACAACCCTCACACGCATTATGGCCCCATCCCCATACCCACCCACATCCCTGCCCTTCCCATGTGATGCACAAACACTCATAAGCTCCTCCAAGTCAAACACACTCCCAGTCCCTCCTTCACTCTTTCCAGTTTCTCGGACGTGGTCTCGTTGTGGTAGCAGATTCCGTTACCAGGAATTGGAGCTGACCAAGCAGATGCTAGACCTATCCTCTGGGCTAGTCCCTCCCTTGAGCGTGCTGACATACACAGGTAGCCTGTACATGTGACCTGAGTAGACACAGTAGGCTGTAGAGGCAAGGACCAAAACAAAACATGCTGTAGCCCCTCCTTTCCTTCCCCTCCCTCTTGCTCTCCAGCACTAGGGGCATGCAAGGGAGACAGGTGACATGTGTGTTTACATTACTAATGCTTGAAAGGAGACGCCCCTCACGATCCTTCTCCCATGTGTCTATAGGCAGTACTGCATGGCCATTAGACGGCTGGCACGTGATAGACAGCTTAGCTTGAGATCTAGTTCAGCAAATAAAAAGTGGTTCTACTGTGAATAGATTACACATCCACATGACCTTCAATGACTAAGTGAATTCTATGTGACACACATGTGTATTATTACAGTGTTATTTCTGTTTTTTTTCCCCTACATAATTGTGCCATAAAGGAATTGAAGACACTGCTATAGTACTCCCTGATCTGAGTCATCGGTGTTTCCGAAGATACCTGTGCTGTTGCTAATCTGGCATTAGTCCTCAACAACGTGAGTCTAGTCTTACTTATGTCCTTCCTCTCAGCCTCTCTCTCACTCCTTGACCTCTTACCCCATTTTACATTCATTCTGCAAGGCTGAAAATACTTTTCTCTAGTGTATAGTGTAATTGTATTCCATAACATTTAGGAAGAATTTACCATAGACTAAGACTGGAATTGTAATCAGACAGTGATACTTAATTAAATGTAATTAAAGTAATATAAGATTGTCCAATTTGCATAATTTGAAAGATATTTCCTTTAATGTAAACGAATACTACCCATATTTTTTCATGGGACTACCAGTGGCTTCTGCGTAGCTATGATTTCGTTCATGTTTCAGTATGGAACTAGGTTACTTTCAGTAGCTTATTACGTGCTTCCAAATAATCGGAATGTGTTGAATGTTGTTGAAAATTAGGCTCTTTGGCTGATATCGGCAAGACGTAGCAAAGGTACTGTGCGCTGGTTAAGAAACATGGCAAGTAAAAACCCTCTGACCCACTGACCAACCTCTTACTAACTAAGTATGCCGGAGTCCCCTATCAGGCTGTTTGTGTTAGAGAAGAGTTAGGAGGATCCAAATGCCAGGAAGGCGGGGTGCCTGAGAATCACGCGCGACACGTGGATGCCTCGGCTTCTGCACGTGCTTTTGGCCCTCGGCATAAGGTGCGCATTCTAGTCATGCGCATGACGCCCACCATAATCAAAACAGCTACCATAAAGTATAGCAGCAGTTTATAGACATAGATGGGTGGGTCATTATACATTATGGCTCAGATCCTAAATAGTCAAGGCAAATGTATTTCTATTGCAGATTTTAAAACAAACACTTTTAGCCAACACTCTTGAACTCATTTCCAGCGTATAAAATTAATGAAAAGGACTTCGGAATTTAGATTGAGTTGTGTGTTATATTTGCCAGTGAATCGTTTGCAGTAATAAAGGCAACAAAAACGTGTTTTAACCATACTATAGGCCAACTTCTAAAGACACTGGGAGTATAATACCATGAGTCGTTATTGTGTCTGAATCAACTAACGCTGGCATGTGGCCTATGTGGGCATCAGGACACCCCGACTGCATTACATCAATCAATACTTTTGCATCAGTTAACTAAAGACTACTTGCCGTTTAAGGCTGAACGAATTATATTTGGCAACTAATTGCTTGTTTAGGAAGGCTATTCGTTTGGTGCGATGACTAATTCATCTTGAGGTATTCTGGCAGTGCCTCATGTTTGTAAATCGTCGTGGGAGGACCTTCACAAGGCTGTCGTACACGTGTAAAGAGAAGGAACAGCAAAAAAAAAAGTCACTAGCTGGTGACCGTGACCATAAATGAATGACAGGCCATCACCCAAGCCTACGATCAACAAAAGAAACGTATTTGACAGTCCACTCTGAAAAGAAGTTCTTATCAAAAGGTACTTTTAACGAACCCAACGTGGTTTCATTAGATAGCAGCAAATAACCGTTAACACATGGATCTGGTCATGACCCCACAAGAAGCCTAGCTACAACAGATTATCAGAATATTTCTCGAGGTCGACTATGCAGCTGTAGGCTACGTGAACATCAGTGCTATTGAAAGCAAAACAAAATCAAGGTTACTCGCTCGATGTAACTGCAAAGATTCTGCGATAAAGTACTTAATTCGAATACCCCTCTATGTGAACTTAGAACCAAATATAGCCTTCCATGTAGGAGTAATCGAAAGTATAATTGTATTAGAGTATCGATGAAAGCACTATGAAATCACAAGCCTTATCTCCTATGTTCTCGTTGAAATTCATACTTAAAATATAGCCACAGGCAATAGCATCTTTCCTAGTACATGGAATAGTATACATACAGCATAGAATCCTGTACATGAACAATATTTCTCAGGTAAACTCACCAGGGCTGTTGTCCATGGTTCTGTATTGTTGTTTGTTGTTTATTATTTAGTAATTAAGTTGTTCTTTGTCTGTTGTTTTTGTGCGTCAATAAGGAGTTTTGTTGATATAGGTGAAAGAGTCATGAACCGCCAGCGCATTGACCGGGTATTCCTAAGATTTGAGCAATGAAAGTGTGCACAGGGCATTGGTGTGTCCTGTCAAGGAGGTTGGTGAAAAAAAGAAGACCAAAATCTCAATATTCAGTGGACAAAAAGGTTGCAAATTGTCTCCGAAGTGCGTAAATGCGAACAGGTTGAGTGCCTCCGTCTGTTTCGTTGATGTCCGTGGAGCTTGTGGTGTACAGTAACTGTAACTGCAACGTAACAAGAGTTCTTTGAAAAAGAATCCCTAATATTCAGCTTGAGTGCCAGTGTACAGTGACAATAAACATCCCCAGACAGTGTGGAAGTAGTTTAAACACACCCTCCCATTAATAGTCAACACCGCGCCCACTCTAACCAGCACGTTTTCAGACGTTTTAAGAAATGTGACCAGTTTTTGTCCCCCTTTCTGCCCCTTCAACCTCACTTGCTGGAAACAGGGATTACACTCTATCTCTCTCTTCCTATCTCGTCCAGTGTCACGCTTTCTCAAAGTATTTTTTCCACCTCCTTTTCTACCCCCGCGATTTCTCACGTTTTCATTGGTGGAGGCGAGACAGTTGGACTCATTCGGCATTGGAATGCTGGTAAAGCCCAGCTGCATGTGCACTCGGCATGTGAGCTGCCGAGCCCGATGTCCTACTGACACACATTTTATGCAAATTCGCCGAGCCTGGTGATAGAAGGGATGGGGAAAGGAGAGCAAGCACATGCGGAATGGGCGGTCCTCATCGTGACTACAGTTTCCACCCTCCCCCTGCCCCCTCGTCACGTTCTGCCTTTCGTAGGTAGCATGGTTTGCCCCGGGTCTTCTCTGAACATCGGAAATGGGCAGGGACATACGTATTATGGGTCAACAGGAGTTTGGCTACTTGTACGCTAGAAAGCATGAGAATGATCAACAGAACTTGCCAGAATGTGGGCTGTCCTTATAGACGCATCCTAACCGCTCACGTTTTTGGTGGGGAGAGGGATTTGAGTGTAGAATATAGGTCATTCAGCTTCGTCTAGAGGGCGGGGTGCTATTAGCATATAGGAATAAGCGTATATTTGAGTTTTTAGAATATAAACTATGGGAATACAAGTTATATATTAGACAGTAAAACACGTAAACTTGATGGTTTTAAACAAGACAAAGTCATAGTCACCTACATATAATATGTAGGTCATGACCGATAATATACAAATAGGAATGCTGTACTAGCAACATCTATTTTTGATCAGTTCGATCACATATGATACGCACAGCATAGACTTGGGATAGTATAGAATTAGCGCTCATGACTAGAACGATAAAACGTGATGAAAATATAGACGCTTGCCCGTCACGTGTTTTCGCTATTAAAACAGCGCCTCGCCGTGGTCATAGCACATCGGCATTTCGGCCAAGGCTAGAGTACACAGTTAAGCGCAGTGCACCCTTCTTGACTCTATTGACATAGTGACTACGGTATACGTCTGTGCACTGAAAATCAGATTTTTGTGTTGTTGCATGAGATCAGACGTCAGCGATGCTGAACGTGCTAGTTCCCAAGTCACAAATGTACCTTAAATGTAACCAGAAATAGAGCAGCATAGAACTTGCACAAATAACAGCCTTCAATTTCTCTTTGGTACTGTTGAAGATGGAAAAACCTTGTTCTAAGATATTGTTGATTTCAGGTTGTGCTTTTAATTTGAGCACGTTTCACTGTTTTACCACTAAGTGTCACTGTTAGCAAACAAAAAGCTGAGGAACCGTACCTGTGTGAGGGGGTATTTTCAGTGTCAGTCTGTATAGCTGTCAAACTCTATTGTGTTAATGTGTTGTGTATTGATGTGACCGTGCATGAATGTAAAATGTGCAGATTGTGTGTGTGTGTGCGTGCGCAGGAACATGCACATTTGTGCTAAGGTGAGGTTCTGAGTAGGAAGTTTGTCAGAACATGCTGTGACATGGCATGTTCATGATTACAGAGACCAGTGTGTTCTGCAACTGAACAGAAACACACAGAAACAACTTCCAACGTATACATTTACACACGCAGGTGTACACCAACACACAAATACAAATACACACACAGCATTTGTCATTTTTCCTTGCGCAGAAAGAAGACAGATAGGCAGACGTACATAGCTCCTGTCAGAAAGCCTTAGGCAACAGGAATTGAGCAACTCCACTACCCCACTAACTGAATTTGTTTACCTTTATTTTGTTGTAGTGCTTGGAGGGAAGGGCTGTAAAAAAGAGCAACAGTGAAAAAAGAGAAGAGAGAGGGGTGTAAAAAAAAATCTGATGGTTTATTTTAAGCAATGAATACAATTAGAAAAATATTTGATATCTTGATAATTTCATGTATTGTTTCTTAATACTAGTGGCATGCCTATCTTACAACCATTTGTAATTCTAATAGAGAAATACATTCCAGTCTTGCTCCCTGACTCTCTATGGCCTCCAATAATCATATCATCCTGAAGGCAGTTTGTCCTCCAATCACCTCCTTTGGGTAGCATTTCTCCCTCCGATCAACTACTCTACATTAGTCCAAAGTGCTCACACATATCTGCTGTGATTAAACAATCACTTGCACATGTGTATCAAACTGCCTTGTAGCCATTCAACCCTAAACTCCCCACTCCCCTTTTGTCCTACTTCCTCCCCCTGTGTTTCTCAATCTCCTATTTTCCCTGATTTACACCTACTGCTACCTTCATGGTGCCCCCCCCCCATTCTCCTCTCCTTCTATATCTGATTGAATTACCATAAGTGCAGTCCTTTGGCTAAATATGCCAGGTTGTTCTGATTAAGACGGTCTTTGTTAGACCAGAACTTTCCACATGGTCGTACCGAGTTGTGGGAAAGGGGTACAACTGGGGAGAGAGAAGCTGCGGAGAGAAAGACAGAGAAGGATTTATGCTGTACAGACATTGAAAAATAAAGATGGAGTTAGTGAGGGTGATAAGGTGTCATGAGCAGTGTGTGGGCATGTGGAGAGGGAGGGAAGCAGAAAGGAGAATAAGGGAGGGGAAGGAAGACAGTAATAGTAGTTGACAGAGGTGGGTTCACTGCAGGTTCATGGTGACATCATGGTTGATTTTTGGGGGAGAGTTTATATAGGAAAACTTTTCACCTCTCATTGGACACACATGTAGTGGAATATGCAGTTCTTTCTTTCTCCCTCTAGCTGTAACTCACTCTCTTACTTACAATCACGCACACACATACACACACACACACACACACACACACACACACACACACTGCTAGAACCGTACACATGGGCAAAGACTCAAATCAATTTGTGGAAAAGGTATACTTACTTAGTAATTTCATGTGGATTGTGATTCAAATGTGTGCATGAGTGTGTGGACTGTATCCTTTTGGTTTCCTATATTTTTAAGTGGCGCAGTGTGTGAAGGCAACAGAATGAATGAGTGCCTTTGTCTCCAACAAAGTCTCTAACCTTCTGTCACCGGGACAGCCTGCTCTTCATGTGTTGTTGTTGTCCTCTTAAGGGAGGGAGATATGGAGGTGGGGAGGATGAGAGAGTTCCATACATGGGTTGGTGTATGGTTGTGCTGTGTTTTATTTGTTGTGTTCCTCAGTTCTTGGGTCCTGCTGTTGTAAAACTACAGCAACATAGCATGTAGTGAGTGTTTGTGTTTGGTTGTTAATGGACCAGAATGTTTTGTAACACACAGTCTGTGTCTGGGTGTAATAGGTGGGGATTGGCGAGGGTTGTGAGCTCTGTGGGCAGATATCTGTATGTGTGTGCGACAGAGTATGTGTGTGTTTGCGTGCATGCTCATGCCTGGCGTCCTCGGCATGCCTCTCCGTGTGCCACAGAGCTTCACATGACATCAATCTGAGAGCAGTGGGATAGTGATCTCATTACCAACAGCCTGCTGCTGATTAAAACCTGCCGTCTACACCCCTCCTCCTCCACCCATTCTTTTCTTCTTTTGCCTCTCTACTCCCTCCCTCTCTTTCTGTTCCCTCCTTGGGTCCCTCCTCCTCTCTCCAGCCCAAGGCTCACACCATTCTGCGGTTTCTCCACTGCTGGTTTCCAAAAGGGGCCCCTTTTTCTAGTTCTCTAGAAAGTCACTTGTGCATTCCCAGTCTTTATGCTCTCTTCCACATCATTCTCCATTTCTAGCATGTCTCCAAATGTTTTATGTGTTTCTCTTTTTTACCTTCAAAAAACCTCACTGACAGCAAATGTCCTTCTCTTGGCCCCTAGCATTTTATAGACTGATGGAATCAACTGAATGTAATTTCCCTCATGGATGGGACCACAGACTCTTATCTATTGGATCCATCTTGGTAATTACTACACAACAGGGGCCGTTTGCGACAAGAGGAGGGGGTGGGGTGGATCTGTCAGATAGTTGTGAATAGTATACCGACGGGTGGGGGTGTTAGAACCACTGCCAGACCATAAATCTGGTCTCCCTTCTCCTCACACACTCCACTGACACTGAAACACAAACACCACTAACCTTTAACCTTTCGGATGCTACTGTTGAATAGAGGATACAGTATGATACCCACAGATACACACCTACACGAAGCTTGCCATACACATAAATGCACAGGGAATAGACTGGAGACCGGGCACTTTTGGGCAGCCAGAAGTGTCCTCTGTACTGGTAATGTGGTCGTCTGTTGGCTTTGAGACGACTGCACTACATGGGACACAAGCTGTCTGGCTCTTGTCAAACAGTAGGAGACTGGAGGTCCAGCTCTTTCATCTACAGAAGCGCGTATAGACAGACATGCTGAGGGGCAGGCAGACGGGAAGAAAGACAGGTACAGTACGCTATTGGCCTGATCTGATTCATTACAGCTCCATCAAATGCTTCCCTCCCAGAAAACCACAGCGGACATTTGCGTAGGAAAATAGAAGAGGAACAGAGCAGGCCTCAGCTAAAGAACAGAGAGCGGCAGAGAAAGGCCCTTTTGTCTCTGAGTAAGATTTCAGATCAGGGTATTACATAAGTTGCTGTTTTGCTGATTCCCATACAAGCAGACATTTTACAACTTTCTGAAACTCATGTCTGAGTCTGTGGAGGTGCAATATATATCTCCCATAAAGCATTTGATATGTGTGTGCGTGTGTTTATATTTGTGTGCCAGGGCACATGTGTGTATACTCAGACACACATGGTGTGTGAAAGGGGATAGCTTGATGAAGGTGCTGGGGTGCTGAGGGGGTGAGAGAGGTGAGGGAGTTTAGGGGGTGAGGGGGACAGGGCAGTGGGTATGCTCCGTGACTTGCCTCCAAAAATTCATTAGGCTGTTGTATCAGTTCAAAAAACTCTTGGCTTGGGTGAATAAACAAGTCATTCTGACTGCAAGTTCAGTCATTCAGATGGATTCTGCATACATGTTATGGCTGTTACTGGTTCAGCATTTGTTTTGTGTGAAAACCGTTGGTGAATGCTGATCCAAGTCCAATTTTCAGCTCACTGCAACTGGAAGATGATGCATGAGCTTAATATGGAAACAGTCAAGGAAATTAGAAAAAATGCTCACAAGTATAGAACCGAGAGTAAAAGGGAGAGACAAAGAAAAAGAGAGGGTGAAGGAAAGAGAGGGGGTGGGCAGAGAGCTGAAACCTAAGCTTTCTGGACCCTATTTTCCGTTCCTTCAGGCATTCTGTGGCTGGTGAAAAATGTGCTGTATATTTGAAGTGTTAGATCACGTGACAAAGGCAGGGTTTGTGAATCAAAGTGTATAATGATTTCAGTGGAAGAGAGAGAGAAAGAGAGAGAGAAAGAGAAAGAAATAGGGTGGCGATAGAGAGAGACACTGAGTGAGAGAACGACAGAGTAAAGGAGTTAGAGAGACGGAAAAAAGAGGGAGGGAGGCGGAATGCAACAGGCTGTGCTTTATCTTCACTGTGAGAGGGATTTCTGACTGACGAACAGAACACTACTACACTTCTCCTCTCTTCATCTCTCCATTGAATCTTACTCCAGCTGTTTGCCAGAGCCACTGCAAATCTGGTGAGTTCGTTTCCATTAACTTTTCAGGGGAAGCTGTCTATCTTTCCGTTGTTTTCTTTTAACTCTGTTTTCGCGTAGACAGCGAGAGGAGTTTAAGACAGGACATGTCAGAGCAGGAGTGCACTGGTGGTGTGTGTGTTCATGTGTGTGTATGCAGAGATAGAACAGGAACAGAATGCTGGTGTGTGTTTGAGGAGGAATAGGATAGCACAAGTGGAGTTTGAGTTTCCTGAGGACAGCTTTAATTGGTAACAGAGATTTAGAGAGAGAGAGAAAGACGGTGACAAAACAATTCAACCTGAACTAGCTCGATCAGCAACGCTTAGAAAAGAAAAGTACTTTTTACTTTCATTTGTTCTCTTTGGGATCTAGACCTTTCAAATGAAACACTAATATTTTGCTTCCTAAACGACATCTTAAATGGGTTAAGGTGTGGGCAAAATCCTATTAAAGTTAAGTGTTTCAATAGACTGATGTATTTTCAAGTCTAGTAGATTGATCCCTTCTCTGTATTTTCCTATCGTGTAGTTTCTGGACAGTACTAATATGTGTTGTTCCAACTCTGTAGTTCTAGAATGTTTTGTGGTTCGAAGTGCTTTGTCTATACATGTGTCCTGAATGATCCAGACAGCCAGAGTGAGTGTTGTATTCAGCAGTCATGTACATGGCCATACAGTAGATACTGAACCAGTCACCACATAGATTTAACTCAGACACCAGAGCAACTAAGCAACAGATTTTGCCCTCAAGGCACAGTTGTCCTAAAGAGAGCTGTCTGTGTTGATGAATGGCTTCACCAGCCATTCAAATGTACGGAATGGCCCAGGTACCTGAGAAAGCACACACTCATCTCCACTGACGGTTGTGGAAACAGGCCAAAACAGCAGAGTTGCACAAGTGGCATGAAAACATGAAAACAAATTGCTTTGAGTATTGCAAGAAGTAGTTGAATGTGAGTGATTGTAGCTTGTAGCTTGCATATCTCTGTTAGTTTGTGAGTCTGTGTGTGTAAGAGAGAGTGAGAGTGAACTAGTTTGTTGGCAGTTTTTTGGTAGAATTACTTTATTCAGCTATAGACAACACATTTACACAGTACGTATTAGTACATTTAACATAGTAAAATACATGCAGTACAATTTTCCATCGTAAATGAGGAACCATGGCAGCCGTATCCAAACAGTTTCTTTGTGCAGCAACGTGAGACTGGACAGAGCGTGTCTGGAACCCAGGGATGGATGGATGGAGTTGTGGAGGTGTTTGCTGTAACACCATGCTGTTCTTCTCCACGCTATTTCTATTCTGACTCCTGCTAATGTAGCAGTCAACCGACAAATCTATTCCAGATTTATTTTCCTAATGTCCGCTGGAATGTTAGTCACCACATCCAGTAACTATCGTGGTGCTGGGGGGAGGAAGGAGAGGAGAAGGAGGGGGGGAAACTCTTCCCAAACACTGCAAACATATGTGCGCAAACAAATCTGTACGCACGCAAACGTACAAATAGGAAGTGATAAGTGTGTGCTACTTACAGCACATTGGGAGAGAAAGCTCCCAGGGTGGCTAGAGAGGTCCTGACTATGCTTCAGTTCTGCTCATGTAGCACCATGACTGTCGTAACAGGCTTTCTGCATTCAGACTGTATGTCAATGCCAGAGGGCCCAAGCTAGTGGTTTGGTAGGAAGTGAGTTTATCATTTCCAAGCTGTATGGCTGTAAGGAAGTTCAATGACATGACATTTTTTCATGGGTTAGATTCTACATTGAATATGTGTGTTAGTGGGTGTGAAGGAACATACAAACAAATCAGGTTTCAGGATAAAAATGACAAGAGCTCTTTTCAGTGCATCCAGACTGAATGTCTGGTGTGTCATGTAATAGACCAATGAAGCCTTCAGACCCCTCAATCTTATAGACCACATTTTGCAAACACAAATAGTTTAAATTTCAGTGTCTGCGACTCAAAGAATGACAAACACACACAGTCACATAGACTATACAGGATGTTGTTCACTACCAATTCTGTGTGTTTGTACAAATGTAACAGCATACTGCTTATTTGAGAACATAAAACAACACATACTATTTCATGGGGAATATGAAGTGTGTTCCCTACTTGCTAAGCCCTTTAATTGCATTGCAATCTCTAATCTCTGTGTCTTCCTTCTCTTTTCAAGAATGACAGCCCCTCAGGCTGAGAATGTTGTCTGGCTCCTCTCTAGCTTTCTTTCACTGTCTCCACTCATCTGTCAACACAAAGCTTTTCTCATCACCTTTCTCTCTCTCTCTCTCTCTCTCTCTCTCTCTCTCTCTCTCTCTCTCTCGACTTTCCTCAGTCTCTCTCTCTATCCATACATGTGTGTCTAACTAATTAATAAATAATAAAATACTTAACGCAGCTGTGAGTGGATATAGATCAGCGAGACATGTTAGTTCTTCACAGTGATTAATTTGATGGTTTAAAATATATTCATGTGCCATAAAAAGGGTTTAGGTTTTCAGGCATTGTTTCAGTCTAGAAAGCAAAATAATGAGGAATGACAATGTATTGCCCAAGGCTTTACTTCAAATGAACTTTGAAATAAAATGTATGCAGCTCTGAAGGAGATCAGAAGTTGTATTCAGTAGTAGTTGTGCATACCTGTATAGTAAATAAAATAATGTGTCTGGAGAGTGTCATGGAGGTCCTAGTCAGTAAGGTCTCAGGCATATAAATGACCACCTGGTGCCTGTGCAGAGCCTCTCCATGGTGGTTAGTGGTGTCCTCAGGTCTGCCTGACATAAGAGACAGCCCTCCTTTAAACTCAGCCAATCACTCCCACTAACCTCTGTTGTGGAACGCTGCCCTTCACCCCCAAGCGAGAAAAAGAGAGAAAGAGCAAGTGAATGAGAGAGGAAAAAAGTAACGAAACAGACATTCGAGAGGGGGACTTTAGAACCAGAGGACACACAGAGCCACTTTAGCACAGAGTGAAAAGTTGTCGACCAAAATGCTTCAATTAGGATTGACCTTTGACCACCATCCTTGGCCTGGAGCAACAAGTAGAGACCTCAACCGCGACCTGCCGACCTCCTTGTCAGGCCAAGGACTTGGATCCACATAACAGAACCATTGTCTGGTTGGTTCAAACTTTGTTATTATTATCATCATTACCATCATCAAAGCTTTTATGGTGGCAACTATTATGATAAGCTTTAAGATTCATATTATTTGCAAAACTCATTTAAAATATTGTATGACATGATTTTGTTCTCAAATGTTTTGCCACTGGTAAATAGATGCAGTGGTTTTCTTGGTCTCTTTTCAATGAGTTCTGCCCGTTCTAAAACTCACATAAGTGTCAGTATAGTAGGAGTCAACGTTAGCCATCCAAATGGCTGTACAGCTGATTTTTTTAAGGACCATGTTTCTGGCACAACTGGAAATGGAAAAGGGAAGTAGTGATGGTGTATGTACCAGTGAGATGTTGAATAATATAATGAACAGTCAATGACTCAGATTGAATGCATGAATGATTATTTACAGTGCGAAGAAAGTAATTGTATTTTCCAATAGTTCAGTGTAACTTTCTTTATTTCAGTATATGGCTGTACAAATTTCACTCACTGGACAGGTCATAAATTGTATCCAAATATACAGAGTAATAAAGAAAATGTATTTTTATATTTGTGCCAATTTTAATTGTGTAGCCAATGATATAATAGCTACCATAAATTAAGGTTATTGTTTGCACCAAATGACCACAATCGTAAAAATGTTTTTCTGCCTTACGAAGGCAGAGAATGGCTTAGGGTTTGGAAAGCCAACTATATTTTGATTTCTCATAATTACTGAAATATACGTAAGCTTCGAGTCAAGTGCTTAAGTTTTTATTTGCCAGATTAGGGAGTCAAATGACATTGTTTGTCAGTTATATATACACGTATATATATAGTACACGTGTGTGTCTATCAGTGAGTAAATGGCAGTGTTCATATTATTTCAGAGTGAATTCACATCCTCTGGATTGTAGTTATTACCCTCATAGAACGCCCTGATTTATGTTCTGTGTTTCATTACTACTGTAATTATACCTGGTGAGGTCATGTTTTTCCAGACTTGAGGAGTGTCCCTTTTTCGCCCTAATTCATTGAAATGTCTGGCCAGGCTGCCCTAGGTGTCGCCCATTTACGGAGCAGCACTCACAGTAGTTTCCAATGTGTATATGTATTTCCTTTGACAGCTACCTTCTCCTCCCTGTCTGTCATTTAGGTCAAGTAAACTGTTTGACCCTGCACTCACTCAACATCTGCTCTACCAAAAGAGACACTGTAGGCACACACCAGTAGAGACACACACCAGTAGAGACACTCACTAGTAGAGACACTCACTAGTAGAGACACACAACAGTAGAGACACACACCTGTAGAGACACTCACTAGTAGAGACACTCACCAGTAGAGACACACACCAGTAGAGACACACACCTGTAGAGACACTCACTAGTAGAGACACTCACCAGTAGAGACACACACCAGTAGAGACACACAACAATAGAGACACACACCAGTGGAGACACACACCAGTAGAGACATACACCAGTAGAGACACACACCAGTAGAGACACTCACTAGTAGAGACACTCACTAGTAGAGACACACAACAGTAGAGACACACACCTGTAGAGACACTCACTAGTAGAGACACTCACCAGTAGAGACACACACCAGTAGAGACATACACCAGTAGAGACACTCACTAGTAGAGACACTCACCAGTAGAGACACACACCAGTAGAGACACACAACAATAGAGACACACACCAGTGGAGACACACACCAGTAGAGACATACACCAGTAGAGACACACAACAGTAGAGACACACACCAGTAGAGACATACACCAGTAGAGACACACACCAGTAGAGACACACACCAGTAGAGACATACACCAGTAGAGACACACACCAGTAGAGACACACACCAGTAGAGACACACACCAGTAGAGACATGTACTAGCAGAGTTCCCATTAAATCCTATAATGTCACTCAGCGTCTCAGTTCTTCCTTGTATGACTGGTTTATCTGCAGAGGGTATTTGCAAATCATGGCATGTGGGAAAGCTGATCTGTCTTTTTGGCTAACAGCACTCATCCAATGTTTTTCATCTTACATTTATTAGATATTGTTCTGTCATTTCCATGTTTGTGGGCTTCGATCGTAGACGTTTATCCACTTGGATTACATACTTGAGATAAACCCAGAAAAATAAAAAATAAACATCAATTGTTTCTGTAAACATCATTCATTAAACTCATGTAAAAATAGAAAGTAATGTCTGCCAAGAAAGAAATGATTGAACACCTAATTAAAGAAGAGGCTTCACAGTCCTACTCCAGTGGTCTGGCCTGGGTCATACAGTTCTCTGTTTAGGAGTTTGATTAAAGCACTCCATACATGCCTACCTCTATAATGACGTGTTGTGTATGTTTATGTGTGCATGTGTGCGTCTGCATGTGTGTGTGTGTGAGCTGGGAAGTCATTACAAACACATTAAACCTCCGTAGTGCACAGTGGATTATGTTTCCCACATTAAAGCTGGATACTTATCACTCATAGAGGAAAGTGTACAGTCAACATCAATAGTAAACTCCGCCTCTCCTCGACATTCTTTTTAAAAGATCACTTTCTATAAGAAACCTTGGTGACGGTACAGTGTAGTGTTACACTGTTGTGTTGCCCCCGTCAAGTCTCCTGTTTGGGCTTGGTGGTGAAGAAGGCTTTGGTGATATAGAGAGCTTGGTGGTACAGGGAGCTTGGTGATATAGAGAGCTTGGTGGTATAGAGAGCTTGGTGGTATAGAGAGCTTGGTGTTACAGAGAGCTTGGTGATATAGAGAGCTTGGTGATATAGAGAGCTTGGTGGTATAGAGAGCTTGGTGGTATAGAGAGCTTGGTGGTATAGAGAGCTTGGTGATGAAGAGCCAGAGGTTTGGAAAGCCCCCTGACTGTAACATGCACCAAAGCTGTTTTCAATTCTCTTTCACTGGGAGCATTGGTCAACTGTGTGCCCTTGGGCATTGTGTATATGTGTATGTGTATACGTGTGTATGTGTGTGTGTGTGTATGTGTATACGTGTGTGTGTGTGTGTGTGTGTGTGTGTGTGTGTGTGTGTGTGTGTGTGTGCGCGCATCTCAGCAGGACCAGACGGCCCTGTCTGACCCTACACAGCCAGGTCTCATAAAGGCAGCATTGAGGCCCGGAGGCCCAAAGACACAGCACTGCTTTTGTTGCCTTAACCAAGGTGTGTTCCCCCTGGAGGGAGGGAGATGGATGGAGAGAGAGAGAGAGAGAGAGAAAGAGAGAGAAAGAGAGAAAGGGAGGTTGCCCAGGCTGATGTGACTCATTAGAGAAAAGAAACAGTTCCTTGGCTCGGACGCTCATTATTTTGTGGGTTTATTGGAGGAAATAAAACAGTTTTTTTAAATGCACGTTTCTAGCTACCACTCCAGTCCTGCTCCCCCACCCCTCCCTCCCTCCAAACTCCTCTACCACAGTCCCTTCTTTCTCTCATTAATCCAGCTTCCAATGTGGGACTAATTAACACTGCACACCTCTTACATAGAAAAGACTCTGTCCTCCAGATGCCTGAAACGACTTCAAGTCTTGCACATGTTCTTGTGTCTTTTTTTTCCTCCATTTTTTCCACCTTCTCTCACTCTCAACTGTTTCTCTCTTCTCTTCGTGCTTTTCTTTCTTTTTCTACCACTGGATTTCCCAGTAAAGCCTTTTGTCTCTTAGCATGGTGCTGGAGTAGCACAGTGGTGGTGATGCAGCACTGAAGCAGCAAACGTGGTCTGCAGTGTGCTTCTGTCCACTACCCACGTTACAGCGTTTACTTTTGTAGATCAATAATAGACTTTATCGACATGATGAAAGTTTCGCAAAAGACCCATGTGAGAAAACAAAACCAAAACCACAGCAGCCCATTAAAGGTGGGGTCATGGATAGGCCTGATGACTCTGGCTCTGTAAGAAGAGACACAATGAGGACCATATGAGGCTAGCAACTGATGACAGGTCTACACACACAGGGCTGCAGTTGGCTGATTATGGAAATGGGAGTAAGAGGGAAGACAAGGAGAGGAAGGAGTATCTATATCAGCAGTGAACCTTAAAGATGGGAGAGTATAGGGTTTGGAGTGTCAGTTCAGTGGAGTGTGTAGTAGCTAGACGGTTTACTGGACATAACATCTTAATAGGGTTTGGGGTAAAGGTATGAAGTATCGTAGAGTTTAGATGGCATTTTAATATGTTTCTATGCTGCAATTGTGGAAAATGGTCTCTTTATTGGTGTGCACTGAGTAAATGGCTTGGCAGGGCTGGCTGTGTGTGCATGTGTGTTGAACGGGTATGGCTATAGTGTGCTCTAATATAAGGGGCATGTGTGTGTGTGTGTTTGTATGTGTGTGTAGAGTGTCTGTCCTTGCCAGCCCTGCCCAGTCTCACATGTGGAACAGTTTACGGGAATGGAACTCTAAATTAGCGGTGGTCTGAGGCAGCCCGCTGCAGTAGGCTGTAATTAACTGGCTCTGTGAACGAGACACACATGGGGGGTGGGGGGGGACAACAACATACAGTTTGTGTATGTGTACTGCACACTTTGTTGCATGTAATGGCTGGTTCACAATATTGCTTTGCCTTTTGACAGGTTTTTACAGGTTGTACACAACTTTTCGATGTAGTTCCGTTTGGTTCAAAACATCCGCAAGCAGGTTTTTCCACTTCTTAATACTGGCGTGAAAGTTGAGAAAAGATTTTCACCAATCAAGCCCACCCTTTGTAGATAGATCTGCAACATGTAATTGTATGAACCAGACATTAACCAGGGTGTGTTTAGTCCTTTGTCTTTGGCACACTGTATGCCTACCTTACAGTATAACCTCTGCGGTGCCCTCCTGTGTGTGAAGCAGGTCACTGCAGACTGTGTGTGTGTGTGCGTGTGCGTGTGAGTGTGTGTGCGTGTATGTGAAAGAATGTATTGGCTTCTACTGTATGTCCGTACGTACGTATTTCCACTGAAGACGTTGGTCCATGGACACTTTCTTGTCTTGTTATGATAGTGTGCTGTGAGTTCACTAACCCACTGTATTCACTCGTCAGTCCCCATTACCATCCTTCCCTCTTTCTCTCCCTCTTTCTCTCCCTTTTTTCCCTCCCTCCCTCCCCCTCCCTCTCTCTCTCTCTCTCTCTCTCTTTCTCCATCTTCCTCGCTCTCCCTCAGCCTCATCTCCTTCTGCTCCCTGATTCAGATGCAGCAGTCGGCCCAGAACAACACTACATTTTTTGGCTGCAGCATGTTCACCACAGCTCCACGAGAGAGAGAGAGAGAGAGAGAGAGGGAGAGAGAGAGAGAGAGAGAGAGAGGGAGAGAGAAAGAGATCTGACCCCACCCGCGCACATAATCTTTGTAGGGGGTGAAACAGTGTGCCAAAAAGACATAGGGGGAGAGTTTGTAATAGACTCAGAGAGAAAAGATAAGTAGACACAGAGAGAAGGATTGGAATTAAAGGAGAAATGAAGCCGTTTTTTATGCATGTGATGGCACAGACAGGGTTGTTGACTAAGGGTTCCAAAGGGTTGAGTGTGCCAGTATTTTGGCTGCAGTGCACTGGGTGGGTGGGATGGTGGGAAGGCAGGCCACAGTGTAAGGTTGGCATAGGGAACAGAGAGACCTTTATATTACAGTTCTGCTGATTTAAGTCATATGGCATCGGCTGCAATCATTACACTGTTTGGAAGACTTTCAAAAAGTGACAGAAATTAGTTTTGTGTTTAGCTCGCTCTCCTTTGTAATGTCTTCTCTCGCTGTCTCGCATTTTACTATTCCTTTCCATACACCTCTCTTTGAAGCGACACATAAATACGTCTTTCTGGAATTTCCCTTTTGGTGCAAATCTCTGATGTTGTGAACCGTGATTCTGGGCTGTGCTGCTGTGTTGTGTGACGACCAGATGTTGCTTCTAACCCCTTGCTATTGCTTCTGCCCACAGTGTCTGCACCTGAGGCTGCCTGGTCTAGTTCTGGTCTCCCATCAGCCGGTCTCTGTCCAGTTCAGCCTCCCTTTCCCACCACCCAGAGCTGCTCCTCAGCCTGCTCCAAGCCCAGGCCCCAGGCACCATCCAGGAGCCACAGAGCCAAAGAGGAGTTTGAGGCACCCTTCTCTGAGAGCTCACAGGAGAGCCCACAAAGAGTGAGCCTGGGAAAAGAGAACACGTCTCTCCGCCCATTGCAGTGACCTCTTCTTCTCCGTCACGTGGTGACACATCTGCCCACAACTCCATGGCGACCAACAGGGAACGGCAGGTGGGCCACATGACTGGCTTCTCACCTGCCGTCTACCCCTTTGCTTTTAACTCCATGCGAAGCCACTCGCCCTTTGACCTGCTTGCCAACAGCAGCCTGTTTGGTCGCTTTGGGGCGGACCTTCCCAAAGAGATGGCTGCATTATGTAAGTTCACAACTTTTGTTATTTTGTATTAGTCCCGCGTATATGAAGTGAATTCTCCCAAACACCGTTTTAAACGTGTACATATTCTATAGGCAGGCAGGCAGGCAGGCAGGCAGGCAGGCAGGCAGACATAGATAGATAGATAGATAGATAGATAGATAGATAGATAGATAGATAGATAGATAGATAGATAGATAAGTGTATGAGGTTTATTTTATACTAGGTAATTGATAGACGACTAGACTCGTAAAGTACATGATCTATGACAGCTCATGACAGATTCTAGAACAGGACTTTGTTTATGCATTAAGAGACAGATCAGGGACTGATTAACTGTAAGAGCTATGTTACAGTGTGATGTATTGCCGTGAGTATGACGCAGCTTTCCTAGGTTGTAACGTTAGCATTGCCATTTCATTCAATCAGAAGAAAGTAAGAGTTTCATATCTCCATGTGGTTCAAACAACGGCAGTGTGGCGAGCAGGCAGCAGGGACAAGCGCTGTCGCCCAAATCTCCTCCTGGTCTGGACCAGCCTGGCCTCCTCCTGGTCTGGACCAGCCCGGCCTCCTCCTGGTCTGGACCAGCCTGGTCTCCTCCTGGTCTGGACCAGCCTGGTGTCCTCCTGGTCTGGACCAGCCTGGTGTCCTCCTGGTCTGGACCAGCCTGGTGTCCTCCTGGTCTGGACCAGCCTGACCTCCTCCTGGTCTGGACCAGCCTGGTGTCCTCCTGGTCTGGACCAGCCTGACCTCCTCCTGGTCTGGACCAGCCTGGTGTCCTCCTGGTCTGGACCAGCCTGACCTCCTCCTGGTCTGGACCAGCCTGGTCTCCTCCTGGTCTGGACCAGCCTGGTGTCCTCCTGGTCTGGACCAGCCTGACCTCCTCCTGGTCTGGACCAGCCTGACCTCCTCCTGGTCTGGACCAGCCTGGTCTCCTCCTGGTCTGGACCAGCCTGGTCTCCTCCTGGTCTGGACCAGCCTGGTGTCCTCCTGGTCTGGACCAGCCTGACCTCCTCCTGGTCTGGACCAGCAGCGGCCAGAACAAAGCTTTCATTATGAGCTGGCAATGTCAGCAGAGGTGAATCTAATTATAACAAGAAAAATGACATGTAGTGAAAACAAATGTGAGAGGGGAGAAATAGAGAGAGTGAAAAAATAGGAAAGATCCTTTTATTTCGTTCTTCTGAGTGGTTGAAGCGAAGAATCCTCATAGTGTCAGTGTTGGATCACAGGGGGTGCTGTTGTTCTGCTGTTACTCTGAGGAACACAGATGCACACATACTGACTGTTGATTGCAAAATCCCCATGACCATGTCGTTGCTGTCTCCTCTTTCTCCTGTCTCTCACCATTCCTAAACCACATTCAACAAAAAGACACGAGTAATGAGAGAGCTTTGAAAGGAATATGTACAGTACATATATATCTGTTGTGGGCCCAGACTGTAATATTGGCAAACATTGTTTTTATTTCTTTTTTGTCCTCCACCATTAGTATGTTGATGACTCAATCACTAGAAACTTTGTTCGCTTGGTCACAGACCTCCCCCACCATGTGACTCTTGCATACTGAACATGTCTATCTGTAAAGGACAAGGACTTGAACCGGTCTCTACTTGTCTGCCATGCCAGCCGCTGGTATGTCAATCACCCGCCCCCTTCTCTCCCTGTGCTGGACTGATCCAGGGGGGGTTAAGAAAGACACAGAGCCTGCAGACAGACTCCCCTCTAACAAGCAGCACGTGGGGTTGGAATCAGTGTGGATCACTGGAGTCGCTGAATCAAGCATTACAAGTATTCACTCTCCCATATCTGCAATACTGGTATCTGGAGTAAAGCAGAAACACTTGTTGAGCATTGTGTCAGTCAGAGACAAAGTTTGTGTATGTGTGTGTGTATATGTGTGTGTGTGTGTGTGGTGTGTGTGTGTGTGTGTGTGTGTGTGTGTGTACGTGTCTGTTCTGAACACCAGGGAGATTATCAGATCATCCGGGCACAGTGGCTGTTATCTGCTCATCTTAGCCATTATCTAAAGTCTTCAGACCCAACCATAGGGAGTGCATTAGCGCCACTTAATAGGTGATAACATCTCAGACCGGCCTCCTTGACGGAGGGAGTTGAGAGAGAAAGAGAGAGAAATAGAGAGAGAGATAGAGAGGGAGATATTAGGCATCAGTGAAGTGTTCCTGTTCAGTTAGCTGCCACCAGAGACAATAGCTGTGGTCACACTTGACTAGTCCAGAGCCTCTACCAGCTCATGTGTGCACAGTACTGCAGTCTAGAGACTCTAGAACCTGTCTGCTGATCTCACTCAATCAATGGAAGCAGAAGGCCATGTTGGTGGATCAGATGTTGGAAAAGATCCACGAGGCAAACCGTACGCGATTGCAAATGAATCAACCTTGTTTGGAGATATGTTGAAACTACCCCAACCCCAAAGTATAGAACTGGTGAATTCCTTCCTCAAAAGTCCATATGCTGCACACCTGCAAATCTGAAATGTCCAAAAGTAATAGAATTATACAACCCTAACAACCGTCAGTGTGTTCTTCAAGGGAAAAGAAACATGTTCTCTAAAGGCTGTGAGACTAGACCAGGTGATGATGAAATAAAACACCAGCATTCCACAGCTGGTAATCACTTTTTGGTCTTAGGTTCAGAGGTTTTAGTTTCATTTAGAATGCTTTACGATCTTGCTGTAAATTAGCTGATTTGTTCTGACATTTTGCTTTAAGTAATTAAATAACTTGTTGTTTATTCACTTGCAAAACATACAGAATCCCATAATTTATGAGTATCGAGGCATGGCACAAATACACACACAGAAAGTGAGACTTGACTATGATCTTTCAAGAATTCTGCCTGCCAAAGCCTTCACGGAAAATGGAGCATTCAAGCTGAATCCAACATTTTGATGAGAGTACTGAAGTCAAGGTTGCTGTATTACTTGAGTGACCCAGCACAAACACCACATTGTGCCTGGTTATTTATTTATATAAAATTGGGATGGAATTTTGGGTCCAGGCCCATCCCTCAGCACTGAGCGTGTGCACGCGTGTGGTTTGTGTGTGTGTGTGTGTGTGTGTGTGTGTGTGTGTGTGTGTGTGTGTGTGTGTCTGTAGCAGAGATTCTGTGAGTGTCTGTTGGTCTGTGTGTCTGGGTAGTGAAATATTCTTGTTATTTTGACTATTTAAATCAGTTTATGGATAAATGTTGTTTAATCCATCAAGACTTTTCCGTTTTGAAAAGATTTGAAAACCACGGCCAAACCAGCCCTGGTGTTTCACGTCCTACATGGTGACTCCAACAGGTGATGGCCAAAAAGGAACATGTGACAAATGACTGGCATCAGGCTCTGCCAATAAAATACCCTGCCAAACATACGCCCCTACACAAGCAGTATTTTGGTTCTACAAACTGCAACCAATGACACGTAGATGTATCATGTTCAGAGCAAACTTGCGTCAAAGCATTAACATGTACTTACCTCATCAATATAAGATGTATCCATTGAAATGGTGCTGTAGCCATCCATTTTGTCCTAGACACAATATGTCCTATTTAATTTTGTTGTGTCAGGCCATGATTTGGTTGTGTGTGTGTGTGTGTGTGTGTGTGTGTGTGTGTGTGTGTGTGTGTGTGTGTGTGTGTGTGTGTGTATGTGTATTTTAGTAACCTGAACCCAAAGGCGCAGAGGTGGGCTTGTGTGGTGTTCTGTGTGTCTGTCATCACAGGCACTCTGTTTCAACACACACACACACACCACTGCCAACTTGTTCTCAAAGGAACTGAAGGCTGCACATTCCAACACAAGCAAATACCAGTGTGCTACAGCCAGAAGTTCCTAGTCCTGTAATTGCGACCATAATTGTGAGTGCAGCTTACTGATGAACACATTGTGACTTGTACACATATCTGAGGCTGGGCTGGAGGAACTGCTGCTCTGAGAGAGGGAGGCATTGTTCTACTGTGTGTACTTGTGTCAAGATGACAACAGGATGAATAGCTAAAGAACCTGATTCTGAAATACCTTGTGAAGAGGTGGAATTTGACTCACTCCTGTTATGGAGAGTGTGTGTTTGGGTGAGAGAGAAAAGCCAGACAAGGAAGAAAAGGGGGAGACCCGAGTAGGTGCTGAGAGGGAGAGCAAGAAAGCGAGAGAAAGAGAATGAGACGCCCCTTTCCTGTCCACATTCCCCCTTCATTTCTGTCTCTCTTTCCTCTGCCCTGGGACAGGGGACGGGGGGTGGGTGTGGGGGGAACGGGGGGGGGGGGATAATTGTCTCAAGGTGTAGAGAGAACAGAGCAGGCTGAGATTGTGCAGCTATTGAGCTGAGACTATGCATGTGTGTGTATATGTGTGCGTACCGTGTATGTGGCATGTTGAAAGACGGTTCAAAATGTTAACCCTGGAAGAAGGAAAAGGTTGAGGGAGGAACTGAAGGTACACGTTTGTAAATGGAAACATTCAGTAATAGTGCTACCAAACAGGACTAGTTTGTTGCATTTTGTTCAATGTTTCACCCGTTTTTAATAAAACCCTCATTAGTTAGGAAGGCTGAGACAGCCAGAAACGTGGACTACATAAAAAGAGTGTTTGTTACAGAAGGCAGGGTAAAGACAGCCAGAAAGAAGCACGTGCAATGGGAAAGTAAACCTGTGGTAATATAACTAGAGAAAGCCAAATGAGAGAAAGAAATCGAAAACAGAGAGGAGAAGGAACAAAAGTGAGCAAAGAGAAAGAACATAAAGTGGGAGGGAAGGAGGAGGGCAGGAGAAGTTGAGGGGGGTGCAGAGGGGGAGCTAGTGCCCCAGTGGGGGTGTCTTCTAGAGTTCATCCCTCTTGAACGGTGGAAGGAAGGGGAGGGGAGGGATTGGGCTGACCCGTGTGCATCGAATGAAGTATCCAAACCCAGGCCAGTCCAGGCTGTTGGCTTGCAGGGAGAGCAGTGGTTTAATGTGACTGAAGTAGCCAATAACCCCAGGCCCACAAGGACTGACTGAATCCATTAGAATGGAATTGAATAAATTCAATTAGAGAGCAACACAAGCCATATGAAGTGGAAATGGAAAGACGGGAAGAGAGTAGAGATGGGAAAACAAACAGAGAGAAAGACAGAGAAAAAGAGAGACAGAGAGTTAGGGAGAGACAGAAAGCCAGAGAACTAGATTCAATGAATCAATGAATCAAAAAGCATATTGTACACATGCATGACAGCATGCTTGTTATGATTCATGCCCGTTGTCCTTACTGTGTGTACAATGGACGCTTGACTGTCACTGTCCTTTCCTGTCCGCATAGCAGCTATCTCTCTGGATGTTTCCGCAGGGGTGACCACAGAGACTAGACAGTAGCAGCTGCATCAGACCTTCCGTGTCTTCACTGTTTTCAGCGTTTGCACTCATTGGTTGGTGTAAAGGACTACAATGGTAGTTCTGGTTGAGGCAGAGTTTGGTCGTGTGGAAATGGAGAATCATGAAGATACAAGCATAATCATGGGTAGACAATGAAGGGAAAGAAATAGTGTAGGTAGCAAAAATCTGACCTGGGAGTAATTCCAGAAAAAGCAGGACAGAAGTGAAGCAGTAAAATACAAGAAGCGTTAGGAAGGAGGGTGTATCTATGTATGTGTGTGTAAATGTGTGTGTGCGAATGTGAGTCTGTTTGTGTGACAGAGACAAAGATGGAAAGTTGATAGTAATGCCACCATCACACATGACTTGTATTTGTTGTCATTTATGCCAGTGCCTTGACAGTCCTCTGGGTGGTGCTAATGACTCAAAACGTCACCCGACAGTCCACAGGCATTAATTAACACTTTGTTCAAGTGTAATTGTATTGAGTAAGTTGATTGTGTTTGTAGATTCCTCACACTACCAGATGTGGCGTTACAAGCAAGTCTAGGATTGTGTTATGGAAGCCTGGAAGGGACAGCAGAGGTACAATTCTGGAAAAACGTTTTAAAAAAATTGTTTTTACTGTGAAACAAGTCAGAGAAAGACAGTGACAAAGAGGGTTGAGCACAGGAAAAGGACAGCACTGTTTCTTCTTATTTGACTACTAAGTAATATTACAATGATAAAACTGAGAGACTTGAGGAGAAACTAGGAGCAAAATAAAGTTTTTTTGCCCGCCCCCAGGCTCCCCCATCCCTCCCGCCCCCTCTTCTTCCCATCCTCCTCCCCCTTTCTGCTGAGTGAACATGCAGTTGGTTTACTCCATAGTGTCACTGGCTGTGTGAGAGAGGCCCTGTGACCAGAGGGGCGTTTAGATCAGTTGCAGAAACCAAGAAGCAGAGCACCTAGCAGAGGAGTGAGAGACAGTGAAACATTAGAGTACACTAGAGAAAGCAGCACACAAAGGCGAGTACATAGAAAGAGAAGGTGAAAGAACCTGACCAACTCCAGAAATAGGTCTGTGACTGAGGAGGCAGTGGAAGAAACCGACAGAGAACATCTGGAGAACACTCACCTTGACTGGAGCGCAGCCAGACCAGTTGACACGACCTGAAGCAACAGCAAGCCTGGACAAACTTGTTCCGTTCTGGTCAAGCTCCTCCTGTCTTCCTAGCTTGTAAAATTCCTGTGAGGGGACACTTAGCTTATCTGAGGAACAACAAGAAGTGAACAAGAACTGTAACTGAAGCTCCAGTTTAGTGCGCGTCAGAGAATGTTTGACTGTATGGAGGCTCTGGGGATGCCCCCCCGGCCCCTGTTCGATGTGTCCAGCCAGGGCTCATGTATGCTGGGCAAGACCACCCCCTTCTTCCCAGGGCTGGACCCCTTTGCCTGGGCTGGGACCGCCAGTGTCCAGTGTAAGTTTTTACTCATTCTAACTCTGTTCATCACACAGTAAAAGGTGGGTGTGTTTGTGTTCAAGGGTGTTTCTGCATGTGTGTGTGTGTGTGTGTGTTAGTGTGTGCAATTGTTTATGCAAAGCCTGAAGTGCATTATGTCCTTTTTGACGTTGTTGTTGATACTGGGATCATGCAAAGAGACAGTATGTGCATGTGTTTGTCTGTGTGTGTGTGTGTGTGTGTGTGTGTGTGTGTGTGTGTGTGTGTGTGTGTGTACACATCTTTATCGGTGTGCTGGTTTTGTTATCTTGGAGCTCACGCCACAGGAAGAACCAGATTCCATTGGATTCTCTGTGTTCTCTTACCGTCAAGTTTGTTTGTTTCTGTTCTCGCTGTGCATGTCTGTGTGACTAAGTATTTATACATCTCCATGTTTATTTTCTTGCTGAATCACTTCACATGAATTATTTAGCTCTCTCACACAATATGGGCCCTGACCTTGTCAAGTGTTCAGGATACAATAATAATCCATGTCAAAAGGAAAGCCCAGCAAAGAGAGACAGGATCTGATAGGCAGTGTGCCTCCAGCTGCTGGACATACAGCAAGATAACCCTGCTCCCTGTTCAATTTGTTTTAGTCTTTTACACCTGAGAATTAACTAGATGATTAACTTCCATTAGCTTTTATCAAAGTGTTCAAATGACAACAGGAGTCTCTCATTTGGACATATTTTCCATTGTGTAACTTACTATTGCGTATGGAAGCAAGTTTGTCCAGGTGAGCCACCTAATTCATCTCCATTAATCGTGCGGACACTGAGGTTGAGCTTCTGTCAGCCCCTCGGTGTTCAGTAATGAAGACGAATGAGCCGTCGTGACGGCTGAGACCATCCACCCGCTATCAATTCGTTAAGTGGCTGAGTAGGAGGCCTACGCACATCCCAACTTATAAAGTGACCTGGAGAGCTCACAAAAAAAAAACCCAGATCGGTAGACACATATCTTATGTCTTTGGTTTCAGCAGAAGGGGTCAGAGCACAAGTGCATAATGTCCTTTGACAGGCCAGTTGTGTGCAGATGGCCTCAGGGTGATGTGGAGAGCTCCACACTGTGTTTTCCTCCCCACAGCGATCACGGTGTTCTGTTTCAATCCTCTGTTCCCAATAACCTCTGTAAACATTAGCGGACAATGGCATCTATAGAGACAATTCGGCCACTCTATTCACACTGTTTTAACTTGTCTTGTTGCCCGGTGAAACAGATGAGCTGTGTGGATTCAGACCAACCTTCACACACTGGGAGTCAAAGTCATCTATGTTTCAAAGTGCTTTGTATGAATGGGTCTGATATGGGCTGAATCCACTTATAACATGCAGGGCAACACTTATTTGTCTGGTAATATTAATATGACAAAGAAGACGTTAGTGGAGTTTTTATGTGAGTGTTAGTGGAATTTTATGTTCATGTATAGTTTTTTTATGCGACTGTTTTTAAACTATTTAGGGTTTTCATTATGTTTATGTGTTTGTCTGTGTGTGTATGTTTGTGTGTGCGTGCCTTGTGTACTTCTCCCAATTTAAGCATTGATTCACTCTGCAATCATGTGTTTACGGTAAAGTAAGGCCTTTGATCATTCAATCTTAATGACAAAAGGCTCAATTAAGAGATTAGACTGCCTGCAGGGATAGGCCAGAGAGAAGAGAATGATGAAAGGAGCATGGAGGGGGAGGGTGGCAGTTCGATTAAGACGTACCCCCTATGATACCAGGCCTGGTGCTGTAACCAGAGGACTCATCTGTCCATAGGACAAGAGCAGCATTTCTTCTCTTGGAGTGAAACTTCTAATCCCTGATTGCTACCACTCTCCTATTGACGTGACAATAGCACAATACAACACATTAACTCCATTTTGATAAAGTGGGGGCCCAGCAGTGGATAACGTGGGTACAATGGAAGGAAAGGAAGAAAGTGTGTGTGTGTGTGTGTGTATGTGCATGCTCACATGTGTGTGTGGAGTGTTACGGACTGCATCTTGGACGGACATCCCCTGTGTGTGTCTGTGCAGCTTTCACAGGCCCCTGATGGAATTTAGTAATGCCATTTTATAGCCTGTCTCCAGTGGGCAAGTAAATAACATGAGTTGTGCGACCACTGGATGGCCCTGCTCAGCACCCTGCCCTGGGATGCCTCCTGCCCTCCCACAGGTGTTCTGTAGGGGTTCAGTGCGCCACCTCACCATGACCTTGGACAGTATTTTAGAGTCAATTCATAGCTTGGACTGAAGCATGTTTCCTAGTTTGTCTGTTTAAAAGGACAATATTTCAACTATTGAGTGTAATAGGAGTAAGGTGTCAATCACATTGCAGTAGTGTTTCATACGGGGAATAGTGGGTGCTGAGCACAAGGGGACAGGAGTCAGGAGAGAGGAGAGAGGAGACAGGACACCGGAGAGAGGAGACAGGAGAGAGGAGACAGGAGACAACAGAAGAGGAGATAAGGGGTGGACAAATGTTGTCTTGGATTGATCAAAAAAGGGGGGAAATAAAAGGGTGGCTTTATGGGGTGTAGTAAAGAAGTAAGGCTGTTGTGTATGCATGCTGGGGAATGAAAGGGGCAATACTAATTTAACAACCTGTCCCTAAAATAGACCCCCTCCTCCCCACCTCACTCTAGCTTCCTGTCCCTCACTTTACAAAGACACAAGTTCAAATTTGTCTGGTTTTGTCCATACATTTTATGCAAATAATTGTGTTTTTTGTGGGGAAAAATAGTCAGACACATATGTTATTTATGTATAGTGTTACACAATTTCCATCAAATCTGCTGAATAACAACTAGTAAAACTGATCTATACTGTGTCAGACTGGATTTCCATAGAGCATCTGTGTTTATATATGTGAGACTTTGCCGTAAAGTCCACAACTGTGTGTCGTTCTAGTAAGGGTATGATAACTGCTCCAGGGTTTTGTAGTGTGTGAGTTCATGTGTGTAGATGTTTGGGTCTGAGTGAGAGAGTGTCTGTGTATGCGTGCCTTCCTCCTTCCCCCATTCTCTGTCTGTATGTTTGGTGTTGCTGTTTTTATGGAGCCATCTCCTGGACAGTAGCCTGGTTTTCACAGCCTTTCCTTTCAAAGGGGCTCCCAATGACAGGAAGGACTCCTCCTCCTAGGGAAGGAAGGCAGGGGAGGAGGGGGGCTGGGCTGGTCTGGTCTGGTCTGGTCTGGTCTGGTCTGGTCTGGTCTGGGCTGTGCTGGGCTGTGCTGGGCTGTGCTGGGCTGTGCTGGGCTGTGCTGGGCTGGGGGGAGGTGGAGGTGGAGGTGAAGGGGGAAGGGAGAGAGACACAGGTACTGAACGGGGCCGTTTTCTGAAAGGACCTGCCACATCTTTGTATGTACACTGAAGTCACCCTCTCACATCTCTCCCCGAACCACTCCAGTGTGCTAAACACACACAATCCGAACTACTATTAAAATCTATGAACCCCTCTTTGTAAAAGATCAGTGAGCTGATCCATATATGAGTGTCAAGAGAGATTCTCATAGGATGTTTATTTCAAAGATTGAGTCATCATGTTAGAGGATATGGGTTTGAAGACACACATGGGAGTTTTTTTCCTGTTTGTGTGGATGTTCGCAATGAGATGAATGTGTAAAGTATTCTACACTTTTCCCCTCTCTCCCCTCTCTTTGTTCAGGATTTTTGGAGTAAGTCTATTTGCTTTCACGTCTACATTGTATTAATTCTCAAGGCTCACTGACAACTGCCACACACATTCCAACATGTTCATGAGCACAAACCAGCCCACACTCATACACATTCACACGCACACACACATTCCACAGAACACTGCAGAACATTTTCTGAAACAAAACATTATGTAAAAGTAAAATTTGCAAACCAAATGAGTTTTGGAGACCTGATAGTGTCTCATGTTGGGACATAGTCAATTCAAATCTGGGTGCCAACATTGTCATGTACCATGGTTATGTTTCAAAAGGACTCAAACATAGAACAATAGCTTAATTTCACTACAGAGAATACACCAACACCAATAACCAGATATACTTAATAAATAATAAATATACCAATATGATTACACACTAAAACATAGGCACACCTTAAGAACAGAAGACCCAAACCATAATGACCCCATTCTAGAGCAAGTCTCTGGGAGACCCCAGGCCCAGGCTGGGCCCCACTCAGAGCTGAGTCCTTGCAAAACCATACATCACACTCGGTCACCCACACTGCCTCGGAGGAATGAAAGGAGCTCTTGATATTAGGGAGGAATCAACACCATGCTTCTTCTGTGTGTGAGCGGGTGTGTGTACATACCAGGTTAGAAAAACACGTTTCTTACCGTTGAGATCCATGTGACATATATTACATATGGGTGAAAAGTTAGTGCAGATCTTTATGGTTTGACTGTTGTAGCAACCAAAGTGTAAACAGTGACAGAGCCAGACACTGATAAATGACATTAATTGCGTCAATCCATTGTTGATCAAAGCTCACCCATTTCAAAGAGTTTCGTATCACCGAATATCCATATGGGAAGAAAGTAAATTATCATCTGAAAGTTATCAACAATTTAGTGCTCTCACAACCTAAACAAGGGACAGCTTGAAGATGTACACATCAAAGTTGGAGAAGGAAGGAGAATTGTGGAGAAAGTTAGTGTGTGGCAGTGAGGGAGAAGAAGGCACTAAATGAGATCATTCTTGTACATGGAAGCCATGCAGGGACTACCAGTAAAATGACACAAAGTGATCGCTCATCACCAAAACCCTGTCCACCCACAGCCAGATGAGCCCACTGACTAGGCAGACACAAGGTACTCCGGACTGGCACTGAGACCCTACTGCTAATCGAGCCTCTTCTAGATAAGGAAGCCCTTTGGTTTCAGTGCTTTTGTTGTTGTCTAAACAGAGCTGTGTTGAGCTGAGGTGACAGGGGAGGTTAGAGAAGGGACGGAGAAGAAGGACAGAGAACGAAGGGGGTGGGGGGGGGGGGGGGGGGGGCATCTAGGTTTGGGGAGCTTGGTTGTCTCTGTGTTTCCTACAGAGGTGTACTGATTGATGTTGTGACAGAAAGAGTTGAGCTTTGGGTGAGGAGAGAGAGAGAAGAGAGAGCGAGGCAGAGAAAGAGCGACATTCTTTCAGGCCCGGCTTCAGAATCTGAGCTCAGTTCAAGGTGATGACAGAAATGACAGACTGGCTTCCGTGGCCAACTCTCTCCCAGACAGGTGAAACTTAGATTCAACTTCTAGCCCTGTCCCGTCACGCTTTTCTCTTTTTTCCCCCCTCATTTTCTCTTTTCTTTGCCTCCCCCTTGAACCTTTCCCATTCTTTTTCTTACAGTCAATGTCTGGTCTCTTTCTCCCTCTCCTTCACTCTCTCTCTCAACTCCCTCCGTCTCCCTCACTCTCTATCTGTGCCCCCCACCCCCAGACAGTGTCAGTCACTACCTCTCCACTGGCGCCAGATGCAGCTCCTCCTTTTCAATAGAAAGCTTTTTCCACTGGTTTTCTCAGGGCCCCTCTCTCATTGTCAGTGTTATTACATAAACAGAAAACAGCACTCTGGTTACAGTGTCACTCACCAAAGCCCACCCTCCCCTCTCTACCACAACAATGTTCCTTCACCTCGACTGCGAACACCTGGTTTGTCCTCGCTGACTGTGGAGGGAAGTGGTTGGACTGGGTTACTGATAGCCTTGGTTGGTGAACAAACAGGGGTTGTCATAGGTTTGACACACTGTTGTTGGCATTTACCTTCTATGAAAAGGTACGTGCGGTAGGATGTCAATGACAGGAAAATAACTTAATCACAAGGACTATTAGTAATGGTCATTTGCAGGGGTAATACATGTCCTGTATTAGTAGAGGAGAGAATATTCTGTATTTGTTTTGTCTGGTTTTGTGTATATTGGTGTCTGGTTTTGGTAGGTATGAGAGGTGTGGGGGAGCTGTAGTAGACAAGCTGCTAATGTGATGGTCAAGGTCAAAGCTAAAAGGTCAGGTTTTCAGCCTCCATCTCCATCCACTGGGAGCCTTGTCTGATGACTCCTTTCCTGTTTTATCTCTTCATTTGCCCCAATTTTCTTTTATTAGATTATTCCTTTATGCAGTTTTCTCTCTTTTTGAAGTCTCGCCACTCTTGTTAAATGCAGACCCCAATGTGAGAGAGGGGTGCAAGTGAGGGGAGGGGGGTGTCCACATTTTGGCCAGCCCTGCGGTATCCATTGAGGGTGGCAGGAGGGGGGCTGTGACTTTGAATTTTTAACCCCCGTTTTTTTTTACGGGCCAGGGATCCAGGGTCCAGCTGGTGGTGTGAATGGATGCCCAAGGTGACTAGATCCCAATAAAGAGGCGGTCAGCCTGGCCGGGGGCCTCCTTCCCAGCCTAGACACAACCTTTATAGGCCGACTTACGAGCCTGAGCCTCTATTAAACCCTGGCCAGCCTGCACTAAGGAATTTAGGGCCAGGAAACAAGGGAAAGGGGGTTGTTGGGATGGGTAGGGGGAGGTGAAGTTGGGGTGACTGAAGGTGAAAGTTGAAAGGCATGTTAGAAGGAATGATTTGGTTCCTTTGCCTGATACCTATTACATAGAACTGAGTCAAATGGTCTACTTGTGTGTGTGTGTGTGTGTTGTTTGGAGATGGATGTCCTTGTGAAGGGTTATGAATGTTACTATGTCTGTGTTTGACATAGAATTTGGGGGTGATTTTCATTAGCAGCCGTTGAATGACCTGTGGCACAGCAAATGGTGTTATATTGAGAGTGTCTCTTCTCCCAGTGAGACAGAAGGAGACAGCAGTGTCTCATAAATAGACTCAGCCTGTTTGTTCAAATGGGTCTCAGGGTATTCAAGCTGGTCTGGTTGGGCAGACATTCAAATAAAAAATGAGCAGAGAGCGAAAGAGAAACAAACACACTCAACACCAACGCACCAACGTTTGGCTGCCAGAGGTGTGCTGCACCCCCACTCTTGTTAAGTGGAGATGCCAATCAAATCTCAGCTGCCAATCAGCTTTTTATCAGCAGAGCCATCTGGCCATCAGCTAATTGTGTCTCTTTTCTGTCCCTCTGTCAATCAGCATGGCCGCCCCTCCCTTTTCTCTTAAAGCGTTTGCCTTTGAGCTTGCCTCCTGGGTAGGGACTGTGGGATCGGGGGTGGGGGCAGGGAATTGTTTGTTGACTGTCACCCTTTATCAGTTGTTCCATTTGAATACATAAGACTGACCTCAGGGAGCTCAATGAGAGCCTAAATCAGCCTCATGTTTACTGTCATACTTTTTGTCACTTTAGGCAATATAGAAATAATAATGTATCTGATAAATGAACATATTTGTGAACATATTAAATCTCTGCATCTTCTCTCCCTTGCTTCGCTTCTCTCTCCCCCCCCCCCTCTTTCTACCACCAGCCGTGGAGACCCAGAGCACCAGCTCTGAGGAGATGGTGCCCAGCTCCCCCTCTCCTCCTCCCCCTCCACGGATCTACAAGCCCTGCTTCGTCTGCCAGGACAAGTCCTCTGGCTATCACTATGGAGTTAGCTCCTGTGAAGGCTGCAAGGTGAGACTCACAAGAAGCACAGTCACACAGCAGGAGCACAGATAGGTTACAGCCGCCCGGAAGGATCACAGCGGAAAATACCTTTTCTTTGTTGTTTTTTTGGAATGACTAATGCAGATTTATGCGACGGATGGGTTTTCCCTATTCTTAAAAAACGAGAATTCTATCTCAAACAGATGTCTGGGCTGCCCTCTTGTGGGCTGTAGATGTAATGATCCGTGGTGGTACCGCACCTAAAATACTCACAGAACTAAAAGCAGTTGTCCTCCCTATCTTTCTCTCCCAGGGGTTCTTTCGACGCAGTATCCAAAAGAACATGGTGTACACATGCCACCGGGACAAGAACTGCCAGATCAACAAAGTGACTCGTAACCGCTGCCAATACTGTCGGCTACAGAAGTGCTTCGAGGTCGGCATGTCCAAAGAGGGTGAGTGCCAGAAAGGTGAAAAAAACAGGGGTAAGAGCATAAAAAGATATGAAAGACTTGGAAGTAAAATACAAGTAGTCAATATTCTGTTGCTTTCTAACTCATCCCTGTTGTCTCCTCTCCCAGCGGTGCGTAATGACAGAAATAAGAAGAAGAAGGATGTGAAGGAGGAAGTAGTGCAACCTGAGAGCTATGAGCTTAGTGGTGAACTGGAGGAGCTTGTAAACAAAGTGAGCAAAGCTCACAAAGAGACATTCCCTTCACTCTGCCAGCTGGGCAAATACACCACGGTAAGTGACACACATGCACAAATACATATCTATATAAAGACACAAACATGTGTGTAGAGAAGAGCTCATGAACTCTCTCTCCTGCAGAACTCAAGTGCCGACCATAGAGTCCAGCTGGACCTGGGGCTGTGGGACAAGTTCAGTGAGCTCTCCACAAAGTGCATCATCAAGATCGTGGAATTTGCCAAACGTTTACCTGGCTTCACCACGCTCACCATCGCTGACCAGATCACCCTCCTCAAATCGGCCTGTCTGGACATCCTGGTACCTTCAGCTCTCATGTTCTTCCTCCTCTGGCCATTCGTCCATTAATACATGCATCTATATCTAATCAGTCAATGATTGAAGTACAATTTCAAACATGTACAACACTCTATCTGTTTCCAACAGTGCTCAACACTAAGGTCTGGTCTACTTATCATGTCCACATATTCTTTTCTCCATCTCTCCTAATCCATCGTAACAGATGCTGAGGATCTGCACTCGCTACACCCCTGAACAGGACACCATGACCTTCTCAGATGGGCTGACTCTCAACCGGACCCAGATGCACAACGCCGGCTTTGGGCCACTCACGGACCTTGTGTTCGCCTTTGCTGGCCAACTGCTGCCTCTAGAGATGGATGACACAGAGACAGGTCTCCTCAGCGCCATCTGTCTCATATGTGGAGGTACTGCTGTTCTTTATGTGTGACTATTGACCTTTTCACATCCTGTCATGGGTTGCTAGAATCTTCTGACCATCTCGGATTTCCTCCTTCTGCCAGATCGGATGGATTTAGAGGAGCCTCAGCGTGTGGACAAGCTGCAGGAGCCTCTGCTGGAGGCTCTGAAGATCTACGCCCGGCGCCGACGCCCCAACAAGCCTCACATGTTCCCCCGGATGCTGATGAAGGTCACTGATCTTCGAGGCATCAGCACCAAGGGTCAGTCAAGACTGAGTCCGCCTGTCCACCTTCATACATCACAGTATAAAGAGCAGGCTAACTAACCCTGTGTAACGAGCTGACTAGGGAGACACGTTTCCATTCAAATGTACCTGACGTAATATTGTAAAATAATGTGACCATGTGGATTTGTGTGTGTCTGCAGGGGCAGAGCGGGCCATCACACTGAAGATGGAAATCCCCGGCCCTATGCCTCCCCTCATCAGGGAAATGCTGGAGAACCCAGAAGCTTTTGAGGACAGTAGTGACTCTGGGGACAGTGCTGCGGCGGCCCCCCCTGCCATCCAGAGCATCAAACAGGAGAAGGAGGAGGAGAGGAGCGTTCACGAGTCTGCCCTGGAGGAAGAGGAGGATGATGACGAGGACTATGGGGATGAGGAGAGGGAGCGAGGGGTGGACAGTGATGGGGAGCCCTGGGGGGAGGCTGCAGGGGGATCAAAGAAAGGGATGTCAGGGAGAGCACAGTGAGAGAGACGCAATGATCCGCTCACTTTTATACCCCACCAACACTCCACCAGCCCTGATCCCCCTACACCCGCTTCCCCTTAACGACGGTTTAACCAAGACTGGGCACTCACTCTCCTCTGCTGTCTAACCTGTCACAATATGCTAGCCAAACACACACTCAAACGTTTACATGTGGTGTGTGAGACAAGAGAGAGAAAAGCACTAAATCCCACGAAATCTCCCAATGCTGAGATAAGGGCCTTGAGACATTACATACTGTGCCAAGCATGAGGCAAACGATTTCTGACTGTTTCCCAATGTGGCGTTAAAGAACAGAGAAACACATTTGAAACCTGGAGCAGCAGCTTCTGAGTTGGGTAGACACATTCTGTTCTCAAGTGCAAAATGAACAGCAAAACAACCAAACTGGTCTTGAGAATGTTTTCTGTTTGACAAATATTTTTTTCTGTCATCTGACTTCTCCAAAATGTGTATACATTGGTATTTTTTTCCTATACTCTTGTGTGTTACTATACAACAGTTTGTCTTTTTTGTTATTTTGTATATGTGCTTTGATCACACTTTGGACTATTGAAAGATATCATGCATGTAGATTTACAGAGTGGGAAAACATTGGCAAAACAGCTCAACCTCTTGTCAATCCTCTGCCAATCTCTTTAACTATCAGTGTGCTTCGTACTTAAGGTTTCATTAGAACGACCTGGATTTAAAAAGCACACCGAGTAAATCCCAGGAATTTAGACAAAGCCTTTGAGCAATATGTACACACACAAACACAACAAAGCCAGATACACACATGCGCATAACACTGTTTACATGTGTGCAGGGTCAATTTACCAATGTGTTGACTCAGGGTGACTCTGTAAGGACCAAACCTCAGCAGTGAGTGTGCTCCAGAAAAAAATAGTTAGTTAAAAATTAGTTACTGCATCCAGAACAATAGTCCAAATACATCTCCTTTATAAAAAAAAGCAATATAGATGAATTGCAATCCAAAAGAAGGAAAAGCCATTTTCAATCAACATGCAATAGAGTCTGTGTGGATGAATGTATGCACGTGCGTGTGTGTGTGTGTGCGTGTGTGCGCGTGTGTGTGTGTCTATGCTTTACTTGCGTTACAGAGAGAATGTGTCTCCAACATGTATATATTTTTTCTAACAAAAGGACTTATTTTTGTGTGTCAACAATGGCGTCCACACCTGTTTTGGAGTTGAAATCAGTGATTAGCATAATGAGGCAAACTCACTGACTACATTTGTGCCAATTGCAAGTTTAAGCTACAAACATGCACAACATGGATTTTGTGAAATAAAAAAGTACTTTTTATAATAATTTGTTATAGACGCAATTCTATATTTCTGTCTGTCACATGGGACAAATTGATTTCACAGTAGAGATTTGGTTCACTGACTTCTATAGCTCTTATTGAATAAATATTTCACTGTCTTTTTATGATGTCCAATTCAGCCACCAGCATTATGGCAATGTTCAGAATGAAACTTACATCGATGGATGATATATGAACTGCCCTGGTGCCTTGGTATACTGAAGGCTTCTGGTCTCTTGCTACAGTTTTTCAAATAGATGTGTAAGTGTAAACCTAAGGTTGTAAAACAAAGTGCTTCACCTAAATCTTCTAGAATACTTTTTTTCATCCAAGCCTCAAGACCATCAGTAAATCTGAGGGTTAGACGTGTGCATGTATGTCAGAGCGTCCAGGTACAGGCGACAGCGCCTGAATTCACATCAAACAAGTTCATCACGTGTGTCTGTGTGCGTGTCTGTGTGTGTGTTTGAATGTGCAGACTTGTGGTTCAGACTGCAGTTGTTGCATTGACAGCTTATCTGACACCACGTTCGTCTTTTCAACCAAGTCATAATTATAGGAATCCTTAAAAGTGTTGACAAATTCACTGACAAATGTTTCATTCGTGTATATAGTGTCCTTGTCAACTTGTTTACTTTGTTTGAATCTAAGATGATGTAGCAGAGAGCCATGGTGCTTGCATATTTCGCAAGCACTTAGCGTGACCAAGGAAGAGTAGTAAATGTAGTTTTTGATGTTTCCATTTACCTGAAAGGGAACACCCTAAATCAATGAACATCTGTGCAAGTAACAAAAACCTTTTAAAAACACATAGGCCAAAGTAACCAGTATTATTATGAAGAATCCCAAAGTTGTTCTGGAATGTTTTTGTATGGTTGACTGGTTTTGTATTTGTGTCCGTTACTATTTCTGTATATGTGTTGCATTCTAGGGTTTTTATCTATAAGCCTAATCAGCTCTTTCGATGCCGTTATTTGGTGGGTAGTAAAAGAGAGTGTGAATTGTTATTTGAGAATGTACTGCCAAATGGTTTTTTTCTCATTCCCTAATAAATATTTTCCGAACTTTAATGCAGCTTTTGATGTGTAAACAAAAAACATGGTGCAATGTTTTGAACTCATAATTCAGGGGTTTCATTGTCAGCCTGTCTGTTTGTGAACGTTAACTCACAAATGGTCCTTCCTCAGTGGATCACAACAGTAGAGGGCTATCTAATGATCATTTTATCCACCAGATACTTCAAAACAATGGTATGTTTGTGCCATCTTCTTTTTATGAACTACAATTAAGTTCTTTCTTCATCCTGTACTATTTGATGTTGATTTTATAAAGAACCTTCTTTCTAAAGAACGTGTCAGTTTCACTCTTGTCGACGGGAATCAATTCAGCACATAATATCCAGAATCAGAGCCTCACACATTGTATACTCTACTCAGTAGATGGGGGAATTATTACACCATAGATTAGACAGAATAATATTCAGTGAAAAGGGCCTTTTAAGTAGCCGACATCTCATCTAGCTTTATTTGAGCTTCCCATGCAAGTTTGAGAACATCGTGACATTAAGGCACATAAGGTCATCAACCTAGAGCTTAATGGTTGAACACAATCTTGCCCTGAAATGCACCCTCCATGTCATGTGTTTTGTATATCCCAGCATCAAATCATTCTTATGTTAAATTGACTATTTCAAGCAAACAGAATACATTTTATATGGCAATTTCCTCAGTCAGCTGGGGGTGCACTTTTTGGCAAGACACAAGACAAACCTTGCCTGAAATAATTTTATAATCTTTTGGGAATGCCTAAGCAATCGGCAGGTCCACATTTCCCAGTGAAGAGATTTGGCAGTTTGATATTGACCTTTACATGCAACAATACTAAACATCCTGAATTTCTTTGATAAAGGTTTTTACTAAATTATCTTCAAAGCCTTTTTCGGTATCCACAGTGATTCAATCATGTCGTAAGCAGTGTGGCAAGAACTTCCAGTCACCTTGCCTTGTTTGGTAAATGGTGTGTCTTTGAACTAGCTAGTGTCCACATGATTTAGCATGTCTTCTTGCTGTCTTTGCTTTTAAGAAAATGCAGCCATAGCTCACAGAAATGTCGCACACATACACCCGCAAACATAGCCTACACACATACACACCTTTCCTCGGTGATGGATGTGTTTTGAATTTGCATTTTTTGGTAATAGGTAGAGAGAGAAAAGCAATAAACTGGGATAGGACTGCTAATTAAATGATTGTTATAATTAACTTTCATTAAACAGAGATCGATAAAGCGGTGCAAGGATTAAAACAGGGTCCATACATTATACACTGTTTTACAAGGAGGCTTTTAACGACCTCGTATATTTGACTGCAGTAAGGCACGTTTCCATGGGAACAAGAGATGGGAAAGAGGGATTTAAGGAGGGTGAGCAGTATATTTTATATCCCCATTTTATGTGTTTCTGTCTTCATTTATATTTGATCTGCCTCTGCTTGCTTGCAGAGAGACTGCTGGGAGATAAAATTGCTAAGGGAGAAAATGGAGGAGAGAAGGAGCCCCATCGCTTCTCCTTACCCTTGGGTGCAGCAGAGGACTGGGAGTGTGTGTGATCAGCAGAGATGGGACAAGTACACGCTTCCTTCACTCAAGAAGAACAGATACTCGTGTTTAAATAGACTAGAAAAAAGCATTCGCCATTTTCTTCTTGCTGCCTTCGGCTTTGTCCCATGGTAGCTTCGTAGACCCGCTTGCAGTGCTTGATAGACAAGAAATGAACAAAGGTTCGCAATGATAATAAATAACATTGATCATGCCAATAAATACAGGCAAAATTAAATGAACAAACCTGGTTTCAAAATGTAAAACATAGAAAGTACAAAGACTTGTGTAAACAAAATGAGGAGTGAAAATAACAAGTTGTCCAAAATGTAAATACTTAAGTAAAGAATTGATACCAGAAACAATATTGTGCACAAATGTCTTCGCTACCCCCAGTACAGGTGATAGGGCAGGGGAGATGAAAAGGGACCTGTATAGAGGCTTTCTTTCACCATGCAGCTATTTATCCCCAAAGAAGTGAAGGAGGTAGTATTCAAACCAGTTAGTAGAGTGGGGTAAGGGGAACCAATGTGTGTCTGTGTGCATTTGTGTCACCTTTGTGTAACAGAAATGGGTACTTGTCTGTATTTTTTTCTTTTAAACATATAAGAAAAGAGACCAAGATCAAACAGTGTTTATTACAGAAATCCACCAACACAGTCAATCTGAATCTGAATTCTCAAAAGGCATCAGCACACACCTAGGCCTTACACACAGACCATACTCAGAGATATCTTCTCCAAACCTTCACACACTCACACATCTTACCACTCTTACGCTCATGCATCGTTATTATGTTGATGCAGGACAATTATGTTATCATATCCTATCTAAAGGATGCATGTAGAATGTGATCATCCTCTGGTTCAAAAGCTGACAATAGACTCAAAATGTAACAATCTATTCTATCTCTTTAAGAGCTGTCAAAGAACAGATAACATGTAAAGTAAGCATCTTATGCTGTATTCTTTGAGTATTCTCAAGTCATTTATGAGGTAAATTAAACAAAATAATAATTAATTTCATAAACTATTTCTAGAAAGAACCCCAAAAGTCCTCTATAAACCCAAATCATTAAAAAACACTCAGTTATCACACATTTGAAAAACGGGATTTGTAGAAGTTACCATTGCACATTACTAGACATGTTGATGCCTGAAGCTTTTCCATTGCCATGTTCCCTTTATCCCAGTCTACCAGAGTTACCACATCGGGGAGTCTGCCAGGTCACTGTGGGGACAAACACAGAGACAGAGGAGAAACAGGACAGGAGTGGGGAGAATGAGGAGAAATCCTGTAATCATCTGGCAGCACTGCACACATGAAGACAATTGGTAATCAGAAACAGCTTATCAGCAATCAGCCGTGATGACAGATGATACCTACTTTTTTCAGTGCTGGTATTCATTTCCTCATCAAGTCTCTTGCTCGCCAATTACTTCACTAATGTTTTGATTGCTATTTATAATTCAACAGCACTTTGATGCTTTAAATACGTCCATTTAAGAAATATACGGGAGCAGTAAAGGTGATTTGAGTGAACATCAAGGGCACTCAGTTGGGGTTGTCATAATACAGGGATTGGAGATGATACAGTGTCCATAGTCTAAAACATTACTGTGCAGGTAGTTTGGGTTAGAGGAGAAGAGGGTGGAGTTAGGGGTGTTTGAGCAGTGGTCCAGAGTAGTCACCTCAGGATGGAGTCAGTGTGGTCATACAGAATCAGAAGCTTCTCCTCACTACATCTCAGGCTTTGATGTGGCTCCATCTCATCCTGACACATGTTTATATAGCAGATTATTCATCTAGCAGACACTTTCATCCACAGTCACAGGCTGGGCGGCTACTTTGTTTACATTGTTAAAGCCCATGATTGTTGCCGATGTTGGTAAATAGCCTTCCTACCTTGTCCATAGATGTGTCATGTGACTGGTCATGATGGAGGGGGTCTAGCTGGGTTGGGCTCTTCGCCCTGTCTGGGTGCTCATCGTGGGAGGACAGGACCACAGCTGCAGCTGGGGACAAGTCCTCCTCAGGTAAGGATTCAGGAGCTGCAACGGTGGAACCTTTATTCAAATCTCACTCGAGCTTTAGTCACACTTGTTAACCAGTGGAAGTAGGATGTTGTTCTACTATCACTCACTGGATGAGACTAATGCTGCTTCAGTCCATCTGTCATCTACCACAGCCTCCAGTCTCTGCTCTAACTGACGTATATAGTCCAGCAGGTCCTGCGTGTGTGTGTGTGTGATTATTGAAGGACAGAAAATAGATGTGGTTTGAAAACCACAAAACCATTTAAACACACAAAATATAAATATGTACAATCTCTGTTTTTGTGAGAATCTAAAACATGCCCTCATCAGAGCACTGCATCCTTGCCTGTTTTTCCATGGTCTGCAGTTCTACTTCCTTCTCTCGAATCCTCAGACATGCCCTCAGTTCCTGCAACTCCCTGCGTGCGTCACCAAGTTGCACCTATAGGGGGCAATAGCACTGTCTTCAAATGACAACTTGACAACAATCCAAACCCCTCCGCAGTCCTAGCCACCTTGTCCTAGTAAATGTGACCCAGTAGAAGCAGCACCTCGCACTCTGAAACTGATTCTATGACTGTGTGGATGTTGTTGGGACAGATATTTTATTTGTGTCTGCTTGCGTGTGAAAGGTAACAGCACAGAATGATTATTTTCTGACTCAAGCACTGGCACGGTTTTGTTTTGGTATCTTTATCGTTTCTGTAATTGGATCCGATGATGAGGACTAAGAACAGGACCACATGGGAAGCTATAATTAGAGGTGTAGTTGTTTATGAAGGTAGTGATTCAGAAAGATCTTGAAATGTATTCACCCTGTTGCAATCCTTCTCCCTACTGAGCTCCACTTCCAGCTTCTCTCTCTCCAGCCTCTCCTCCTGCAGCCACTCTTCCTTACGCTGGGCCTCTCGACTCAACTTCTGGATTCTTTCTTTATCAGTCTACAGCCCAAGGAGAAGAAAAACACACCCATACATGCTAGAGTTAAACTGTTAGTTTACAGCTGCACCATTATGTGTTATTGGATATGAATAACGACCCCGGCACGGTTCTCAGTGTTCTTGGAACACATATGCAGATTATCTTGGTGCTGTGTGCCCTCATCTCTCTTTGTGTGAGGAAGAACCAAGGGTACACTTCTCCTGAGAGTGTGAATCATACATTTAAACCCAAACCAATCCCTTTCTCTAACTATGTCAGAATCCAACGGATGGTTAGACTGTATTGTTTCAGATTCAGCCAATGACTTTGTTTCTTCTTATGGACTACCATTGTGACCTCGGGGCCTTAATTCATCATCTGCGCTGTTCTGCGGTTCAGAGGAGGGCACTTTTGAAGGGGGTTCTGCTGTGAGTCTGCATGATGTTTATAGGGAGGTCAGTGTCAAGGACTGTAGGTGGTCTACAAGCTGTTGACCCCCCGGCTCACCTCTGCAGCCTGTTTGAAGGCCTCTCTCTCTTGGGCCCAGTTGGCACGCCCCTCCCGAAGAGACAGGTTGGTTTCAGACAACTGCAGGGTCAGCTGTGCGGCCTGCAGACGCATCTGGTGCAGCTCAGCATGGGTGTGGCTTTGCTGGGCCCCCAGCTCACACAGTTCCCTACGCAGAACCTCTGCCCCCCGCTCACTGGCCTCCAGACGTTCCCGCAGACCCCGCAGCTCCTCCAGGGATTCATGGTTCTCTATCTGGGAAGGTGAGGAAGCAAGGCAGAGGGATGCCAACTGAAATAGCTAGTACTGGATAATGTTGCGCTGTAAGTAGCAGAGATGAAGGAACAATCATTCTAGTTAGGTCTTTGGTGAGTTAATGCGGAAGAAGGTAACATTGGCAGTTTCGATGGAACATCTTGATAATGCCCTATAATGACACAAGTGCATATTCTTGGAATGACCAAGACGGACTTGACATGGACACGTCTCGCATGTACGTTTCTTCTATGAATCGATGCTACTGGCACTCCATTTCTCATTCCTGAGCTCTCTGGTATTCTGGAAACTGACACCTGAGTGTGCTATGGTCTGGTCTGACTCCAAAGAGCTGCTGAGTTGGAACGCTTCCATGTGTTATGGCACTGCCTGGCATGTGTCTACTTCACTCCTGACATGGTTAGTGGCTTCATAGTGAGGGGTAAACAAACAACAAAATAAAAAACATAAATTACGTGCAAATTCTTTTTCTCCAGCTCTTCATCCCTCCTCTGAATGGTCATCTTTTTCAGTCTCTCCTTCATTCTGTGGTTAGGCAGAAATAAAGCACAACTTGAACTTGAAATTGTTAGTGCCTTCTAAAAAGTTACACAGCTGTAAAAGAAAGAATCCTCAATCACAAATACTTACCTTTCCAGCTCAGCCTCGGTCTCCTTCCCTCTACTAGTCAAAGCTGTGATGTCATCTTCCAGCTCTCTGATTCGCTGCTCATTTTCAGTTTTTGCAGCCAGAAGGCTACTGAGCTCAGTTGACAAGGTTTCCTGCGAGTACTGCACATCCTGCCAGAGATGGGAGAAGAGAAAGAGTTATGAGAGACTGATTGTCTATCTATGTAAATGTTTCCATAGCATTTAAGTTGATGAAAACAAGGGAAAAGCCTTATTTTATGGACTGTGGTTGATATTTTGTGTTTGTTACCAAGGATTCCAAAACCAGTACCTTGTGTTTCCCCTCGATCTTCTCGATCTTCTCCCAGCTGTGTTTAAGGTTTCCCCTTAGGTCATTCATCCCCTCCTTCATCTCCTCTTTCTCTTTCTCCCACTCCATCTTTGCCTTCTCACTTTTTTCTATCTCCAGTTCTTTCTCTTTCTTGCATTCCTCCAGGGCCTGTTGTAAGTTGTCTCGTTCTCTTAGGCATTCTTCCAGACGGCTCTGCTCATACACACAGTAGAGAGTAGCGGCCCATAGAGTCACAGGACAGAAGGAAGGATGAAACCAGTGTACAGTTGTTATTTATACAGACAGAAGAACAAAGGGATTGTGAAATCACTTAAGTAAAAGAACAGAACAATTAACATGGATGGGCCTCATGTGTACAGTCATTTTACTCAGTAGGCCAATAGACTGGTAGTCCTGGCACGATCCTGACTGGTGAATGACTTGGAAAGCTGTCTGGTTAGGACTGGGCCCTCCAGGATCAGGGTGATGAGTCTGAGCTGTTCTCCATGTGCCCACCTGCAGGAGCTGAGCCCTGGGCACCACCAGCAGTAGGTCCACCATCTCCCCATCCTCCACCTCGTCACCTTCCCTTTCCTCCTCCAGAGTCTCCAGCTCATCCAGGGGTTTGGGAGCACAGAAAGTGAACTGTCGACTGCAGCCACAAATCTTCCCATTCTCGTCCACGTAAACAAACTGGTACTCCACTTCGCTAGGCTGCGGGAGGTAAAAGGCTGGAACAGACAGCATGTTGGCAGTGGTTTTATCAGCCTGCGTCAGACATTCTGTTTTTAAATATTAAATACATTTTGGAGAACACTGTGATTATGAAAGGGCCTTGATTTCATGTGCAAACCTAGTTAGATGTAATCCTACCTTGGAAATGTACACAGCAATTGACATCGGTTCCTTCAGTGTAACCTTCAGGAGCGAGGGCCCAAGAGAAGGTATAGTAGTCCTTCACTGATGACCAACCCACCTGAATCATCCAACACATGATCTTTCATTAGAACCTGTGGCCATATTATTTAAAAACAGTTGAGGAAAAAAAACTGACTTTGCCTGGAAAGTAATGATGCAGTTTGAGTGTTTACCTTGAAAATCCCTATCCAGTCTTTGTTGGACCAGTGGTGTTTGGAGGTTAAACTGTAGTGGCAATCCACTCTACTTTCAGGGAAATACAACTGCCCAACATTCCGAAACATCACCCTGGACTGCGTCTCCATGGCTCTGGGTAACAGGGCACTCTGTTCTGAAACAGAAGCAAGGACGAGGTGAGATTACAGAATATGATCATCTGATGGAAAATGACAGCTTTAGTTTTGGAATGTAACACGTTTTTGCCACAGACACCCGTACGTAGCCATCTAAAACAACATCACAAAAATGTCTGAAATAGCACCAGTATATGAGAAACATGCCAACATATGTTTTTGAATTCAATTGTAATGTGTTTATATGGTTCTACTGCTTGTACAGTTGTCAAGCTCATTTTCAGGTTGCTAAATAGGCTAATATTAGGCCAGTTGTGAAACAACACAGGCAGGGGGGTGTCAGAAACAGTTCTGAGAATGTTTCCACACTGCCAAAGTCTATAGATACACTCTAAACAGAGACACGTATGCTATTCTCCCTGTTGAAATCCCTCTAGGAGGTTGGCAAGGCAGGATTCCCTCACCATTCATTTGCTGCACGCAGTTTAAAATTATGCCCAGCACGTCTTTAAATAAGACCACAGTCTAAACATACCCCTTCCCTTCAGAATGCAGTGAAATACACAATGGTTTATCAATTGTATCTCATACATACATACTGACTGTCTTTATCCACTTAAGTCTATTAATAGTTATACTTTAGTGAGGAAACTACAGAAGGCTGGAGACATCATTATTACTGATCACATAATATGGGTAGTCCCTCACATATTTTGGAAAATAACGTACTTATTAAATGACAAAGCCCATCAAACCATTGAGAAACGACATACCTCAAGTTGATATTCAAGTTTTTCTATTAATTTTCTGTCGATCTGACGGGTCTCTGCTGTTTGTCTGCTCTGAACATTTAAGTGGAAGAGTTACTTGTCCTCTCCTTTATAACACTTCCATGACAGTAAAAACAAAACATGTGGACCAGTGTATTTATTGACATGGGTTGCCCATGGGTAATGCAGTTGTGAGGAAACGACTCATCATTTGGCTTGGACTACAAATGCCATTTTTGGAAACTGGTTATAAGATACAGGAACAACATGCAACATTTGGATGGGCAGTTCTCAGAAGCAGAAGCTAGTAACTGGAGTTTTTCTAACTGTTCTACTGACCCTACTGAACTGACAGCAGTGGCAGAAAAGCAGGGAGACACATGACTCTCTGGATTGAGGCCACGAGTCTCTGCTGACTCACATCAACAAGTTGGAGGCAGAAACAAGTACACTCAGTTTACATCAAACCTCACCTATCAAACCTTCCACGATGGCATTAACAGTTAGGGTTAACCTTAACCCTATTTATTTAGGCAAATGATGTATTGGTGTTCTTTACGAATCAGCCAAAGCTCTTCTACTCACGAGGAGCTCAACACTAGATGGCAGTGTGTCTCAACCCATGTCCGCAGTACCACAAAGCACTACTGTTACAAACAGTTCCATGAATAGCTGCAGTCCTCATAGCCCAACCCATCTCTGCTCTCCGTAGATGGATGAATCTGTATTTAGTTAGTTCTTAACAATGCACAAAGAAAGTGCAACCATTATTTTTCGGAACATGTACCCACTACAGACTGTTGGTAATAAATTACACGCACGGCCCGTTCGCACAGAATTAAAACATTTACCGCAACATCTTTGTTCAGTCGATGCTTGCAAGATTTCCTATTTTTGGCTCATCAAACATAACATGACAGCAGATGATGAAACTGTTTGCAGTGGCCTGTGAGAGCATGGATGGTGAGGGGGGTGGGGGAAGACAGGGAGTCTGGCTTTAATGGTTCACCAGACCAAAGAGCACATGTTATTATAGATTGGAGACAGATACTTGTCTCAGCTCACTTGCGTCACCATATCACCTTTACTGGTTAAAAAAAAATCAATGAGGGTTTGTTTGACTTATCACTGTTCTTAACCATCCTGACAGAATATGTTGAATAGGTTGGACAATTATAGACAAACATCTTCCAGCACCTCTGCCTCTTCATGAACAGAACCCTTTCCCCATTTCTCCCTTAATTTATTGTAGAAAAAACACACAGATGTTCTCCAGGGATTGAGATGGGTGTATGATGTTTGGTAGATTCATTGATTCACAAAGTATTCTGCGTTTGAGTGAACTTGACTGGAGGTTATTTTGAAAGGTGGACTTGTTATAGGTCTTCAGACTGACATGAGCATTTATAATTATGAAAGATATGTCACAGGCTGTCCTCAGGTTCAAGGTCATTAATAAATACTTAATTGAGGGAAGGTGAGAGAGAGAGAGAGAGAGAGAGAGAGAGAGAGAGGGGGGGAGGTGATTGGATAAAAGGTGAAGGGACGATAGAAGTGGGTGAGGGGTGTCTTTGATGGGGTGAACATAAAATAAATCATAAATCACTCCATGCGAAGCAAGGAAAGATGGAGAGAGGGGAGAGGAGAACCAAGTCAAGTGAGCAGAGTGCAGGCAAAGGCTGAGCGGCAGCAAGAAGTTAGAAGAAGGGGGTTGTAGAGACATGCTGATGGAGTGTATTCATGCTAAATGGAAAATAAGTGTCAAGTGGAGAGAACTAGAAAAATGCAAGGACAGAGGACAGCATACGTACACAGTGACAGGCTAGAAGGAGACTGGGAAAGTAATGGACATGGAATAGGAAAGAGTACCCAAGTGGAGAGAGAGAGAGGAGAATGTAAGGCTAAAGGCAGCTTTAGAACTGTGAGTAGGGATTTGTTGCCAGGGAGGGAGGGTAGTAGAAGAGAGAGAGAGAGTGAGAGATGAGGGTATTTAGTATGCAGGACTGAGCTGCCCCATCTGCTTAGCCCAGCAGTCCTTGTCGTATAACTGTCGTTGGGCTGCGGGCCGCATAAAGAATGTCCCAGATTTGATGTAATTCCACAAAATTAATGACAGCTTTATGCTCGATGGGCCGAGAGGGAATGATTAGTGTTTGATCGTCCATCTGATCCACTTCCTATCCCAGAATGAGGCAAAGGAAGGAGAGAGGAAAGATATCCTCTTTAGGGGGTCTGGCAAGGCACAATGGCACCAAACGCTGTTGCAACCACTTTGTTCACATCCATTGCATGTTATGGGCTGTGTTCAGCCAACGCACACATACAACAACATATAAATAAATGAAATAAGCAGCATGTTTCTTGGCTCTCATTCTCGTTCAGCGCACTGAAATAAGAAACCCTGTCCATGGCAATGCACCTACTGCCTAACATTGGTGGTGGAAGGTGTCTATCTCCTAAAAGACAAGAATTCCTTTCTGGCCCTTAAAATGCAGCAGTGAGTCCCAACCCCCACCTCCTCACAGACAGAGGAGTTTACAAGCATGCAGGCTAGCAGGCAGGCAGGGGCATTCCTCTTTACTGCTCAACCCCAGGCTCTCAGTCAGTCAGCATTAAAATCGAACCCCCGTCTCATCTGTGTGAGGACAGGGTGGAGAAGTGCTGCTAGGACCCAAAGCTAGCTGCTGCCCCTTGGTCCCGATGCTCATCCATTAAACTGTAAAGTGCTGCAAAGTTGCCAAAAGATGGTAACGTAATTGAGGTGCATAGGTACATAATGGGCTTAGAGAGACAGGCTAGTGTCGAAGCACTCCTGATGGTCAGTCAATACCAGCACGTCTTCATTTTACAAACTGTGAAAGGAGTGGAGGGAAAATTGTACAGGAATGTAACTTAGTTTCCACAGCAGGCAGATTGTCTTGTACTGTGTTTATGTTACTGTATCTGGCTCCATCAATACTTCCAATTGTAGTGTAATCATGTTTATATTGACTTTGTTTAGCTGTGAACTGACAGAGGGTTGCCCATGGGAAGGTCTGAGATTTACGGCCTTTAGGGAAGTGGGGAGGGGCGTCAGATGGAGCCATTTTCCCATCTGTCTGGAGCTGTGAACACGCACAAGCCAGCCAAACAGCACCAGGTGCCTGTACTAACACCGCTGACTTGGAAGGAGTGAGGGACAGGGAGAGAGACAGTGTGTGTGTGAGTGTGTGTGTGTGTGTGTGTGTGTGTGTGTGTGTGTGAGAGAGAGAGAGAGAGAGAGAGAGAGAGAGAGAGAGAGAGAGAGAGACAGGAGAGACAGGAGTGAAACAGGAGCATTAGAGACAAAGAGAAGGAGAAAGATAATGGTTATTGATTGCCAATCTTGGTTGTTCAGTTGCTTTTGTCTTTCCCATCACATATGTGTTTGAAGTGACCTTCAATGATTTAAACACTGTGGCCTGACTCTTCTCAAAGGAGAAGCTGAAAGTCTTCAGGATGGAAGACAGCTCAAATGAAACAGTCTGTTGTAGAGTGTTGAAGATGTGTCTAACATCATTTAGATTCATCTGAATCATTAGCTTTGAGGAGATGGTCTAAAGACAGCAGAGAATAGCAAATAAAATGAACTTGAATTTATATGAACCTGACTCATCTAGAGAAACTAGAAACTCTAAATATATTTGTGATTGTTTCCCCATAAAAAGTTATTCTTTCTTTCAATGAAATTCCTGCACCCTGTTCTATTATAAGATCATCTCTACCTGAACACCTGAAATACTCAAATCCAATCCAATTTGAATATACAATTTTATCAGTTTGCCATGCCCGAAATATAAGTTAAAAAATGGTCTTCTACACACACAAGCATATGTACGTCATCATATTGCATGCGCACAGACACATACATCATCCATCTATGGTTTTCATCTCTCCATATTGGCCTTTCTGTGTCTGTATGAATCCCAGTCTTACAAGGTTTCCAGACAGCACAGATTGTCAGAACACAGGCTTTAACTATTTGCCAACAGTAAAGTCATCCTTCTCTTTATTCTGGTAGACGTTAACACCCAGGTTTATTACAGGAAAGGATAGCAGGTTTAAAATGTCCACAGACCACACACACCTTGGTGTCTTCTTTAGGCTTAAGTACAGGAAGCTCTTCATTCTCAAAATCCAAATTTAATAAAGGGAGACCGCATGGTTAAGTTAACTTACAATGTACTTTTGTTCTGTCTGAGTAAGAATTGTCTTGTAATTATCGGGGCGCATCACACGGCACTCTGCACACACATGGATGCACACACACACACACATCCAGCCACCATACTCCATCCCCCATCTTCCTCTCAGCCCTTATCTGAGAAATAAGCATTTTTACAGAGTATAAGCTGTAAAAAGTGGAGCAGAGCGGCAGATAGGCCGTAAATCTGGCTGTAAAAATGCTGGGCTGTCAAAGGAGCCGTCAGCCATCAATCGCCTGCGCTCCGCAGCCTGATCAAGGGGAAATAGGTGATAAAAAAACAGCATTTTAGGGAAATTATGTCCAGCCTTCCATTTGCAAAGTGCTGCAGTCGCATGGCACCAGAATCTTAATGAAGGACTGTCGCAGGGAGGGAGGAGAGAGAGGGAGAGCGAGAGAGAGAATGAAAGAAAGAGAGAAAGAGAGGGGAGGAGAAGGATGGCCTAAAATTGCTTATATGAGTTACAGAAATTCAGGCTGTGACGAATATAGAGGAAAAGAGGAGAGATATGGGAGCAGTGAAATTTATAGAGGGAAATAATGTGAATAGAAGATTCCGAAGTATAGGGTGGCTATAGCATGACCCACTTACTGTATGTGTTCTTATATGTTGCTTTCAAGCTTGGCCCTTTTAGGGAAATATAGCACATGACTTATGTCATCTTTTCACTGTGGACAGAATGATGAGATACACACTTGCATAAAACCCCAAAAAGCTGTTGCCTTTATTCTACATTTTTTTGAGAGAAAGACAAATAGAGATTGAGACAGAGAGAGAGAAATAGAGAGGGAGAGAGAGAGAAAGAGAGACAGAAAGAGGGAGAAGGAGAAAGTAAGATAGAGCAAGAGACGCATTGAGATGGAGTATGTCAGTTAAAGTAGAAACCCACACTACTGTCTTGCAGTCTGAGCATTGCAGTGATGGATGCACTCATTGTCTGACCTGTGACTCCTTTCTTAATTGGCTGTTGTTCGTTAATTAATTTTAATTGTCTTGCTGTCCGTGGCCGGGAGCCAGAGATGGTGTACTGAGTGATGTAATGCTGCTCTTTGGTGCAGAGCCTTTCAGGTGTAATTGTGGAGGGGTAGATGGCTTTAAATGTACAAAATGTGACAAGAAGCTTACATACCTTTTCTTTCTGCTTTACAGCAATTGTGTTCCTAATGTATACCTGTGACTTATTTATACTGGGACCACAGCAGAAATGAGATTAACTTAAACTTTCTAACCCATGACTAATTGTTTTGATAACATCCCAGGCTCATTACGATCATCAAGGAGAGGATTTTAACGTACAATCAGAATCTATCTGCATTCAGGCACCTTGTCTTGGGTGCTATGCTCCCACCAACAGGCCCGCTAAAGAACTGCATTCATCAGTCTGAACACACCCCAGAGTCAGTCTATTCTGCTGCACTAACTGCTTTGTGAATTGGGGTGTGTGTGCACGTGTGGCGTGGGGTGGGGTGTGGTGTGGGGTGGGGTGGGAGGACTGGATGCTGACCCTGAATGTGTTAGCCTGGGCGCTTTGCCAGCGCAGCTCTTCCTGAGAGCTTCAGGAACTGAGAGGCTGCTGTGGAGACATAACTGATTCACTATGTGGACATGGAATTCTCATTTGTATACCAGCAACTATGAAAGATGATGGGAAGTTACAATGAATGCACAGTAGCTGTGGTTAGATTTCAAGCTGTCTGTTGTGTTTGGGCACATTGAGTGTCGCATATGCTTGCATTAGTTTCGACACGTAACTGTGAGTGCGTGTGCATGATTGAATGTGCATGTGTGTCACATGCATGGAAGGCCAAGACATGCAAAGTTGCAGCGAACCATGTTTATGAAATACAGCAGTGAGTGCTCACAAGCACACAGACCTCATTATGAAATGGGTTTCTTTGGGGGCGTAGCAGTTGCTCAGGTGTGCCATACATGTGCAGCTGAGGAAGCTGGTGGCTGTTTACTCTTTTGCCATGGACGATTCTCTTATTCTCTGTATAATGTTTTTCATATTTTACTCTCACACCTTTTGTCAAATCCTGTCTAACGTAATGTTTTGGAAACAAATTAAATTGATTCCCTTCAAGTGTTTAGCATTTTTCCAGTTTGATTCCAGTGCAGTGTCTCACAGGCACACTTAAATGTTTTTCCATTGCTGTCAGCATGCAGTCATGGAGGGAAGGGCAGATTTGTGAATGAACAGCAGAAAGAAGAGGGGGAGGGGATCCTGAGCTTTAGCTGGAAAAGGACCATGCTAACATTGCAGTAGCCATTATTTACCTTCTGGTGGCAGTATGGTTCCCACAAGTACAAGCTATAGATGCTTGATAGCGTGGAGCCAGGCCAAGCATTGGACACTGGATAAAAGATTAAAGTAAACTTTTTCTGCATTGTCTATGTTGCTTTGCATTGTTACATCTGTATGCACTTGATGAGCATAAATCTCAAGAAATTACGCAAAGCACAAGCAACATAAGCTTAACATTACAGTATCTAAACCTCTGGTAGAACTACTGGGTTGATTAATCAGAACAATCCCTCCATATTCAGCAGGAAGTTGTAAAGTCTCAGTTTTCGCTGACACCCCGTCCAACACAGCTCTGCCCAGTGTTACATGCCAACTCAGGAACCATTACTATCTGATTCTCACTGTAGATTCTTGGGGGGAATATAAATATTTTCACCCAAAAACATCTCAGTATACGTGTATGTTCTAAAGTGTCTCTCTTGTTCTGTCTGTCTCTGTTTTCTCTCTTTCTATCTCTCCTCCCTCTCTTGCTCTCTCTCTCTCTCTATTTTTCTTTCCTTTCTCTCTGGTTGTAGACTTCACCCTCACTGTTTCCCTGTCATAAAGAGGCCCTTTTTTAAATCTGTGTAAAAACAACACCTGCATGTCGACACACTGTGTAACGCTAAAATGCTAGTTTTATAGTTGTGCAGGGGCCACACAGAAACTGAAATGTGTACATAACGCATACAATGTGATCAGCATGGATGCTGTATTTCAATAGTCACTCAATCTAATTTAACTTTCTGGCTCTTTTGTCTTTCTTTGATTTTTGTTGCACATTTTTTTTAAATCAAGATGTGTTCCAAGTCCTAAGAACAGACTGGGCATTTTAGTTCTGGACAGAGTTGAAATCTCTGTCTGCTGTCTCAGGCCTCAGGGAGAGAATTCAGTCAAAACTATTTGAGTCCCTTCAAGCTAAAGTGATTTATGACTAGCAACGACATCTGCAAAGAGCCTTCCCTCCCCCCTTCCCTGCCCTCTCCTCCTTCCTTCCCCCCCTCCCCACCCTCTCCATCCCTGCCTTTCCCCTTCCTTTCTTCTTCTCTTTTCTCTTTTTCCTTCCTCCTCTCACCTTCTGCCTTCGTACCCTTTGGAAAAAATGCATCAGTTCATCTGATTGATTTCAACTTTGATGAGACCCAGACAGGGCTGAACCACCAGAAATCGTACAAATATTCTACAACCATCTTATCTCTCAAGGTCACTTCCTTGTGTGTCAAAACTGCCTAAGCTTTCCCAGCTTCCTTCTGAAACATCCTTTTCCTGTCTGATGCTCTTTCTTTCTCCATCTGGACTCGTCATCCTGACTGTTGGCCATCAGTCGATCACCACAACAAAAATCACCCCGGTTATTCCACCGTCATCGTCACTAAGGTCCCTTCTAACATTAACACAGCAGCTCACTTGAAATCAAATTCCCTGATGTTTCCTGACACGTTCAAAATAAGTAGGGAAAATACACTTGAAGTATGAACAAACATTTCATATGTAAGTACAGATCATAAAATGGCTGTCCGAGTCCAGTTTTGATATTATTTCGATTTCTTATAACCCGTTCATTTAAAAAAAAAGGTTCTTGTGCATTCTTCTACTTCACTCGGCCCAATTATAATTATGGAAGTAGTACAGGTTTCTGAGTGGTTGTCGCTCTGACAGTGTGAACAATAAGTTTGATGTGGGTTTGACAACAGGAACGAGGGCATAACATGGCATCCTGTCAGCCATACCTATATTTCGTTCCACAACATATACCCTCTCTGGACCATTAGCAGAGACAATTATTTTCATGCATCTCTTGCCGCTGTTTCATGGGTACATTAACAAGTCTGTGTGCATGTGGGTGTTAGTCAGAATGTGGTGGCAATAACTCTAGTAAATGGAAAATTTCTCAGACATCAGCAAAATGTTAAGCTCTTAACCCTTTAGAAGACACATTTAGAACCTAAAGTGAGCTAACTGACTTAACATTCAAGACATGCTCACTGGAAAAGATTTTGTGGAAAAAAACGAACAAAAATAATATTGGAACGGACCAATGCTGTGGGGCGATCATGGTTAAAGAGAGAAAGAGGCCATTTTTAGTCAACACTTGATGACGCAAGAGGTGGCCCCACCCATGCTGGCATCCTTGTTAATTATCAGAGGGATGGGTGTTGGCTCAACCTTCTCCAAAAGCCTTTGAAACGATTTTGCTCAAACAAATCTGATATTTTGGATCCAAATTAGTTTCCCTCAGGAACAGTTCCATGAATTATAAGTGCCATACTGTAAATCCAACCACTCTGAACTCCACAATAGAAATTGAGTTTGTAATGAATTACATGTACTGTATTTGGAGTAAAAATGCAAACAAATGTTGTTGTCAATTGCTTGATTATATTTATAGCTTTTAGCACATGACTAGAAATGAACACAGAACATTTGACAACAAAATGTACAGTTTGACAAACAGTATTGCAATAACCTACTATATTTCTCCTGCAAAGTCCTCATTGTGTCGATTTTATTTTAACCTTAGATCATTGGTGGAACAACCGTTCAACACACTTTTCCACATATGTTCAACCACACAGGTAAGTTACAGAATGGAAATGTTTTGTTATATTTGGCTTGGATGCAAAACACATGTCAACTAAATAAAAAAAGATATACCAAATATATGACGGAATTAGCATTGTCACCTCAAAGTCTAAACAGATACATTTTCAAGGTCTTTTGAAAGTGAAAACTGCAATGGTAAACTGACGAGTAGTCTGAGAATCTGACTTCGATATGGCATAGCCTATGATCGCAACACGGAAAAAAACAACATTACTCAAATCCACGTTCTAGATCAGAATCGTGGGCTTTATGTATGTTTCTCCCTCAACAGAGAAGTGACTTTGTTCTAAAATAATTGCACCTCATAACGTGAAGGACAGCATTGTAAATTGTCACTGTCTTAGGACAGTCTTACAATGGGGTACGAGACAATGTCAGAAACGATTCTTACAATTCAACATGGGAAACATACTTTCCTGTTTGTCAAGTGTAAGTAACATATGCACAGAAGAAGGTTGTGGAGATTTTATGTCAAATGTCGACAGCGTTTTAAATTTGAACTTTAACTTTATTTCCGGTGCAGTATGGAACCTATCTCTACAATGCTCCTCTTTTAACTGAGATTAGCCAAATAATATGGAATTATCCCAATTGCTTATGTCCACATGTTAAACTGCTGATCTTAAAAACACGTACCATAATTTGTCATGAATAAGAATGATGCAATCTCTGTTTCTTTTTGTCGTTACATTTGTTGCATGCATGCATTTAAAGTCAGAAATCCTATTATTGTTAGTTAGTAAAGTCAATAGATTTAGTGTAATTACTAAATTAATGATTAAACGAATAAACCACCTCTGTACATTTACATCAAAAGGAAAAAGCGCCGATTTACTGCAGAATGCGCATGTATATGATATAATTGTTCATTTATTGAACGATATTTCTTTGAAGTGTACGTATCCTCAAATGCGATGGCAACATTGTGGGTCGTTTTCTATGTTGAAACTATGTTGAATTCGTGAGAACTGCACTGAAATGAAACTGATTATGACAACAAATTGATTTAGTTTTTTCAGTGTGTTCCTATTTTTAATCTGTTTTTATACGGCCAATAGCATAGGCTACAACAAACAGCGTCTGAGAATGCAGCCTTTGGCTGTAGGCCCATTAATAGTTTACTTTTAAAATACATGTGTTGCAGAATGTTGATGCATTAACTGCTAGATAAATCTATATTATGTCTCGATTTCTGTCAGATGTGTAAAATTGTCCTTTGCCGTCAGCTAAATCCAGAGTGGTGTAAACCAAGGCAACTAGATGTATTAAATTTACATCCGTGTTGATTCCTTAGAAGAACCCCAACCTGCACCTGAAAACGAACATAAGCCTGTCTACGGATGACGTAAATTTGGAGACTACTATAGTGGTGAGGATATATCTGTTTTAGATGGCCATATGCAGTCTGAGACTAATTGTTTCTTCTGTCTGGGAGTTAACAATCTTGAACTTGAACTTAGTTTATCTCTTGCAGCGCAGACGAAATCATTCCTCAGCCGTCCGCCAAAATACCATTAAAACCCCGTCAATGAATATTCATAGCAGGCTATTCAAAATGTTGGACCTACAGAACATTTAAAAACGAATTTGATCATACGTTGAATGTCTCACATTTTCATCACCACTAATTAATACATACTGCATTGCTAGAGGGCTAGTAGTACAAAGTGCAAACTGAATCGAAACACGGTCAGGGTAGAATGCAGGAACGTAGGCTTACTTCACACCAAAACAATTATGTCATAAACTTATGATCAATTAGCTCGTGCTTAAGTCTCTTAATGTCAGAAAAAACTCGACAGTCGTGCGAATAGAAGTTTGCGCCGGTTCACACTTGTTAAACGTGTAATCTTAAACCCAAATGGCTCACGTCTGACTTCAAACGAGTTTAGACTGAAATCTTCTTGAAAAAACTTTTCAGCTTAAAAAATAGTTATAGACAGTATTTTTGTGAACGCGTACAGCCAGAGGTAAAAAAAGGTAAGTCATTTTAAATCTAGACGGGCAGCTAACTGACACACAGACGGACAGAGCAGAGGCAGACAGATGTTTCACCTCTTCTTGTATTGTTGTGTAATGTTTAATCTTACAATTTTGCTAATTGTCCTTAATCTATCACCGTCATATTTGCTATCTAAAACGATTTATTGAATATTTCAAAACACCTATGTAAAAATCATCATTCGCACAACGTCTCACTTAATCGCTTGATCTCAGTGTCCTATTTTGACTGTTAGGTGGATTTAAACCCGTTTTATTTATACAGTCGGGCTCCTTTGCTTGTCAGTGATCAGTTTACATCGTTGGATGAGCCCTGTTGCTCCTTTGTCTTGGTGTCAAACTCGCTTTCACAGTAGCCTTTCCTCAGCGGCTCCTAAAAAATAACCCTAAGCCTACTTTAAAATCTTTAACAAGCTTCCATTGCATGCAGAGTGTTGCTCTGGGCTAAAACTAAGCCACTTCAACAAATCTGCCCTTTTATTTGATGAAATCTGTAACTTTCTGTGACTTAATAAGTTCTGGTTTACCAAACAATACTTCTTAAATGATGGCTTCACCTTAATGTCCTATTTAGTTCATTCTACAAAGCATGTTACCTACAGGGTTTATGTTATCTGATCTCCACTGGTGCATGAAGGATGTTTATATAATTTGGGGTCTATCTTTGATCAAATGATTTATTATGGCAGCATGTTATAAAGGTTGTGATAACTATAGATGCATGTATCCAACCATGAGGACGTCTCATGGTACATTTTTTAATATAGTATCCTTGTCTCCTTTCATCAGCAGATTTCTTGGTATCATATACGGTTTTGTGTATGCTTTCTAGATTTAATGGGATCCCCCCAGGTAATACATAGACTAGAACTACGGAGTAGATGCATTTTTCTCATTGCAGACAGTACTTTTTTGATCTTATGAGAGAGAAGATATATCTTGCAATGTAATGAATATGGAGGTGGATTCAAAAGGCCTGTAACTGTGGTGTAGCCATGTGGATAGAAGCCGTGGACGTCGCTCTTAACTTGAACTTGGACTTCTGCTGATGTGACGTCTCTCGCCGTCAACCTTTGTATTAGATTAAAACGTATTAAATAACACAGTTCTTTGATGTTGACATTGCATCAGGTAAATGTTGTTATGCCATTTGGATCGTCTATTTTTAAAGGCAGGCTACAATATGAATCCAACTTCACTAAATGAAATGCCCCGCGGATATGATAACATTTAATAACAGTGTAGTGCAACACCTAGTTCAGTTATTTGGAATACCAACTCTACGTTTCCGGAACATATTTTGGTGGCTTGGCGTTTCTAGCTGGCCTGTATGGCTTCCACAAGAACATAAGCGTGAACGAAAACACACAGAGATACAAAATCATGTCAGGGAAAATAACGCTAAATGTGAAGAGTCTCGAAGGGGTTTTTGCCATCTTCTTTGCCATACTTCATATCACAGGACCCCAAGTTTTGTTTGAGTAGTGAAACATATACACAAAAATGAATGTATTGAATTTCAAGACTGACCATGAATCTACAGATTGCTGATGACACTGAAAAGGAACTAACAATTACAGAAAATCAGTCACATTTGCAGTCATGTTTCCTTTCAAACATGTTTTCGCCTGTCTTAGCACAATCACTTAAAACACGTTCATTTAAACGTTTACTCGTCTCTATGGCTTTCATGTCCAATCGAACTTGGGAGGCTTACTGTGTAAAGATGCCATCGTTATTTAGCACTGCATCTGTGGGTGCATGTAAGAATACAGTAACACAATTTCCTTTAACTTTATGTTAGTTATTTAAAAGGAAATTGGTCTGTGGTATTGCCCACAGATTACTTTCAATTAAGATATATTGTCTGTAAACAGTATTTAGCTCACTGGAAGGTTGGATAGTGGATCCTGAAAGTGTATAGGTTAGGAATACAATAGGAGTAAGCGACTTGTACAGGGAGATCACGCAAAAGGTCGCCACTGGTTTGTTTTGTTAACATTCTAGGCTTTTACATTTTATTATGCTTACGTCCTCAGAACACAATTATAGCTCTCGATCCTGATTTCAAACAGCATGCGGTTCCACACAGCATCATTTCAGATTGTGTTTTACGTCCTCTTTTTCAGGTGAGAGCGTAGACCTACAATGCATCATTGTTCCGAAGTGTCTGCTAATCGTTATCAACAACAGTTCCATGACACGCTTTTAGGATTAAGGTTACAGAAATTGTTGTACCATTATTTTGAACGTAAGATTATTTACAAAAATGATGGACAAGACCTGGCGTCTTGGCCAACGTGCGTTTGAACGTCATTCAAGTTCAGTTATCTCAGCCTATATAGGCTCGTATCAGAAATGACAGAAGTATGCAATTTAATTTGGAATGAGGGCGATGGACGCTTGATTGAGTAGCGAAAACACGAACAGAGGAATCAAGATCAGATGAGGACATATAAAACAAATAGGCTACCAAAGGAGCATGTCATTGAGCGGCATTAATTTGTCAACTCGAGTTCCTTAGGCTATTTTATCTAGTTTCGAATTGTGTTGGTAAATGTCTACAAAGGCTCAAACAAATCATAGCCCGAACAGCTTGGTAAACCTGTAGCCCATAGAATAGATGATGGCAGTATGACTAAATGATATAAGTATCCATACGCTGATGCAACCTTTTGCTAAGAAACCCACGGTTATGTAGTTTAACGAATGCTTGCAATCACAGTAAAGTGCATTCTCTCAAGTAGTTTGACATGGCATGTACGCTATGTATGTTGGCTACTTTAAATAAGTCAAGATAGGTCTATGGTTTAAGCTTGTTAGCGACGACCCCACAAGAGCTGTGCTGTTTCCAAAATTAGTTGGTAAAGACAGCAACAGCTGACTTTAGGTCGGGTTATGTTAACCTACCCCAAAAAGTCATTTACAGCTGTAATTGCATTGAGTTTTCACATAAGTCCACAAAGCGTGTGTGAAGTTCATTCTTGTCTGTCTAGACCTATTACGACCCTGTTTGTCTGTGTTGTCTAACTTGACCTTGGACTTCCTGGTTTCTATAATTAAGTATGATTAGACATCATTTGTATGTGTTGAAATGGAGAACGTAGCATGCCAGTTATTAGTTAGTCCTAACAAAATGAGGGATTTGTTTCATTCTAGTTTTTTCGAACTCCCACGGGTGAAGCATTATAATGTTATGATATATATCACATAGGTCTACATGGTGGATTTGCCTGCAGAAAGCCTGAGTCTTTTTTTGAATTATGAGTATGCTACTACAGTTTATGTAATGCAGCCTCAAATTATTTGTATTGTAGTTTTGTTTGTCATGCTGACACAAAATCTCTTGCTGTGCAACAGTTTTAAAAGTAATTTGTAGGCTGATAGTTTAATGAAAATATATATATAGGCTTAGCTTTGAATAACCTTGGCCAGAAGATACACATTTGTTATTTTTGCGGAGCGAAAACAGTTATCCACTCTCAGTAAGCTATATTTTCATCGTTTGGGACAAACGATGCCTAAATCTTTATTTTCTTGGTTTCCCCAAATTATATAGTATGAGAGCCCATGTCAGCGGCTTTTCAAGTCGAACCACAACTTCCGACTATCAAACTGAGCATAAATACGAAATTGGAAGTGTCCGTGACGGAGGCATTCAACGGAGAACAAACTGTTTATCGAGGCCTGGAGTTCATCCACTTTAATAATTTCTACACAGTAGGCTAGTTTCCTTAATGTTGGTCAGACATTTGATCATCATGAAATTGTGAGAACTAAATTTTAAACATTTCAAGAAAGCTACCTCACCTGTTAGACATTCCGCTTTTGATTAGTGCCAAACATTACATTCTATGCCATCTGTCATATTACGATTGTTTAAACAATTTTGAACTTGACTTTCCTATATATTGCTGTCCAATAACTTTCCGTGGGCTAATGTCAGACATTTGCAAGATTGTCTGTTATCTAATGATAATACGACTATTTTAACTAGTAGTCTTAGTCCTTAATTTTCATGATCATCATAGGCCTACACACAAACACCTTGTCTCATACGGGAAGTTTAAATCATACGGTTTGGTATGGTTTAAAGCATGACGGAATCCTTTGAGATTTTGGGACCTAAGTTATTTATGAAAATGTTGTTTTCCGGATTTCAATTGCAGTACCTATATAGCCTACATGGTTCACGTCAAAAATCACGGATGCATGTAGACAATCTTACCACATATCAGAAATCCTCAGTAGCCTATTTAGTTAATCATGTGGCGTGGCTAAAACTCTTATCGCCCTTCCACTCTTAAACTAGGCCTTTATCTTATAATGGCGTCTCCTGAGTTGCCTTTTTCCCTTTTCTTGCTTACCTATATCCAGAAGCTTAAAATGCAATCAAGAAACATTGTCGAGCCTACACCAAATGTTGTTTCAAAAAGATGCGTCTCTCACCACCTATAGCCTACCCACCCCCATATCTGCCTTGTTGTGGTATCACGTGTTTGAGGATCTCAATAATGAAGTGGACACTTGGGTACTGGGCGGTACGCATGCGCATGCGTAAAAAGTGTTTGGAGATGAGGTGTCCGTCTTGGAGAAGTCGACTTTTAAAAAGCATCGGCAACCCGTGATATGACGACTTCGATGGTTCTGCATCCACGCTGGGCGGACACCTTTATGTACGTATATGAAAAAAGCCCGAATGAAAATAACCAGAATAAAAACCAATCCATGGAGGGACTGAGCGGGAATTGTCCTGCTACCCACTGCAGGGAACTGATCTCGCACACCACGTTGGGACGACACTCAGGCAGCCTTGCCCACCAAAGTTCTGTATACTCGGACATAAACCCTCAGGACATGGGGAGACCATGCCCCGCTCCACAGACTTCCTCAAACTCCAGCCTAGGATATGGTTACCCGTTTGGAAGCCCTTATTACGGGTGTCGGTTGTCGCACACCCATAACGTGAACTTACAGCAGAAGCAGTGCTCTTATCACACTACCGATAAGTACTCAACAGAGCCCAGCGCGGCGCTGCCCACTGAAGAACTGTCAAGTCGTCCAAAGGAATTTGCCTTTTACCCAAGTTTTGCCAGCTCATATCAGACAGTCCCAAGCTACCTGGACGTATCGGTGGTGCCTGGCATCGGTGCGCACTCTGAACCAAGACATGAGACTTTGATACCCATGGATGGCTATCAGCACTGGGCTCTATCAAATGGCTGGGATGGACAGGTGTACTGTTCCAAAGAACAGACTCAGTCAGCACATCTTTGGAAGTCTCCCTTCCCAGGTATTAAATGCGTTCCCATTTAATTACAAAAACTGTCTGGATGGTCTATGCATGATGTAATTGTTTAATTACAGCAGTCATATCGATTATTGTAATTTAGCATAGAGAGCCTGCTCGTGGGCGTGTTTGTGGCCCACGCTTCAGTAATTTATAGAAAAGTATGGCGCATACATAAGTTAGAAGCTATGTTTTTACACGGGGAATGCTCTTATGTTTCGTTTGTTGATATTCGTCATTTGGCCTCAGTGGGGCGAAACCGCGTTTATAAAATAGTGTTACACTGTTAAAATGTCGATATGGAAAGTCATTCAACTACCATGCACGCCAACGTTGTTTATTGTGTATATCGGAATGACAATATTGTCTGTCACTGTATAGGCACAGAAATGTTTAAATGTCCACACCGTAGGCCTTCAACATCTTCCTGGAAGGCTTAATCCAATTAGGGTAGTAGAACCTTAGGGTAGTAGAGTAGAGCTATGAAGTTTACCATGCATGTGCATCAACGATTTTAACGATTATGCGGATTACACATCGAATAACCTCTAGATTTTGTTGTTATGTGTTCATCAGGCCTGCCAGACTTACACTATTTGTTTTGTGAGAAGACGGCATCAAAACATCATATGGTCTTGACTGGGTTGCTTTTAACATAACCTAATAGGCATATCAAAATTTCTCTCAAACGCCTACGTGTGTGCCTGTATCCGCGTGTGTGAAGAGAGAGCGACAGAGAGAGAGAGAGAGAGAGAGAGAGAGAGAGTGTGTGTGTGTGTGTGTGTGTGTATGTGCTTGTGTGTGTATGTGTGTGTGTGTGTCTACGACCCCATGAGTCTGAGTGTTGTCACTGGCCATCCGTGACGAAATGAATGTATTCTTAAATCAAACTATTTCTATCGGGATTCCATGCTGCTTTGCTGTGAGTTTGTTGAAATGAAATGTCCTTAGGATCCTGGTCTAGAGTGTTGTAGTTGGTATGTAGGCACTGGACTATTGAGTGGGCTAGATTTTAGTGTTTCTAAATATCTGTATCAAGTTCCGTCTTGTCAAGAATAGCCACCAAATTCCTGGATTGATTGGCTTATCAATCATGTAACAGTTGACACGACTGTCATTTAGACATTTGTGTCTGTGGGAAAATTGCATTTTTTTCACTTCTAAAAGCCTATTTGTTTTTAAATCAAATTGGCCTTTTAATGCTTAACTTTATCATTGTTTTAGTAGGCTATGCCTTATTCTCTGTCTACAATATGGCTGAACAAGTGTAGGCTATTTGTCCAGTTTAAACGAGTCTGGAAGGTCCCTGATGTAGATTTAGGCCTGTAGTTTCCCGATTCCATTCAAGAATCGTTGTACCAAATGATGATACCATGAATGATGACAATACAGACAGAGTGCCGAAGTTCTATATTCTCAAGTCTTTAATTTAATCTGTTTTTTTATGTTTCCCTCAGATGTGGTCCCATTGCAACCAGAGGTCAGCAGTTACCGGCGAGGTCGCAAGAAGCGAGTTCCATATACTAAAATTCAATTGAAGGAGCTAGAAAAAGAATATGCCGCCAGTAAGTTCATCACCAAAGACAAGAGAAGACGGATATCTGCTACAACAAACCTTTCCGAACGCCAGGTTACTATTTGGTTCCAGAATCGACGAGTAAAAGAGAAGAAATTCGTCTGTAAATCAAAGCCAAGCGCCCACATGCATGCAACTTGATCAATTTCTAACCATTTTTACTTTCCACCATGAACGCTCTTGTAAGAAATCTCACCAAAAGTTTATGCACTTGGTATTCAAAGGACGGGATTTTATTATTGTTGCCCATAGATCGGATATATATATATTGATCGTTGAAAATGTGTCTTTTGAATGGTCCTCCAGTACGGAAAGTAGCCTATTACCAAACATTAAACTTACACCGGCAAACATTGCCGAGAGTTGGAGAATTTCATGCAGTCAATCTGTACATATGCATTTCTACGCTTGGGCTAGGACGCTTCAAAACTCAGCGCATATGTATGGCGACTGTTATAAGCCTAGACTCATTTGCCGTTTTTGTTTGATCTTAAGGTTAATCAAGGCTGCTATTTGTCTGTGTCGTAAATTTATTATTTAATTAATTTCTTGTTCTCTCGTGTGACAGGACTTGCAGCCTAAATTAAGTTAGTTTTTTTATATAACTGTCATGCAACTGGAATGACTGTAATCAAAATAAGAATATTAACGGTATTGCATATTAATGCACAACCTTTAATCATATGATTTGTACAGTATCAGGTCTTAATGCATTCGGGATGTGCACTCCCATTGTACGACCTTTGGTCATCTTTAATGCACCATTTGAACTGTGATGTGGTGTTGGATTAAAATTTACAAAGTGACAACGTATTTCATAAATAAATAAATAAAATAATGACCTGTCGATGTCAGTCGCGCGTGTTTTCATGAAATCTGTCTCTTTGTATTGATCATGGAGAATGCTACTTTAATCCCAAATTTGTCAAGATGATAATTTGACGCAGGCATGTCTACCTTATTTGGCCATCTCAGTTTCACCAGTGTCATCTAATGTCAGTAGTCCCGTCCCTTGAATGAACCAATGTTGTTCCAACATCAGTACGAGTCTCAGTCGGATGCTTACGTCTGGAGATCTACCAAAAAAGATATACAGTGGCGACATTAGGTGGAAGCAAAACATTTGCGTTGGCCCTACATTTAAGGCATGACCATTGCTTTGTGGGTATGGATGTTCGTAAATTGAAACACATTCTCACTTTTGCTCGTTAATCTGACAGTCCTATTTCTCATGGACTCATGGACTATACGAATATTCTGAATGAAACAGGCACTCCCTCATATTTTCTCCAATAGCGTTCAGATTATAACGAATAGTTCGTGCATTTAAGGTTTGGAAAAAGTATGTGGGCCTACAATAATCTTTAAATTTAGGTAGCCTATCCAGCTGTAGTAAGGGTTTTAAAGAGCCATTTGTGTTTTTTGAATATGCTGTACGCTTAGCTTGCTTTTGGTTTCTCTTGCTGTGTTACTCTGGGGAGGGTATTAGGGAAGACATCGTGGAATAGCGCGGGGAGAAATGTATCTTTCAAAAAGAGTTGAAGGAATAGGATTAGGGTTATCTGGGGATAGAGCTAGGTTTCGGCAGTGTTTGTCATCTGTACATTAAAAGAGTGAAGAGATAACCCTTTGTAACCTAGGTTTGTTGGCCTGCCCTTGCGGATGAGGACCAGGATAGGCTTAAAATAAATGCAAACCCCATCAATGAATGAAGGATTGGTGGCTAACGGTATTTTTCAAATTCACATTTTTCTGTCCCCTAACTGAAAAGAATATAATGAAGACTACATATGATTATGTGACGAAATCACTATGCATACACAACGGGTTTATACGTACACATAGGGCAACAAGTGATTCATATAATAACGTCATCACTCTTTTTGTAAATTTCCGAGATTCCATTATAATAGATAACAGTTTGGGATATTGCCTTTTCACTTAGGTTACCCAGTTAGCCATTAACCCATGGTTGGTTTGTATACGGTTGCTCTTTTATGTTCAAAATAAATTGTTTAAACCATCTATGATATATTGTTTTCTAGGTAAACAAGATTAATAAAAAAAAATATTCGCTGAATGTGTTGTCTGATGTTGGATATTCCTGTTGAAATAGCTTCGAAATTACCCCTTATTTTGTCCCTACGTCACATGCCTACCCTTGACCATGACTGTTGGCTATAGTCACTTTGACCTTGACATAACAACAACCAGAGCATTGCAAACATGGGATGTTGTGTCTCCTCTGTCACGTCCATTGGCGTGAGAAATCATGTTTGGAAAGCAATTGATGAAAGAAAATTAATCTAAAATACCTTGTGAGTCTTACTCATTCGTTCACCACAAATCAAAAAAACGTTTTGGTCAGTTAGATTACTAAATAATTTGCCCTGGCCTCCAGACTGAATTTATACTGCACACTTACACACTCGTCTTTGGGAGTGTGTGGTTTTCTGTGCGTGGATAATTGTTATACTGCAATCATCTTGCAAGTCCATCACATTTGACACCGACAAGTTTGTTATTTTCAATGAAAGCTTTAAAGCTACTTTCGTATGTTCGTTTGCTTCAAAGGAAAACAGACGTGGCCTATAAAACTATTGTCAAGACATGTGCACAAGTGTATACGTCTAGTTTAAGGCAATGTGTATGACTATTTGTATACAGGCCTATAGCCTATCAAGATCATAACACCCGTTTAGTAGGCTATATACATTTGGCACTGCGCCATGTTATTTGCTTGGATTTATAGCCTCACTATTTAGGCTACATATGCCAAACTTAACCACGTTGTCTAAGGTCACACATCCGAGATGCCGAACTTTTATTATTTTGTGTGTACTCATTCAAGACAAATGCAAAAGGTTAGGTAACTTCAACTTTAGATCGAAATGCTTCAAGTTCCATTGATGGAGCAACAAACCTATCACCTCACCGCTAACAATAGCTGTTCAAAAGTGGGTTGGTGATACAATTAGTTATAAAATTGTGTTGGTTAGAAACTATTAAATATTTGAATCTAAATAAATTAACCAATAACATTAGTCAAATTAGGTTATTTTGCTTTAACACCATACTATTTTAAAAGCTACATGAATGGTCAAGTAGTCAGGCATGATAAAGACCATATATCCAACTTTATAATAATCAAACAATATCAACCTATTTCATTTCAGAGTGATTTTTTTAACAGTGAATTTCTTGTCTACTCCTGGTTACAAAATATGTACTTAGTTCACGCCCTAAATATCCAAAGCACATGGCAGGCTAATTCAAGTTTGATGCGGCGGTCATATCTTGAACGTAGTCTATAAATTCACATGTGTATTTGATAGTAGTAATCAAGGTTTACTTCGAATGAACTATCTTGAAGTGTCTCGAAAATTTGAACTGCTGTGATAGGAATGCGTCCGAAACTCTTCAGTCGACCGGTTAGCTGGTCTAATTATGAGTGTCCTGAACAGTGCATAGGAGGCTGACAGCCTCTGCTGGTGAATAGATGGAAATAGCAGGAAGTCGACGAATAGGCTTATAGTCTCTGGCTTTCCGGAATTTCCTTCGTGCGGTTAGGATATTACATCAACTCAACATTTCGTCAATTAAACAATACGAACACAAACTCATTCGGTCAAAGCTTGTTTTAATGAACAATTGGGCTTTTCTTTTGTTCTTAAAGACTACATCTAACCGACATGAAACTACTGTCAGTGCTGATGTAACAAGATGCAGAGTAACTAAATAATGAAACACTACTTATCCTGAACAGCTGAACGTGAAACTCACTTAACACCTCATTTGAACTCGTACATATAAGGAAGGGCGTTAGGCAGACTCTAATATCGGACGTCAAGCGACAGGGTAATAGAAACGATGACGATGTACGTTTTCGTCAAAATACATTTAAAACATAACTCAAATATTTGTTTAGCCTACTTTCTTCATGCGTGTACGTCTCCATGTATTTTGCCCATTCTCGCTCAAGTGGGCCTAAAAACCGCACAGACGCTGTGATACAGCAGACAACAGTACAAGTGGTCTAATTAGTGGTCACTCTAGACTTATCAAGAAGGCTTATATAAACTATTTCACATAAAATATTACTTTAAGACTTGCCTACTAAAAGTTAAAATCATATTAGAGGATAGAAAATGCACACAAGCAAATATACACGCAATTAACGGTATTTCATTTATGTTCAATTACATTTAGTTCTTTTCGGCCTACTGGACAGCACTATTGAACTATTGGACTAGATACACAGTTCAGCTCAGACACATTATAGGCACTGTAAGAATAATTACTGCATGTATGTCAACAATTTGCCCAGGACTTTGTCTAAATAGCAATTATTCGAATGTAGGTGACACTACCCTTTAGGCAGGGGTGTTGAGGTGACAAAAGACTTGGACAAATAAGCAGCCCAATGGCACATCGTATCAAACGTTATTTCAAATAGTTGTTGTTTTTTCAATTCCATTTCCATTTGTCAATTTTTCAACTGTTTGTGCGCAGTAATACATTTGCTGATTTTGCTGGCGGGGATGGGTTATTTTAACTTTGTTTAGTGTTTCTCGACGACTGGTCTATAGCCTAACTGTGACAACTTGTTATTGGAACTCAATTGAAGGAACAACTATTTGTTCAGGCCAGCGTCGCCGGGACACGGCGAGGGTTTTCAAGACATCCGTGCCCATGAGAACGTAGACAGCAATGCACTAGACAGTGACCTTGAACTGCCGCAGCACCAATTGTTGAGCTCTTCACTTAAAGAGCGGAATGAAAGAAAATGAGTTTAAGTGAAGTTTTACAATTTGCTATAGCCTGATCATGACATTTATTTCAAGCTTTACACGAATGAATATTGTTGTTTTAACATAGGTCTACTCTTGTATGAGCACTTTTGAATGTTTTCAACAGCTGACATAATAGGCGACGAGAGTTACACATTCTGTGTTTCGTGGTCGAAGGTAACTTCATCAGACATACTTTCAATCTTTCAGGACCCATTTCTAGTAATGTGAAAATGTCACCAATATAGAATCAAGTATGTGAGTATTCCAACAAATACAGGCTAAACATTCTATGTTTATCTAATGGCCTAATCTGTGTTTATCGGCTGTTTTATGCTGTACTAGACTTCTTATTCTCACTTCTCACTAAACTATTGCCACTCACAACTAGGCAAATTCAGTCCATTTATTTTTGGCCTACTTATAATGTCATAATATTTGAAAACCACATAAGATGCGTTCAATAGTATCCAGTAAAACGTGTTCACTGCTCAATTAATATATAATGTAATATTATATAATTATGTAATATTATATATTATATAATATTAACTTAGACACTGTGCAATAATGGTAAATTATGCTTTGTCATTAAAATTCGTGCGTATAGATGCAGCTCCCAGCTTGCATATGTTAATGAAAGGTTACAATATTTTGTCTCCTGTAGACATGTGTTGATAAAACAGTAAAATGTTGGGGTTCTCAGTTATGGCCTCTAATATAAAAGCCTATCTGTAGGCCATGATGTGTTATTTGATATATCAAAATCGTGATTTCATGTTTCCCGCAAGCCTTATTTAGCCTGTTGAAATTCACATAAAAAAACAAACTGGCCATCGTAATTTTGATATCAGTCATAAAACAATGTGTTATTATGCATACGATATTAAGCGAACATGAGATTAGATTATCACTAGGCTAGATTGCCACAGACGCCATTCAAATCACACATTGACATTCATAGCCTGCAGTCCTGATCATGAATTGGTGAGGCTATGTGTGTCTTTGTGCTCATTCTGTGTTATTCATCTCCGTTGTCCTATCTCTGCTTCATGGCGTTAAACGTTTATACATTAAAAAATAAGAAAGCAAGGAACAAGTAACAAACCCATCAATTTGGTCCATTCTGAACCAGCAGAGTATTTTCCAAAATCTGTCATCCACCTTAACGCTCACGAAGACCTAACAGAATCAGTGGCATCAATTTAGGCTCCAAAATCAATTGTTTAGAGTACCTAGGCTATTGTGATTCATCTAGATCCATGGCGCACAGTTGTTCGCCTTTTAAAGAAACGCATAAAAATTGAAACTTCATAAAAGTGTCCCAGTGCATGGTCACAAACGTTTAATTTGATATCTGTGGAAATTCTTCCCGTAGCACGAGTGTTATTTGAAATGTACGCTCTTAAAATAACCTTACTGCAGACAGTCTCAATTTTTACAGAGTCAACGGTTTCAACCTACTGACCCTGTTACTGTAAATACGAGAGGAGGATGGCTGTGAAGAATGAGCAGTGAGGCAGTCTTTCTCTAAAATAGGCCCGTAAAGTGCAGCATCACAGCTTTATATGACATTCAATTCATCTGTAATTTGCTCTAAAAGAAAGAGTGAGACTTGCACACCAACAATGTAACCTGTATATTAGCCTGAAGAGAAAAACTGAAGAACGTCGTGTCTAGTTAGCTACTTGTTACTAGCCTATTAAATACAATGTAAAATACATTGAACAATGATGTCGTATTATCATGTTTTGATTATGGATTGTGACAACTTAAAAATAGATTATTCAATTTAAATCTAGTGCCCAAGATTAAATCAGCAGCAACAACAAAATTCTCATTAACTGTTTACAGATTATTTAAAAAGCTTATAAATTCTGTAAAACAGAAGTTAATGTTTTGTTTAGTCAGACATGGACGAAGTGGGTGGCACCTTCCGTAACGCACTTTGGCTAGGACATGTGGCCCGGGTTCGACCAATCACGAGGCCTGCATAGTCTAACTATGTTAAATGTCAGATTGCTATAAACTAGAAGCTCTAAGTCGGGCCCGCCGAAATGGGCGAGCATAATCTTCTTAATAGCGGGTTTGTGGGACCTTTGGTAAACATCCACACGGGAGACACATTTTACCTTCCAAACTTTAGAGCGTCCGGTGGACAACTGGCGGGTCTACCCTCACTCTCCTACCCAAGAAGGGACAATGTATGCTCCCTCCCTTGGACCCCGTCAGAGCCCTGCAATGGATATCCTCAATCTTACTTTAGCAGTTCTATGTCCATTAACCCGTCTTTCAACCGCACATGCGAAATTACGAGGCAAGATGAAGGCAAATGTTTTTACACCAACGGCAGTGGCAACAGAGAAATCTGCGAAAGCTCAAATCTCAAGCGCGAGGAGAGGACAAGAGGAGACTCTTGTTCCTCCATGACGGTGGATCATCTGCACAACGGGATGACAAACAACGGTACCTTTTCTAAGTACGACTACAGCAACGACCAATTAAACCAAGATCCGCCATCCTGTCAGTCTCTCGAATCTGACTCCAGTTCGTCGCTGCTAAATGAAGGGAGCAAATCCTCATCGGGCATCACACAGGCGCTTACATCCCCTGGCAATCATGTCCAAAATGCAACAGTGGGTGGAGGTCAGTGTGAATTTATGTGTATGAATGCCATATGTGAAATGTTTCATCATTTTTTGGTGCATAGTATTGCTATTTGCCTCTCGTTTCAATGCAAACAAGATCGCCTGTGTTGACGGAAGGCTTGCATGTTGGGATGGGCACCGCTAGGGGAAGCATTTAAGAATATTTGCGTTTACGCGGAGTATTTTATACACAAGTAAATCCTTTCAGAACCATAAAAACTAGATATTGATTGTGGTTTAAAAATGAGAATAGTTAGATTTTACCAGGAGAAGAAAGAAGCTATATGATGGAAGATTGAAATTATCATAAGCCAAGCGATCAGACGCGGATAATCGATGGTCAATTCCAGCTACATCTCAACCGAGAAATACACCTGCATAACAGTTGCTTAATCAAAGGAATCTAATGAGTATTTTTTGGGGGGGACTAGTTTCTGCTATGTGTTTAGATGGTAGTGAGACCGCATCAACCCTATGTTTTTGCAATTTTATTGCAGGTGTAGGGGCAACATGACTAAGTAGAGAGATTTATCAACATAATCAGTCTGCAAGACATTTGTTATTTGTGCAATCACTTGATATTTGATTTGAGTCATTCGGAAACAACGCACACCGCTAGAATGCCACCATTTCAATTCAAGTGTTGCATGTGTCCATGCAATAGGTCAGCATGACTAGAAATGTGAACTGTTTGGAACCTTTTGGTGAAATGTATGCCTATTGAACAAATACGTTACTCAGTGTCTCTCTCTCTCGATCTATCTATCTATCTATCTATCTATCTATCTATCTATCACACTCGCTTGGTCACTACACTCATTCTCATCACCAGGTGCTCCGTGGTACCCAATGCATACACGAACCAGAAAGAAGCGTAAACCCTATTCCAAACTCCAGCTGGCAGATCTAGAAGGAGAGTTCATGTTGAATGAATTCATCACCCGGCAGCGACGGAGGGAGCTATCTGAGCGCCTGAATCTCAGCGACCAACAGGTGAAGATATGGTTTCAAAACCGCAGGATGAAGAAGAAGAGACTGATGCTAAGAGAACAAGCGTTGTCCTTCTTCTAATAGAGAGAGAGAGCGGTGTAAAGAAAGGAAAGAATAATGTGAAGAAAGATGTATGTAATCTTATTGAAACATGCAAGTGATTATTTTACTGTAGATGGGCTGTACACAGCATGCAATCTCCTGACGGCCTCTAGATACGCATATTTTTACTGTGACAAAATAACTTTTGACAATTCTGCTTAGACAACCGACCAAAGTATGGTAAATGTTCATCCAGTATTTCAGACGTCCAAACTTGTCATAGTCAATACGCATCATATATTTAGCCTTATCTCTGTCCTGCAAACAGTAGGCCAGAAATGAATGCAGTCATTCCACAACGGACTTGAAAGGCGCGCTTGGTATTCTTTATGAACCAACGCTGAGACCACAAGACAAATATCCATCGATTTTGGTGTAATTGATTTAATTGTGATTGAACTAGCCTACTCGCTGTGAAGTTAAACCAATATTTGCAGTTAGGAGAAAATGTTCTATAGCCTAATCAGTTTTAAACATTACTCCAAATGAAATAAGGCTATGTCTTAACAAGGCATAACAAATCGGTTAAGACTCTTTTCAGGTTCGAAAACGAATGTATGGATGTGATTTAACGTAAATAGATTGCTAAAGACTTTCGTTGAATTGAACAGCGTAGCCTACTATCTTATATTCACGTCTGGTTGAAAATATTTGCTTAGACATGACAGCGAGATATGTTTTCTATCATCTTTGCACATTATATGAACGTCCACGACCAAGGGCAAAACATCTTAAATAGAGTGTTATCTTGATATTCGCTACCCCGATTTGACATTAAAGCACTATGCTTTTCAATACAACACAATACCGAAAAACAGTTCACCTGTGATCACCTTCACATCGACACGGATTGTAGACGCGTGCGGACTGTGAACACTAGAGCCATGGGTCAACACTATCCAATATAGCAAAGGCACACCAAAATGTTCTTATTCAAGCTAACGTAGTGCACGCAGTGTGTATACAAATGAATACAGTGATAAGCTGTTTGAAGGTGTTTGGCAGTGGGCAGGGGACTGTGCTGCTATATTTGTTGAATGTGATTCTCAGATTCTCATAGTTTGGGAGCAAGTTATAATATACATACATAGACGACAGAGATATGTATATTGCAATAGTCATTTACGGTTTATGCAGACTCAAATCCACCCTCTTGAGTAATCAAAATGGCAGTCTATATACTGAATATTGAAGCATACTTTATTCTGTTCAGAATTGTTCATTGGCCACGCCTTAAGTTTTTTTCATTTCAATTACAAACGTGTTTTCCCACATTTTATAATTCAAGCATTTCTACACCAAATCTAAAAAATCGTTTTCGTTTATAGACTATTGAAGATTATTTACCCTGTATGTAAAAAACATATCTTTAGTAAAAAATCTAGTATTATATCATATTATTAGTGTTATAATAATAGTGATTATGATAGTTCTTGTATTCTTGTCGACGTGACATGTGTTGTTCAGAATTTGGAACAAGTTTTTTCCACAGTGTTTTGGTTATAAAGATATTTCCATATGCAAACCTAAATAGTTTGTGCTGCTGTTTCTCTCTCTCTCTCTCTCTCTCTCTTATGTCTTCAGCATTGTGTCCACAAAACAAACTAACTTGAGAGCAAAGCCTGTACTATGGTTAAAACCCAAGTGTTTACACCTATGAATTTAACAACCATGATAAAATAAATATTTTGGTGTGTGTTATCTGTCACCTTTACCTTGCGTTCATCAAGTCTGATCTATAGGCTACCAAAACAAATTATATGAATGTGTCAATTAATGTCTATTAAAATATGTAAACTTTTATATCGCACATTGTAGTTGTTATTCTTTTTCTTTGCGTGATTTCTTCTTGAAAATGTGTTTTTTTATCAATGGTGTCAATCACGCAAATCTTGTGAAACTTAACCCAATGATGACTCAATAGACTACCTCGGTCATTAGAAAGATTTTGGATTCTCAGCTCTTTTGAGATACATTTTATGATGTAGTGCTATGCAAAATAAAATCAATAAACGTATTTATATTTACTTTATTACACAAGTTGTTCGTGGTGTCTTTTACAAGGCGTTAAGAGGACGCAATAAAATAAAATAGGCTATTTTTTGCAATGAATCCCTTTATCTGCTCCGTGCACCACTTCAGCGAGGACGAGGGAGACGGTTTGTTTGCAGTGACAAATACTTAGTCCTCCTAAACAACCACAAGCTGACTGTTCACAGTAAGATTTTTCTTCCGTGAAATAAACATAGCCTTCTTTCAGCATTGATGATACTTTGGTGTATATTGCTGTTGTATTTTTAATAATGGGACCATCAGTGGTTCTTGGGCCGAATGATTAAGGGGAATAAAATGCAAATAATAGCCTACAATTTTTGTTTCTTAAATCGTTGCTTCTCCTCAAGTTTCAGCAAATATCACAAATAACAAACTCTATACTGGACACCAGCGATGTCTGTTCGACATTATTTTCGTCTAGTCATCCATCATGGTCAGCACCATTTGATTAACAATCAACTCAGATAGTCTTAAGTCACGAATAAATATGATTAACAGGTGGACAAGCCACTGATCTGCCCAAATACGGCTTCAGTCAAGGTCAAATGCAATTTTGCCTCAGGCCTTAGCAGTATGCTGTGGGGGAAGGGGGGGCAAGCAGTTGGCCTAGACTGATATAGAAACAACCATTAAGGTATAGGGAAATGCCCAATTTCAATTCTGAAGCGGTTTAAAGTTTTGAAAATAAGACTATAAAGGAACTTCCTTTTGGTTGCATTTGAATTGTTTTAACAGAACCTTTGGAATGAAGCAGCCTACTAGCAATACAATTTGTTGTGTTCCGTTTGGCTACACAAGTAGCTTACAGGGTAGGCTAACCAATTCAAAGTTGTGACTTTGAGACGCCTTAAGCGTCTTTTATGGCTTGTCTGTGAGGCTCAAAGGTCAGTGTTGCATGGTGTTGACGAAGACCTTGAATGTGGGACCAAGACTTCCACTCTGTAATGGAAAACAATCGAGAGAAAGGAAATGGCCCTACATATGTCCTCTCTACCAGGATGATCAGACTGTTGCATTGCGTCATCAAACTACAACTGACATTCTGGTACGTAGTACGTAGCCTGCATTCCCATTTGTTAAGATATAATGTTGTGTACTCTAAAAAGACTATTTGTCTTTTTTTTTACAAAAATACATCAGTAAAATATAGGGGTGAAGCAGAACTATTTCGGGGAAACAGACTAATTCGGGCATAAAAGAGGCAGTCAAAAAAGATTATTTGAAATTTGGAAATATGATCTGGAGGACCCGGTGGATTAGTCTACCCTGGTTGGTTTACGATGTGAGCTAATAACTAATCTTAGGAGCAATGCCATCTTATGGATACAAACGAAATAGTGCATCAAGCTCAAACACGCAGATTTTCAACTCCCTGCACTGACACACACACATGTACGCACTAATCCTTATTCAGTATTGTTAAAACATTTACAATGTATTGAGACGAAGTCTGATGGATAAATATTCTAACATCCCCACATTTAACTTAATTTATAACGTTAAACATTGCACACACTGCTTTAGAGAAACTCTAAACTGATTCCTGAAGTCACGTTTTAAAATGATTTCAACTTAGGTTAAGGTTTTTGACTATCGCACATAGCCTTTGTGAAAATGTACTCACGCCATTTGGTTTGATCAAATATAGACTTTGTTCGCAGATAGGATTTAAAAAGCCAAAGTGCATCATCAGACTTTTAATATTCCACAACATGTCGTGCGATTGAGTCACTTAAGTAAAATGATAAACAATGGTTTTTGTTTATGGAGACTATCATGAAAATTAAAAACAATGACTGGGTCTACAGGATACACGGTTCAGTTTAAGACTGCTGCGTTATGTTAAGGTGAGACAAAAGACTTAATAACAAACCTCACGACTCATTTAAAAATGACCTGTTTGTAATGATAAATAATTGGGATTGTGCCTTTTAGTAAGGCCATGTAAGACAGCACCCAGGGAGTCTTTACAAGACACATTTGCAAATTCGCTTTACAAAATGGGCCACCATTTGGCAGTCTCTCATGCAGTACAGGAATATGAATCGAATTGAGGTTTTCAAGATTATTTAAATAAAACAAACACTTTGCATTATGATAGTTAAAATAAATATTTACAAATGGCCTGCGACGTAATATTTAGGACAATAAATTAGGTTGTATTATATTTCGTACGAAAATTAGGCCCATAAAATGTCATTCATGTGGTGGAAAGGTAGCACTTACATATTCCGCCAACCCTGCAAATTATGTTATTGCATTTCAATAAGCATATTTCACATGTAATGCTCATTCTACACTTTGAGTTTGTTAATAATGTCTGTGTCTATGAACGTCTTTCCAATAGATACTGGATGGCTTTATAAGCATAAGTGCATGCATGAAAGGATTTTGCGGTTCTAACGGACTATTTTAGATGTTTCTCTGCTCCCTCCAAAATGTACAGGCTAACAACAGAAATATGCGATGCGCACGTGAGCGACCTCATAATAATGCTGTCTACAGCCAATATGAAAATATTTTTATCTTGTTAGTTGTATTGTGTTTGTTGACTACAAATGTAAACATAGTGGGCACATTCAGAAGGTAAACGTATTGGTATATTTCTATATAACCGTGTGTGCAGGACTGTTGTCCTTTTTCGTATGAACCCCATTTATTTAATGAATATGAATATGAAACATAGGAATTTGAGCTACTTTGCTTTACTTGTTTACACATTTGTGTGACAATCCTCCGTAAATATCTGACACATATGTTTTCCTGGGCTAGGTTTTGAAAGGTTCGTTTACGCGTGGAACAAAATACAGTTTTGGCATATGTCCTGATACTCCAGTGGCTAAATGTTTTGTCTTGATAGCACTTGCGTAATCCCAGCCTATAGGTTGTCCCTTATTTTGATATGAAGGGTTTCCATCTGCCCCCGCCGACTGTGGGGCGCATGGTCCCCGTGTTTCCTGTAGTCTATGTGGGCGGGAACCCCTATACAAATTGAAGGTCAAGTTAGTACGCTCCATATATGGAACTCCAGTGTCAATCGCCAATGTTTTGAGCAGGGAACCGGTAGAAACTGTAACAAGAGGAAAGAAAGAAAAAAACGAATATAAGACGTTTCGTGGTTGTTTTTTACTTTAATGTTGTTTTTGAGAGCAAAGACAGACTTACAACGTACATGAATTGAAAGGGACAGGAGAGGAAAGGTTCCAGATTGTGTATTTGAGAAAATAAATTGTTTCTTAATAGGAATAGAAGATGCAATATATCTAAAGTGATCGGGATGCCAACTTCAAAAGCGGCAGTCTCAGCTAGATCTGAAGGCAGCAGTGACAAGAGTTGGAGAGGAAATTAAACGTCATAAAGAGAGAGACTCAATTAGGGGCCCAATGCTTAAAAGCTACCGAATCCTGTAGGAAACAAAGACGGATATTCGGTAAGAAAACACAGATTCTATTTCCTCTCTCATAAATCTACTTTACATTTCAGATACTTGAGAAAAAAAGTTTTACCGTGTAAGCTTTTTTGTCTGGTCTTAAATAGTTAAATGCCAAATGTCTCGGGTAAGACAAAGTTCACCAGATATCTTAAATGTTTTTTTCTTAAATAGTGTAACCTAAGGCCTTCTAGTATACCATAAAGAGCAAGTGCTATGTCTGCAAAACTGTTTCACTTTTGATCCTAGAAAATCTTCATAGATCCAGTTGTTTGATCAGTGGCTTTTGTGCTCATGACAACATTCCAAATCAACAACAAAGACTCCTACAATTGAAAATTTCATTATGGTCCTTTATAGTCATGACGTGGTAGATGAACAAGCCTGTAGCTAACCTACCGATTAATAAGGTTGCGTTGTGTCATTCACTTTAGCCATCTAAAAAACTACAATGGCAATTTCGGGAAGTTTTAATAGATTTCTCATTTGCATGTTTGTAAAATATTTTTTCTAAATGTAAAGCAGATATGTTCCATAAAATTTGAACTTGTTCAATATTATGTTATGACTAGGCTTCACATTATTCCACACGGCAATATTTCTGCAAAGCCAATATCATAATTATTATAGCGTCACATGGTGTTCAGTCTATCAAATCCGTCGTCACAAAAAAACATCATTCAACAACAAAAAGGTTGCTTTAGGCCTTTTAGTAACAATAGAGGAACCATCTGAAACCTTCGATTCTTACATCTAGACAGATTCGGTCACGTTCCTAAACGTTCTGTTTAAAATCTTTGATTATGTTATTGGTTAAATTGAGTTATACCCAGCAACTCTTTATTTGTCTGCAATATGATTATTTTATTGGTTAAATTGAGTTATACCCAGTAACTCTTTATTTGCCTGCAATAGGACTGATATTTAACCATGGCTATTTCGAACTGCAATCATAGAGCACCTCATAGCTTAAACGACGACAAATTATACCAGCTATCTTTTTAGTCTAAAAAAGCACGCGACGAAGACGAAATTCATTCAATTGAAAAAGTATCTTGCTTTACATCCTGTGAATATAGAGATGTACCTATATATCTATGTTTTTAAGATTTTGTGTTATACCACATAATCAACCATAACTTCTTGAACACAGCCTTGGATTTCGGCTATAGGCCCATGATTCCTAATTTTCTGTAGATTTTCCGGTTCAGTTTGTTATCCCTATTTTAAAGTATTATAATATCTGTCAAAATCAAATAAGTTAAGTTGACTTTGCATGTTATTGTTGACGTATAGCCTACCATAGTGGTAATGACATGGCTAATTTGATGCAGTGTATGAGCAGAAATAAGCATGTCTGTATTTCTCCATAGGGCCAATGACAGCATAAATGTAGCCTGCTTTGTTTCAGACGTCCAGCTTTGGATTTGTAAACTAGCTCCAGCGTTTAAGTTTTGTATAGAGTAGGTATGAAACTTTTACGCATACATAGTGCTGCACATTCACCGAGTGTGCATCTTACCCTAGAAACACTCAGTTGACGTGTTCGTCAGGTCAACATAAACGTTATCAGCTTGTGCTTCGAGAAAACAGGACTGTAGACAGATTCAATACGTTTTCAGTCATATGTATTTTTCAAGGAATTGCTCGAACACAACAAGAATTTTGCTACCTTACAAGACTACTGAATAGGCTAAACCGAAGCTAAAAGGCCCAGATTCTTTTACGTGCGGATACAGGCCTACTATACAGTATACCTATTGTGATTTCAACGGTCCACCCCAAAACTCCAGAAAGTACAAACAACATACAAAACCTATAATAAGACTAATTTAATCATCAGATTGCACACTCGTTAAATATTGTTAAACTGTCAAGTTTATAGCCTACTTAGGCTACATATCCCGTTGCCTAATATAGCCTTTGCAGCCTACTTATCAAGTATTAATGACATACAATTGGCATTGAAAATTCTCAGCTGAATGTCAAGAAATTGCTTTAGGTGTGTGCACGTCTTCATTTCGCTGTGTCTATAATGTTATAGCCTCGCAAATTGTAATCAGCTGTGCACACCGTTACATTTATTGAGCTTTTCCGTTTTTGACTGTCAGCGAACTCCTGATCAGCACGTGCATTGATGTACACCAATGTTGTAGAATGCGTGCATATCAACCCTCTGCCGCAAGCCTATGTTACTTTATCAAATATAGCCCCTTACTGGCAATTAATTTCATTCATTTGTGCCTCACTGCTCCACATCTACATCATGTGGCTGTGGCTTGTTGCTTTTACCAGCAAACTTGATGTAACCATGGATTTTTGTTGACTCTTGAAACTGTTCACAGCTCATACAACCGAATTTAATTGCTTGGCGAACATCCAATTAAAATGATCTAGGCCATAGGGGGACAATAACATTGCTACATAGCCTACGCTTATAGACATATAGAGTTTGTTTTAGTTCGGCTTTATAGAGAGCCAATGAACGGCACCCGGTTTACAACAGGGTCTGATATTAGGAATAGATTGTAGGCTGAGAATTGATTAAGATCTGCGCTTCTTGTAACTTCAAGAACAGAGGAGCTCCTTCGAGTCAACAGACACATGTCGTAAAGTCTGCTCTACGACAGTGTTGTTTTCAAACAGAGAATGGCAAATATTTACAACACCGAACTCTCCTTAAAGTCTCGTGAAGTTAAAATTCTGACGTTTTCAGACACACTGTGTATCAAGACAGATTATTTGAAACCCTTAACCAATTTACGGTTCCCAAATTTAAAATGAAATACGTTCCGACAACTGCAAAGAATTTGGTGAAAATAAGATCCACAGCCTATTTTAGCGAGAGCAGGCGTAAACTCAACCGTTGCTTATGCCTACATTCTTGATAGTTTCACTGTAACTATTTTAGATATTTGGTTGGTTACATATCATGTTGGTGGAAATATCTTGCTGGACTCTATTTGCTGCATGGAATTGAGAGCCACTTAATGGTCATCCGCGGCCGACAGTCCCAGGAAGAGGATACTATTTTTATGGCAGGCTATTTGTTTATTAGTTCTACGGCTCTCCGGGTGCAGTTTATGTGTGTCGCCATTCAATCTAATATTTTCGTGACAAGGAGTACTGTAGCAACATAGTAACAAGCATTAGCCTATAAATTAGCCATATCTGCAACATGCGTCATTGAAGTTCAACAGCTTTTTTGTGTGAATAAAGTCACATCTTAGTAGGTCTACGGCTGGTGTAGGCTTATAACACCAATTTTATAGCCAATACGAAGTAGTCTATATCAAGCCTGTATATGTCTAACAGCATTGCATGAAGTAGGTATAGTCTAGTGGCATCGCTGTTTACTGATTAAAAGAAGACTAAATGATTGTCTCCTACAAAGGTTTCTTTTAGTTCAAGATGAGAAGTTGGTTTACTGCAGCTATTCTGTGTTTTATGATGGTTCCTTACAGAAATTTGGTGGTCAAATTCAAGTGCTGTGTCTGGGCAGCTGTCTGGTTTCTTTGTACTTGATGGTAGGGTTTGGGTTATCTTGCACCACGACCTTTTTATCTGTGGGAAAACAAGAAATAGGCCTACCACAAACGAAAGTTGTGTTCAAGTTCATTTTAGACTATTGTACTCTGAAATTCATCCACCTACGTTTTCATCAGGTACATGTCTACTTCACGTTTATGCCAAAATATTAAGCCACCAAAATTGACCGATTAAAAATATCCCTAAAATCTGATATATTCTGGGTGTTAGCTAAAAATTACTAGACGCTTGAGCATCAAGGCTATAGCATACAAAATAAACGCTTCGTACCACGGATGAAATTTTCTAATAAAACAAGAGGAATACAAGCGTTTTTATGCGACAAAAAACGCTCGGTGAGGTTGCATATGGCCATGCTCATGGAACTATGGTAAATGGCAAGACCCGTTTATTAAAAATACCAAAGATATTCTCCAGAATTTGCATTAATTTCGCCCAGTCTAATTAATAAATGGGTTGAAAAGTAAAGGGTCAAATAATTGGGTAGGCGACAGTGGATATAAAAACGAGTAACCACACTCGCACAAATACGTGCATACGCGTATCTTCCTTTACGGTAATCTTGCACCACGACCTTTTTATCTGTGGGAAAACAGAAATAGGCCTACCACAAACGAAAGTTGTGTTCAAGTTCATTTTAGACTATTGTACTCTGAAATTCATCCATCTACGTTTTCATCAGGTACATGTCTACTTCACGTTTATGCCAAAATATCAACCAACCAAAATTGATAATGTGACTTGTATGCATCCTTACCTTTAAATTCATAGTAGCTATAATTCAGCGTGTTATGGCCAATAGATATTTAGATTTGGCTCTAAAGGGTAAGATATCTGATATGGGTGTCCATACTGATGCTGGTTTTGAAAACCAATCGTTTGAACCTCCTATATCTTACCTAAGTGAACCACTCCTACGCATGTAAGTGTTCCAAATTGATATATGACAATATCTACTTTCGATCACGTGTCTTGGGGCGACTTAGACGGATAGCGCGTCATCTTGCCTTTCTAAATTTTCTCCTTCTGCAGTTCGAATCCTAAACATCTATCTTGGTGCAAGAGAAGGGGAACTACGATGTTTAACTCGGTAAATCTCGGCAACTTCTGCTCACAGACGCGAAAAGACAGGACTTCCGAGTTCGGGGACAGAGCGAGCTGCGCGTCTAACCTATACCTCCCAAGCTGCACTTACTACGTCCCCGAATTTTCTGCTGTCTCCTCGTTTTTGCCACAGGCCCAGTCCCGGCAAATAACCTATCCTTACTCAACAAACCTCTCACAAGTGCAACCGGTACGGGACGTTTCCTACGGTTTGGACCCTTCAAATAAGTGGCACCACAGAGGGAACTATGCGTCCTGTTACTCAGGGGAGGAATTGGTACACAGAGACTGCCTTCCGCCATCGTCCACCATGACAGAAATGCTGATGAAAAACGAGAGTGTGTACAGCCATCACCATCACCATCACCCGGGCTCCAACCACCCTTCCACTGGCTTCTACTCGGGTGTCGGAAAAAACAATGTTCTTCCACAAGGCTTTGACCGCTTTTTCGAAAGCACACACTGCGGAGCGGAAAATAGCTCACCAGAGAACTGTGCCCCGAAGGGCGACTCCAGTAAGCTCGATTCGGCGTCCCAGGCGCCTGCCGCCCTTCCGAACGCCGCAGATCAGGAGAAAGACCCAGTAGATGAGGAAGAAAACACAAATTCTGGTTCTTGTGCCTCCTCATCGGGTACGAAGGAGGACAACGCTAGCAAAACCAACCACTCGAGTAGGTATCGAAGCTGTAAATGGAGAAAAGGTTAAGGGACTAGCCTGGTGTTTTGTCGGTCAGATTTTATGTGGAGTTTTATAAGCATTCAAAGGATTTTATTATAACCTACAAAGCTCTTTCTTCCAACAAGAAGAATTTTTACGATGGGAAAAGCGCTTTGAAAGAACGATATGTTACACTCAGGCGTAGCTATTCCAGTCTGTGAAAGTTTAAGAGCGCGCTATTGTGACAAATGCTAACTTTGATCATGAACTTGCTCTGTTTTTAAGGGATGTTTCGTCAGCCTGTCAAATGTAAAAAGCAATTGGGCAGAACACTGCTTTTGGGCGTATGTGATTTAAATAGTCTCCCCATCCTGCATGGGTGAACATTTGGCGAACGTTTGACGATCAGATCATTGTTATAAAAAGCTATCAATATTTTAATGTTACTGAAGGATATCCTGCTCAAATTGCACGTCTCAAAGTGCACAGAGGTTAGCATAGAGGTTTGCAATTTATTGATTGTAATGGAAATGTGATGAATGTGAAATAAAGTTAGGTTTTTGGCTGCGTCTATACAATGTTTAGCACAAATGAGGCTCTAGATAGGTGAAATGTAGGAATGTTACATCCTCTAATTCCACGCAGGCTATGGAACACTGATAGCCTACAAAACCTCTCCCTACGCTTAGCAGGCCCAAGCCCATGTTTGTTGATTTATATTTTTGTCACCAGATCAATATCAAATCTGCACGGCTTAGTTTGCTGCAGTCATATCATTAGATGAATACTATAACATCAAATTACATTATATGATCGTAATTCTTATGTTAATGTATTTCTAGATGGGGCTGTAAGCAGTCAATATCTCCAAGAGATGAGTTCATGAAAGTGAGAAAAGATGAGCAGTAGGATGCAATTTATATTACAACGACCAGGTGTGTAGACAAAAATCGTCATGTGCAGGTGGGACTGCGTGTTAAAAACATATTGTAGACAACACCATCCCCAATTATCTGATCAGTCGTTTTGAATTCTTACACGTTGATCACGTTGGCCAACCTTAAGACTTTGCTTGTGAAGTACAATTTGATCATAATTCAATCTCAATTCAATAATAATTCTTTTGTTTTTCTGTTATCCCTCAAGGTACTCCACGTACAAGAAAGAAGAGATGTCCATACACGAAGTTCCAGATTCGAGAACTGGAAAGAGAGTTCTTCTTTAATGTCTATATCAACAAAGAGAAACGGCTTCAACTCTCCAGAATGCTAAACCTAACCGACCGGCAGGTCAAGATTTGGTTCCAGAATCGTCGAATGAAAGAAAAGAAGTTAAGCCGAGACCGCTTGCAGTATTTTTCTGGCAATCCTTTACTGTGAGTTATGGACTCAATAATCATCTAAACTGCCACACACAATACATTGATTGCTTTGAAGAACAAGGCAAAAGAAGATCGACTTCTGAAATAGAGGGTTAGGCAAAAACGCTGGATGCTTGGATGATAATCAAACATGAATTAGGTTATTTTGTTAATCATTTCTTTGAACATTTAACCCAACAAAATACAAGACATCAGAGAATGGTATGCTGAGACATTTGAGGTAACATCGTTTATTTCTCGTCTGCATAGGCTACAGGCAATGTAGCCTATTCCTTCAAAGATATGTAGCCTACACACAAGGCAACACCAGTTGTCATATTTTGGCAAAAGTGATCGCTGACGATGTTCTTTATCTTACTCGTTAATTTCTTCATAATTTACTATAACGTGCAATTCAATTGAGATTTTCCCTATCGCCATTTCACAATTATAGGCCTACTGACTTTGCGAATAGGTTTTTCTACCAAATGAATCGACTTGACGACAACCCACCTATAGTATGACGAGTGTAAAGACTATACAGGCTACAACGATGTATTATCCTACCCAGAAGACATTTTAGATTGAACAGCCTGTTTTTAATGTATAAAAGCGATGCATTTAGTTTCCAATGTCCATTTTATCCCTTGTATATTTTAGAAAACTCCTAAAACTAAGTTAAATCTTAAGACCTCATGGTATATTATAATGGGATTTTAAGTTCCTTGCTTGCCGTTCACATGTTATGAGATTACATCAAATATAGCCTATGCATCGAGTAAACAGAATGTAACATGAAAATAAACGAATATGGATTCTAAAATAAAGAGAGCGTTTGGAGAGTTTTCGTTCTATGTGCAATCCCATAATTTCACCATCATGCACCGAGCAGCTTGTTTCACATTCATATCAACCAGCTCTTAGTTTTGGCGTTACATCTCCAAATTATTAGAGGCCCATGCCGTCACAGTCTTTATCAATAATACGCCACATAATAATGATGTAATCGCTTACATGCCCTGAGTTCACATAGATCATGATTGAATTATACGTGACTGAGACTGGTGAGATAATCTTTATGTCCTACTGTCAATCGTCACATTTAATATTATAATTCTTGCAAGATTGCTAAAAGTAGCCTGGGGCACAACTTGTCCATAAATGCAGACCAAACTGTGGACATTTTTAGTGCAACCATTTTACATTGGTTTTCGTCCTTGCTAAATGTGACCTGAATGAAAAAAGTGGCTATACAAAGAAACTGCGCATAGCTATTTTTAACACTGCCTATACAAAAGACTTTTGAGAGACTGAGATAGGCTGAAAGCTGAACATATCCAAAACTAGTCCAGTCTAGACACTGCCATCAAGACTGAGGCACTAAACACCCCTTTATTGCTCCGTCTGCCCAGTTAAGTGAGACTCCTTCCGCTCTAAATGCTTAAGATTGCTAAAGATGTCTATGGACGCAAAAACAGGCTACCGTATGAACACAATAGTCTACGTCGATTCACAATTTTCATGTGAATACACCTCAGTCTTGAATTGACATTCGGTTCCCCATTTTATAAACCAAAGCAGGTCTATATTTAGCTTAGTTTGGCATTAGCCTGTGACAATAACCCAATCCCGTTTTTGATTATTTGGCTGTGTTGGCCACACAGTCTGGACATCATGCGATGATGGAAATCAAAGAGTTAAATACATAATTTGCAAGACTGGAAAAAAAAGTTTTGTCTTTGAACTTCTGTGAAGTCAAGGCCATCACCTTTAACCTTACGCAATAAAGTTTAATCAGAGATTTGTTGGCCCCCGGAAATGTGCCTTGGCCTACCAACTGGTGAGTGAAGCTAGCTAGTGAGGGGGTATGTGTTTGAAAATGTAGCATTTACCTTTGTCATGTAAAGGTTATGCTGTATTTATATATATATATATATATAAAAATATATATATATATATATATTTGTTAATGGTGGTAGTTTTGCGGAATGATTGTCATCTAGATTTCAAAAGATTTAAAACAGTTTTGCAGTCTTGACTAAGCACAATTCCCCGCGAGTAGTAGACCAAATGGGTTTCTTAAATTTGCATGCATTTGTAATTCTGTTTTCACTGGGCTAAGTCTTATATCTTATTTTGTTTGTCTCAATTTTATACATTTTCAGACAAAAACTGCGTAGATTGCAGCAAGACGTCTTCAGGCCTTCTATTATACCAAGTGAAATCATGGGTGATCCTTGAATGCGTTAAAACTACAAAATATTGCTAATCTTGAATGCGTTCAAACTACAAAAATAGCAAACTTGGGTGTGAAACTTCTGAAATACACCTGACATACAAGTCCCCACACTTCTTTTTCAGAAATTGAAATAGTAAGTCGACTATTGACAATATTATTCCTTCCATTTAACTTAGATATTAGTGATTACATTTTGCGAGTAGACGTTAATGTGGGGCTTGAATCAGGGTTGAGATCAAGACTCTCACACTACCACTCCCTGCCGGGAGACCTTGGACCTGGACTGCAGTCTGTTCCACAACTCTGGGCCCCTCTCACGGCATCAGATATCTTGCACCTCTTACTCCCTCCTTTTCCGCATTTGGCGTTGGGTCTGGACCAAAGGTAGCCTATTTGATGTAGGACCTGGTGCTTTGTCTGGTGGTGCCCAGCGTCATTCAAATGTGTGAACAGAAAAATATTGGCGTGGGTAATAGACACATACAATATGATACATGACACACTGATGTGATCAGGTAGAATTCGTAGATAGTAGCCTGCAATATACATTTAGTATTATATTGGCACGCATCATTCTACGCTTTACAATCAGGAGTTCAGAAAGGGTTGTTATTTTGACTTCCAGGTGTTTCCGCGACAGACATCATGTCTAAACTGAATAATAATCCATAGATGTGGATTCCAAATTTCGTATTTGATCTAAAGGATCTGATTCCGATTTAGGATCGGAAGGATCTAAATTTCAAGTACTGCAAGTGGGCTGGGCATATTGTTACATATTGAACATGTGGAAAGCACGTTTTAGAGGCATATAATGTTAGTGTGTAACATGTTCTACCATAAATTAAGTTGATTTGGTACAGTGAAACATATCGGCCTCGCATAGTCTTGTAACACGTATACCTTGATTAGCTAAATGTATGTATAGACTTATGTGTTTCTGTGAGTGCCAGTCGTATGGAAAATGCACGACAAGTATCAAAACCACAGTCCATTCTCTAATAATAATTTCTATTGTCTTAAGTGAAAATACATCATACGATTAGAGTTTTGTCATATTCCATCAATCAGTACTCAAGCATGCAAAAAGGGACATCGTTTAAAGTAGACTAGGTAGCCTATAAGAGGACATCTGTAGTATAGAGTGAGTATAGAAGTTGTCTATGGAGCGTTGAACGAAAACAAAATTAGGCTTTACAATTACAGCCATGACAATGATATACTTCTTGCTCGGCCCACATCTAAAAAGCTTAATGTTTGTAATGTTAAATGAGGACTAGACAATGATATGGTGATGATATTACCAATACATTTAGACGATTGTCTGTCATTGTGTCATTTAAGCCGTTCAAGACAAATTTTTAGCCTAATTTAAATCTTATTAGGCACATATGGCATCCAGTTTTAATGAAATAACAATACATGTTATGCATCCATCCATTTTGTTCCGCTTATCCGGGCCGGGCCGGGCAGCAGTCTGGGCTTAATATTTTACTAAAACAATACTTTTTAGTACAACTAAATTTGTTCATTATCAGGACGAATAATTATGCAAATTAGTCAAGGCGGTGGGTTCTTTAGAAAGACATTGGAATATAACCTACCATTAATAATTAGGATTCAAATGGAAAATATACCTGGTGCTCAACGAAGTCAATTAAAAAAAACTTTAAATATGCATCAAATCTGTTAAAATTTTAAAATAATAAATAGGCTTTCTTGACACATTTCTGGGTCTAGTGGCTTCAGTAGTTCATCAGTTCAAATGTATCCACATTTATATGAACTATATCCATCTTACTACAAGATTATTACATTCAGTAATAGTCGTTTAACATACTGGTTAACTTTAAACGGCCTATAGGCCATAGGATTGCATTGTAAACAATTGCCTGGACAAACGCTGTAGCCAGTCAGACAAACTACAGGTTCTGTTTGATCACTACAATATAGTGACTATCAAAGAATTTACCCCAATCAATAGGTGAACAATATAGTTAGCTGCTGCCCTTGCGTTTTTCTGTATCAACAGCTGGTTTTCACCAAACCGCTGTTGTTGCGATGTGATTCCTGCTAGATGGCGTCCCTTACCCTGATATTACCAAAACTTGACCTCAATGTCGTCATTCAGTCTAGAGCGCCAAGGCCACATTCAATCTCCGATTGGTCTGAAAGTCACGTGGTATGGTTCTTGCTCAATTGAATTGGTGCTTCGTCGTGTTCCACGCCCCCTTCTTAAATATCACAAAACAATAATCTTCGTAAAGGACTCTGAAGTCTGTAAAGTGTAAATCTCAATTAGATTAATGCTAATATACTTTACTTGCTTGTACCTTTCATTTCAACCAATTGTGAGGAGGATTATCGGTGCACAAAGATTTTACTTTACACCAAAATTCGCATCATCTCAAAATGGAAGTATGTTCTTTGACAAAATCGTCAGAATCACCAGCTAACTCGTTTATTATAATATTTGTATACACACGTATCCCATTTAGCGGATGCCGATGTCCGACTGTTTATCTGTTTTTCCATCATATCGATAGAGTGGACAATCAGTTCCACGTCCTAAAGACAAAAGGTCTGAGAGAGAACAATGCGCTGAATAGGACCTACACCACACAGCTTGATACATGTCGTATCCTCGACTGGATTTCTCGACGGAGAGTCAGAGATAAGCATATGAAGGAGAACGGACGAGGATTTCGTTTAGATTTCTTATCACGCTCACACACTCCTGAGTCGTTACAACGTCGCTGTATACCGATAAGGACTCCTTTTCTTGCAGAAAAATCCCGCCAAGGAATGTCCTCTTAAAACTGACATAATTCCAACAGGGAGGTTAAAGGTAACCCCTCACATTCACACATGCACGCACAAATACGATATTCATCAAATGCAAATTGATTATGGGTTTATCATCATATAGATTTTAGGAATTGTTTGGACAGCCTTAATATTTTCAGTAATGTGCCATTATTAGAGATTTTGTCATTTTTTAATGTCCTCGATTAATTTCTGTCAGTTTTAGTCTAAAATCATTGTGGAGAAAGTCTGCTGTCATGGTACTTTTTAATTCCAATTTCTTGTATTCGTTTTCAATTTATTATTGTAGGTCTATTCCAAAATGAAGGAAGCCTAAATGTGTTTTCTAGAAATATCAGTAAATTGTGTTTGCGTCAGATTGAGAAAATGTCTGCACACATAAGTGAACAAGGCCGATGCTGCAGCGGTCTTTAGAGTCCGTTCAAATTGCGTAGGGTGTTGGCCACATCGTCTTGCTATAACAAATTTTGCGAATAATAGCATATTAATTCTAATCGACGCATTCTTTATAGAACATAAGTTATTATAACATGCCGCATTAAAGTTCTTGAATAAGTAGTGTACAGGTCTAACGACAGGAAATCTGACTTGAATATATATATTTTTAACGTAGAATAAATAAATATACGATAGTTCTAATATAGAAATACAAATAGTGCAGCATGGTGCAAACATAGGGCAATATGACAAGGTGTCTTGAGCAGATAGTGACAAGTGTTTAAGTCAATGTGAGTCCTTGGCCTTGTTGAAGAGGCCTGCAACGAATGAGAAGAAACTGAAGAAATGTCGAAGGATGTATTCTAGACTGATGTTTGAAAAAGAAAATAAGGTATCATGTTTTATGCGGGCTCTCTCTCTCTCTCTCTCTCTCTCTCTCTCTCTCTCTCTCTCTCTCTCTCTCTTACTGGTTATTCTGTTATTGAAAAGGGTCCGATTGTTTGCGCACAAGCATGAGACAAGACGAAACTACAATAATGAAACCCCAAGCAGCTGATAGTTCGTCTGCTGCAGAGACGTATTTCCAAAATGTTTTACTCTAAATGTGAAATGTGTGTTTTACAGGCTTGCTCAAGTTAAATTATTTAAATAGGCTAATACAGTACTATTTCAATTTACACATTTGTGTAAATCTATAGCTTGGACTATAGAGACAAGCACTAGCCAAGCATACACAAAATGGCCCACGGAGGAACTAACTTTGCGACTTTGCATTCATCCAGGGTTCAATAGGCTATTTCTTTGTATCGGACGTGAAGGATACATAGGTTAATCGACCATCAAGAATATATTCAGTATAGGTCTGTTGTTTGAAGCTAATAGTTATTTACCTAAATTGTGAATATATGGGAACAAATTGTAAATTCATACATTTCAAAACAGATTTGTTGTTTTGATAATCCAATTTATTACATTTTCAGGGGACGTGCAGTAGGCCTGCTGTACAACTAGTTGGAGACTACCGGTGATGGTGGGCTTGCGGCGAGAAGTGGACGAAAAACGTGGTCCTAATAAAAAGCATTCAATGGAGCTGTTCTTGTGGACACGCATTTGACTCGAGAGCGCCATCTGGAGATAAGATATGGTGTAAAAATATCAGGCACATGACAAACCCAGGTTCCAGAATCGACGAATATATTTAACAGTGTTTAGTCCGAGGGCGTATGAGTATTTACTCATACGCCCTGTGCTGTGAGGAATATTGCATCAAGAAAAAGCGGCACAATCCAGAGGACTAACGTGATATATCACACACGCTATTTATTTAGAATATATTTAGGAATTTATATTGGCAGGTCACAAAATGGACTACTTTCAATGTTTTCAAAACGTCACTGTTTGTATAAAAGCTATAGCTGCAATGTGTGATACTCGAGTATTTTGTTTTAGAAGTGTCGTTACTGTCACTACTGGTTCGAATGCAATTGATTGGTGGTGAGATATGTTCATATACAATTATGTAGACCTAGCTAATTTATTTGTATTTGAACTGTTGTAAAACGTCTCTAAAATTAATCTTAAAGAAGACTAAAGACAAGAGTTCCTTAAGAAATTAAATGGATTGTAAGGCATCATTTTTCCTCGTGTCCTTTCCTTTCGTGTCCTTTAGGCTATGACTTGCCACATGGGGTGACTGGGCGTGTAGGGGAGCCTACTAGTTTTAGTGTAAGTGGAAAGACCAACCATAACGGTGATTTAAATATTAGCCAGGTGACCACAATAAGTCAAAGTCATAAAATTGTAATGTCAGGATGGATGCAGTGTAGCGCCTGAGGTGGGTTTTATGATCTTCAAATATAATGTGCGTTGCCGCAGTTAGAAGCGTAAAAGGTGACGAGGAGGAGGTCTATACTGATGTTGCCGCGGGCTACCAAGGGTCTCCTTCTGCTCTGGTGTGCGAACGCTGTTTACCTGGAGAGAACACCAACATCTCGGATTAAAAAATAGGAAAAAGGAAACAAGGAAAGGAAATCACATGTATAATGGAGCATATCAATGAGAAGGTCCCCGTAGTTGCGAGATGAGGTAGGACTCACCCCTTTAATGTCTTTGCTTTTAACATGAGGATATCTCGTGCTAGAAATGTTTGAAATGGAATAATAATAAACAGTTATGTCTTCTGGATTTTCTATTTATTTTAAGAACTGCGTTTTGGATTTGTACGGCGTTAGCATTGTACTGTAAGCGATGTTATATGTATCTTATATTATATCTTAGAAGGACCGTAACGTAAACCGCAGAACAGTGCAAGGTTAATAAAGGAGTCTGTTGGCATGTAGACATGTTATTATGCTATTGGTATAAGTAGCATGTCACCAACACAGTGGGCAACGGAAGCATCGTTGGATTCAAAATTGTGTTGAACTGACTACAAAACATATATCAAGCCGAAAGAACCTTTTATTGCTTTCATGAAATCCCTTTCGATTTTGTCAGCCCATCAGAATTTGCATACACTCATTACGCTGTTGTCCCTTAACGTTCAGCTGATGCGTGGTTTAGGTAGTTTCATGTTGTTGGGATTGACTTCCTGGCTCGGCAACAAGAAACTGCCTTGATTACGTCAGTTCGCCTTCATCAAGGGCGTCAATTTCCGCCAGATTGTACAAAGTGGCCGCAAATGGCGTAAATGAACCAAGCCATGGCTATCCACAAGGATACCTTTTTCTTTGCTCTTTGGTTGCATGGTGGGTACTAAAACGTCTATGGGTTTCAGTAGAGTGAATTGGGGCTGTAAACATCACGAGACCTTTATAGCTATGTGTTGTAGCCGATAGCCTACTTTGGAGATGGGCTGGCAGACGATGTTATTGACCGGAGGTGTTTTAGAGAGTGCCCTCTGCATTCCAAAGCGTTTCAGGTGCAGCTGTAGTCTTTACCAGACATCCGTAAAAAGCGACAGAGCTGCTGCAATCTCTGGGAACATTTAGCAGTGTTTGTCTCCACGATTGGACTTGATCATGATGGTATATGCTAACCTACTTTATTATGTAACCAAAAATTGCGAAAATTACGTTACACGCAGGCTACAGGTTGTGGTTTTATCTGGAAATGATTATGTCGATGTTATGTTTCATCTACTGCTTTGTATAACTGTCCCATATGTATGCCTACATTTATTATATGCGTAATTTTGAGACAACACGACTTCCAAAGCCAGCTTTTATGATATCCGGTCATTGTAAAAGATAGAATGTAGCCTACGGTCATTAGGTTTAGCATTGCGAATGGTCCCACATGGTTACAGAATATCCTGCTTTACCCATAATTGCTCCTTAGCTGTAATACATGTATTTTGGGGGGAAATACCATGAGGACTTCGCGATAAGAACTTTATGCAGTGCTTATAGGCTACTACCAGGCCTCCTTTGAAAACGTTTCCAGCCTCTCCATTAAGGAGGTGTCTTTAAATGTGTTTACGAGTATGGGATGTTACTCAAACTCCACCAAATTAACGTGCCTAATAAACAGCATTCTTGCGACCCCAATAGTTTGAACGTGATCCCCCATCAGATATATAAATGTAGAGGGTGTGTGCATTTGTACAACATGCTGTTAAGCACTCTGTAGTTGCTCATGCCATGCAAACACTTGTCTCTATTTCAGTGTCATATTTTTTCCTCTTGGCTGGTCAGTGTCAGAATTATAAGAAATCATGTTACCCTTTTTATCTCATTTCTTGGCCAATAAACAAATAAATGCAATGCAAGGAGACAATACTCTTGCAATTTAACACAAGTCTAAAAGTCTAACCATTGTTCTATCTATCGAGTCCATCTAGTTTTCAAGCAATCAAATAAGGAATATTGATATTGGCAGTCAATCCACATTTTGTCCAACGACACAGATTGATTTATTTTGCTTCGAGTGGCATTGACATATCTGAGTCGTTTTTTCTGTTCATTTTTTCGGCTTTGTAGTTTTTCAATTCATTATAGAATATTTACATTAAGTGAAGAGTTGGCTAAATCAAGGCTCACGTACTTGTCATGTATTGTCTGTTTACTGAATAATGCTCACCCGTCCTCTAGGAAAACATAAGAGAATCATGGGATTAAAGTCCTTTGATATGAAAACACTAGACACTCTTGTGTGAGTAATTCACTTGGTCCAGTGACATTCTAATATAGCAATTACAATTTTGCATTTATTTTACTTTCAGAATGAGGTGAGAACACAACCAAATAAATAATGGGTTGATTGATCGATTAAAGTAAAAGGTAAAGCACAGTTTAAATATATTGCCTTACCAAAATATAAATGCGTAGAATATGAGAAGGTTGACTAAATAGTTCGGTTACTATCTTTGAATTATTAGGCAAATAATCTGAATCTTCAATAAATTGAAAACAGACAACATATGTTGTGATGGAAATTTTATTATGGCCAAAAACAAACATTTTAAATCTTTAAGCAATTGATAGCATATTTAACATAGTATGTTCTGTCCATATTTGAAAGACATCCCACAATGACAGAAACATAAAACACAAAGTGGATTACAGTGCACAGTTACTGACTTGAAATCAAGAAATGAACAAGACATTATTGCACATGAAACGGTTATTGAGCAACGATGTGGACGCCAAACCCATTACGAAGAAGGTCTATATTAACAACTTATTGGTTAGAGCTACCTTTTCTGTATATTATTGAAAATAAAGCCACCTTTTAGTATTCAATGATCATCTCATTAGCAAATAGCATAGTTTTAAAAGCCCATAATTTAGAACTTTGCTACAGTCATATGGTGGTAGTTTTTTTTGGTAATATAAGTATGTAGCCCATTGATTGGGGTAACAAACAACGCAACCAAAACTATTATGTAAACAGGAATGTAGGACATGTTCAGAATTTGATAATTCGTTTATCCTAAATAAATCCTACAGAAGTCGTCTAACTGAGAACTCATCAGTACTATGATCATGACTCTTCAGTATGCATTTCACCGCAGACTAAAGCCACCAGAAGTTCATGTAGCCGAGGCTTTTTACGGGCATTCGTATCAAGATTTGTATGACTCCAAGGCTAAGATACATTGTAACGCAAGAGACAGCACTACGCATTGTCTTTGTGAGATAAATTGGAATGTGACGTTAATGTAGCCTACTTAGTGTGTTTAAGTATTCTTGGCGTTAAGACTTGCGGTTGGAAGGCTTGTGGTTAGAGAAACATATTTGAAACTAATTTTGACAATCATGGTAGCCCACGCGCCATAAAACACAATCTGCAAGCCATTTTGTGGACAGAGAAAATTATTTAACATCATATTTTGATATTGAGTACGCAAGTTATGAACTACCAATTACATTTCAATTGTAACTTGCTTGATATCTACATCTGTGTTACTTCAGGAAGACATTAAGCACATGTTTCCGAATGTATTACTTTACAGACAGTTTATCATAGTAACTATGATACATTCTGGTGCAATGTAAGCTATTGGTTTCAAATGTATGCCAAATGACAAACGTGGTTGTTGTTCTCAACACATGTATTACCAATCAAATGCTCACAACACCATTTTAAGTTAGATGAACGGTCTCTCCGAATTTAAACTCATTGGGCCAATTGTTCTTCAAGTGTATGCGACACAGCATAAAACTCTTACATGAATCAGAACACACGTCAGATATTTAATGGTCTTTTTAATCCGTTTTGAAGGTTAAATTGATGCAACAAAATCTGAACGAGTAGGTCAAAAGTCTAAATTTGACCAAATATAGCCGTGAAATGTTACCTTGTGTTTATCCAGATGTTGATATTGTGATGAGCTATACACACTGTATGGAAAAATAGTACCTCATGTTTAGTTCTTCAACGTAGCCTATCTCTACTCCATGAACCAGACGACAGTCTTAAATATCCGTGTGAGTATGGCTATGACGAGAGAATAAACACAATTCTTGATCAATTGATAGTCAAATGTGTATATTATTAACACCAGTTCTGACGTGCAAGTAAAACTGTCCAAACAGTAGACTAAGTTGCTTGCGCATTAATCGACTTTGCAGTTAGAGGCACCACCACGTGTCTTGCTTTGGCCAATGAAAATAAAGGATGCCTGGGAGAAATAATTACCTGACTCGATTGTTCTAAGGCTAAGGTAAAAAAGGACAAACTCGATGTGAAAATCTGATGCACGTTATAGAGAAAAGAGTTAAGGTAATCATGTCAACCACGGGTCCCATAAGCAATTATTTTGTGGATTCTCTCATCAGTCACGAAATCGAGGATGTGCTGGCGTCGCGGTTATCTGTTCCCGAGCTTCTTTCCAGTGGTTCTCGTCCGACGACACTAGTACCAGAGTGCTCAGACTTTCCATCCTGTAGTTTTACTCCGAAACCTACTGTCTTTGCCTCATCCTGGCGCCCAGTTCACACTCAATCTTCGGTGGTTTATCACCCATACACCCATCAGCCGCAGATTGGGACAGACTCGAAGTACGTTCGCTCGTGGTTGGAGCCAATATCGGGGACAGTATCCTTTCCAAGCTATCCGGTAAACACCAGACACTTTGGGCTGAAAACCGATAATGACACGGATCTCAGGGCGGGTGATTGCTTTGCTTCCAGTTCTATAGGATACCCGGACTATTTCTACAGCTCGGTTATCCGAGATAAGACCCAGCAGAACACCCCTTCTCTGGAGCTCGACGTTTCGACAACCACTAAGCACAAAGACGACAAACCAGAGCTAGATCCGAGTAAGTGGCAGCCAAGTCAGTTTATTACTTTGTAACGTTTCGCGTTTGATGTCCATCCTAATGGACTTTTTTCCTCCTCATTCTGTCATCCCCAAGTGACAACAAAATTACCTACGTTGTCTTATTTTTAACAAGTGTATTTAGGGGCTGTTTGATAGAGTTAGTTAACACAAACGCCAATCCCGGTAAGGTTGTAAAATAACATGAAGCTATAAAAGAGCTATAAAATGAAGGAATTTCTGTAAACAAGTTTCACATCGGCGTGTCAGTGACTAATACACATTTCTAAGACCTCACGCCGGTTTACCTTCACATTTGTTCAAATAATTACCTTTAATATATGTTTTGAATTTGGCTTTACATAGGCTGATGTTTAGTGTAGGCTAAATCTGAGGTACCGCTATTCTTACTGTCTAGTGTCACAAGGTCCAGGCAAACAAATCCAGAGTTCTATTTCAAAATGCAGAAAAATGTTAAACTCATTCTAAATGTGACAAGATGTCAAAATAGGCATTGGGCCTAAGGGCATTATTTTTTACCGTCCAAGTATTGTACAATTATGGTCCTATATAATATGTTATACAGTATCCTTTAGACATACTTTCATTGTTGACTAACAATATTGGTTAAGTACAATCAGATAAAAGATAGGCTAACAATTAGTTGAATCATGTACTACAGTGCTTCCTAATTAGGAAAAATCTGACATGCCAACATAGCAATGTCAGAGCGAAGCATCTAGCTGCGTCGGTCGGAGACCTGCACAGACACGCGAAGCCAAAAGCTTTTAAAATATTTTATGAGCCAATAAAGCAAATGGCACACTCATCAGTTTACGACGATGTGCCTTGCCAGCCACAGTTGATGATTCTAAAGATGATCTGTGAATTTTACGATTATATACATATTGCAGGCCAATACACTTGACAGTGTATTCCTATGGATTAGGTTTTAATGAACGATAGTTTCACCTGATTGGAAATCATGAAAGGCTAAAGATGTCCATTTTTGTCAGAATCTGCATTCTGGGAATGTGTATAGCTAAATGTGTGCACATTCTTTTGCCTATTGGCTACTTTAATGGTGTTCTTTTCCCCATTTTATAGACAATCCGGTGATTAATTGGATACATGCACGGTCAACAAGAAAGAAGAGGTGTCCTTATACAAAATATCAGACGCTTGAACTGGAAAAAGAGTTTTTGTTTAATATGTACCTTACTAGGGATCAACGATACGAGGTGGCGCGGGTTTTGAATCTGACGGAAAGACAAGTCAAGATATGGTTTCAGAATCGTCGAATGAAAATGAAGAAGATGAATAAAGAGAAGACGGAGACCAATGAGTAGTAACGCACCTTGGTGTCACATAAGCCTTTAAATGTACGCTATAAAAATATCATTGCTCAAGGGCATCTGATATCTTCAAATAAAAAAGTTTGTATTTACAAATACGCCTTATTAATTCAGGTCTATAGCGCAGGACTGCAAAGCCTCAATACGACTGTATCCCTATGCAGACTGTGTGGAGTTTGCTCTTGATGTTAAGAGAGACAATCATACAGGACACTATCTTCAATGGTCTTTATTTATGAGAATATGTTTGTGACAGAAGCAATGTATTTAGATGCACACATTTGGCTACAGCATATTAAAATGGTTATTTTCACCTTGAAGGGGATCCAAATGTAGCCACCCACATCTGCATTCCCTCGTAAAATTTTACGTGCGTTTCTAGTTGTCTCAAGAACTGTGGAAGCGTACGGTGAAATTTAATTGTTATTTCTCAACTTCAGCACTTTGATAAATAAATGTAAACAACAAAAATTGAGTAGCCTACTAATGATACAAAATCTTACTGTTAGACCAGAAAACACTTAACATTTACAGCTATATTATAATCATTAGCTACGATTATCATTTTTAATGTAGGCTATGCATTTAAAACGAGTTCACGTGATGTCTGCATGTGTGCAGATAGCAGATATTATGACTTTACAATCTGCGTGAGACATTTGTGAAATTAATATGTAGGCCTATAACCTAATTCGCACACCATTTGATTAAAAGACGTCTTGTTCATTGAAAATACCATAGTTTCAGTTTAACGTCTGTAAAACAAATGAAAGAAAAGTATATACCTAAAGATTTAACTTTTACTTTAACCAATCATTTTATTCATGCATATAGCCTTGTTTTTTGTGTTGGCCTACCGCTGTCTCCACAGTCTCTTTGCTTACAATTCACTTACCGATCTACGGCTGCTCTGGAGCTCTCTTTAATCTACGAGCATTTCCAAGAGCTTCTTTAGCTGGCGTTAGAAAACAGCTCCTAAAACTAAGATCAGTCCAACGACGGATTGTGCGACCAACTGCACCAGAAGTGTTGCTTTAGCTTTATGTAATGTAGCTTTAGTTGTGAGCATGGGCCATTATTATTAGCAGCAACATCACAGGCATTTGTTTCCCCGCGTGTCATGTTGTTTTTGGACTCTAGCTACTCCGAGTTGTTTATTTGTTTATCTCATATATGTTGTTGTGTAATTCCAAGTTAATAGGGTTTGAAGTGTACGGAAAACGGTTTCTCCCTATTTCTTTTCTCTATCCTTGCTTACTAGACTGAATTGTCCCTCTTCTGGATGTGCCACAAAAAATCCTGACAGGATGCTGAGATTTTAGTGCCCAATATAGTGGGACTTCCGTCTTGGAGCACAGAGAAACGTAAGCGTTTACGACACTTCTTGAGACATTGCTGTTTGTCTTGCATCCAGTCGAACAAAGGAAATCTGGCAGAACTGGCTAGACGTCTAGGCTAAATTACTTTATTGTTCTTCTGGTGTGACTCTTTCAAAATAACCATATTACACTTGTTTTGTCTGCTTCAAATGAGACTCTGTGGCCCTGCTTCAAATAAGACTCTGTGGCCCTTTATCAATAGTTTTCAACTCTGAAAGTGGAAGGGTGGAAAAAGAGGCCGTAAACCTCACTATCACTTTGTTCTTCGACGATAAGCATTTGATACATCCCAGTTTCCTTACAAAACACTGACATGATGTCATGCGAAATTTGCATTAAGGCCCAATTGTTTGTTATCCACTCAAGTAGGCTATGCTCAGACATGTGAGCCAACACAATTCTATGTGGACAGCCTTCATATCGGAGATATTTAAAGAATGTTTATTTTTAGGCCAAGTTGTATTTGTGGTAAACAGTTATCAATTATGTATCTAACTTCTATTTAAGTTAAGAGCATAGAATAAACTTGGCTGTACAAATGATTTGTAATCTCTTGTTTAAGAAAGGCTTTTTTACGAGGCCAATATTTGTCTAGTTTTATGCAACGACTTATAAGGCCTTTATACAATTTTTCACATGTAATTCATTAAGATGACTCTTGTATCAGACGCAGCGTACACATATATTCTTGTTCATCTATAGGTGAAAGAAAGAAGGCCTTTAACAGAATCAAATCAAGCATCAGAAGTAATTTTTCGGTAGTTAAGAGTAGATGAACTGTAATTTTTCATAAGCCGTGTGGCAAATGTAACGAGCCTATATCTCTGCTCGGTGTGGCACGGTGAACAAAAAGGAATTCTACTATATCTCAGTTGCTTAAAGAGCAACAACTAAAACAAATAATGTACATATCACCCTCAGACACTTAAACCGTATGCTTGGAACGTTTATAATTTTCAGTATAAAGTTTTACTATAGGTACAATAAAAACTGTGTCAAATGTTGACATGTAACATATTAGATGTGACAACGTGAACTCTGAAATCGTTGATTAAGTGTTTTCTTGGCTAATTCACCTAATTTTGATCATGTTAATAGTATAACTGCTCATATCTTAAATGAGTAATATAAGTAATACTTAATTGTGGTCTTAATTTCGTAGATAGATAGACTACATGGCTTGGACAGGATGTTTATTATGAGAAGATTGCCATTTTAATGCACAGGGAAGTCATGGATTATGTTGAACCTACGTATACATTTAGCCACAAGATGTCACTGTGGACTAAGCATTTGACTTTTGGAACACATTTTTCTGCCAGGAGCGGCATGAAAATAAATGCGATGTCTTCAACCTCTTTGCCCAAATGTAGGCAAGAAGGGAGTAAATGAAACTATATAGGACAAGAAGTTAATGAGGCACGTAGACAAGGCTTTTAGCAGGCTATAGGGCCTCTTGCTTGGCCGTTTTAAATTGATGTGGATATATTTTCACAGACGTAACCTACCGAGGGCCTACTTGTTATGCTTGTTCATCGCGAGTCAATTTATTTTAGAAGGTTAAGGTCGAACGGAATAAATCACAATTTACAACAACTTCAAGTCAGATGGCAAAACGTGTATTTTTATTCATCCATATAATCAAGTTCAGCCTGTTTTAAAATCGCGGTATAGAAGAAGGCTTATACTTTGGAATTATCATAAATAGTGGCCTCTACTTACTAAACTTAACTTAAAACCAACGTCTTACATCTTACATCGTCTTTCGTCTTACTCCTCGAAGCATTCAGTTAAAGAAAATTTAAATTGACATTTCTGTTTCAAAACAGAAATGAGCAGATGTATGCCAAAGTTGTGACCACTTGTCAATGACTAAAGGATGCATGTGTCAGAAAGAGAGAGAGAATGCACAAAGGAAATGTCAGAATTTTTTATCTACAGTACCAACACAATGCACTTCTTTACTCGTTAAAATAAAATACATTCACACATGTATGACTGGAGTGTTGCGTACATAGGACCAGAGGACGGACATATTGGCCTATTGCACCCTGGCGTCTAGATTTTCAGTTCTTTCTGATAGAAGCTAAATCAACATTCAGTTTCTGTAGGTTCGTAGACGTCTGAGTAAACCGTGTAAGTGGGAGGAGGTTGAAGGTTGGTAGGGAGAGAGAAGGAAGGGGGTTTATGTCGTGTATGTGGGAGGGGGTGCTTGTGAATGTGTCGGAGGAGCTAGCTCGCTTTAGCTATAGCTCACATTAACCATTCACGACTTAAGTCGGACTTGAGGCTGCAAAAGAAAGAAAAGAACAGGCGAAATAAGTAGTTGTATGCAAACATCCGAGTCGTTTAACATCTAGAAAGGTTGTAAGGGAGCCGGCGCGATTTTTTCCGTCTTTTAACATGTCTTTATAGTTTTGTGGTGTCGGGCTTTATCTGTATGGGGTTTGGAAAAGAACTTCGGTAATAATTAATATTGTCATCAGCCTGCACTTCAGCTGTGACATTATTTATGAAAAAGATGAGTTCCTATTTCGTCAATCCTCTCTTTTCGAAATACAAAGGAGGCGAGACCTTGGAACCAACTTACTACGACTGCAGGTTTCCTCAAAGCGTCACACGAAGCCATGCGCTTGTGTATGGAGCAGGAGCGGCAGCATCAAGCTTTCAGCACCCGCCTCATCACGTCCAAGATTTCTTCCACCATGGGACACCGGGAATATCAACTCCGGGTTACCAACAGAACCCATGCGCATTGGCTTGCCGTGGAGATACCTCAAAATGGTATGGATACGAAGATCTTTCCAGACAACAGCGTTATGGTACCCAACAAGAGGCTAATGGGGCACAATACCCAGACTGTAAATCGGCAAATGGCACCAACCTCGGAGAAGAACAAGGCCACTTAACAAATCCTCCAAGTCTATTGTTTCCGTGGATGAGACCGCATGGTTGGTATAAACTCACATTCTTATAGCCTATTCCATCAAATAATCTGATTTGTAAATTAGTATGAAATTCTGCAAAGTAAACGGCAGTCTGCAGAGGAGTGTGGTCATGTTTGGACATTTAAAAAGCACAAATGAAGACCGTAAACCTTGCAGTCAAGCCCATTCTAAATAAATAAACTTAAAGTTAACCTAACACGCTAAACAGTGAGTTTTGCCCTTTGATATCAAGACAGCTTGACAGGTCAAGGGGAGGATACAACAAACAAACATTTTAAAAGCTATACCTCTGCCACAACAACGCACACACGTACCCGCGTCAATATTGTTAGGTGGAGGCCTACATCACTAACTAGCAAGTGTGCGTTTGAGTTAGTAGTGTAACATTTTTCAAAAATATGATATAACTCTATGTAAATGTATACCTTTCAATCATGTCTTCTAAATTTGAGGTCTTTCCATAGCCCCAGGAAGACGCAGTGGTCGCCAGACCTACAGTCGATACCAAACTCTTGAGCTGGAGAAGGAATTTCTGTTTAATCCATACCTCACCCGTAAACGTAGGATCGAGGTATCTCACGTTTTGGCATTAACAGAACGGCAGGTGAAGATTTGGTTCCAAAACCGACGAATGAAGTGGAAAAAGGAGAACAATAAAGACAAATTTCCAGGCCAAAAAGGACAGTCAGAGAACGAGGGCAGACCAGTTGGTTCGATCGACGGAGAAAGAGAAGACGAGTGCATCGATGACGCAGTAGCAACCCAGAGTGACAAAAAGGAAACCGAAGACGAAGTTGATACAAAAGAATAACCTTATTCTAAATGTATAAGGGACCTGCTTGGTCCAGACATGAGGAAGGGGGAGAAAGAAAAGGGTGCGCGTGTGGGGATGTTGGGGTGGGATCAAAAGATGGAAATAACATTTTTGACCATCCCTTTATTGAGCCAATAAGTAAATAAATCATTTTGTAAAGTTATTTGGATAAAACAGCTCTGATCCCCGTTGTGTAAAGCACTTGATTCATGTGTAAAGCACTTGATTCATTATCAAATCACTAATGCACAACTTAGAGATATGGATCAATACTAGCCTATAGGCTACAGCATTTGAAATACCATATTAACACTAACTGTGTGATCTTACATGGAAAACATTTGACCATTTATCTTAGTTCATGGAACGATGTGAACCTTTTAATTTTCCATGGTTTTGTGACGAGCAAATCCGAATGTGGACAGTTGATGCTACCTATGGGAATATTCAATAGAGAAATGACGATCATGCAAAGTAGGGTTGTAGCGGAGTAAATACTGTGTTGCGATCTGTTTGCATTAGCCCCATGCATATTTGACTTTCTTCATTATCTATATACCGTATATAACATGCCTTTTTTCTCTGAGCAGTATAATGCACCAGACTACCTATTTGGGACCTTGTTGTCCAGTTGACATACGTGATTGTTGGAATGGTGAAACGAAACTACCTACTATTACTACTGCTCAAATATAAGTTCTTACCCAGGCTACACTGGTAATCAAATTAATGACTTGATATTCAGGACACTACCATTGTGCACGTGTTTGTATGAGCACAGCTCTTGATGTGTGTACGGATTGAAACAAATTCTGTGTCCGCGCCATGCACGCAATTTTTAGATAATTTGTGTACCAACAACTTAGACTTCCTAAACGAACGCACATTTATATCACCAATATCGTAATTTAATCGAATACGTGTAGTTAGACCTATTTGTATAATCCATAAGATACTTTGTGATTATTTGATCATTACGCTGATGAAATGTCAAGGTTTTTGTATTGCACTGATTTTTAAACATCAATGTTCGTATTTTCGTATGAATAAGCTTGATTTCTAAACATTTTCAACAAAAGTGAAATGCACACTTGACACTTAGATGTTTAAATAAATTGGATGAAAACTAATGTTTCCTCTTATTGTTGGTAGATTGTTAGGTATCAACAACATTTCTATTTAAGGACACACCATTAGCCTCACTAAGTTGTATTTGATTTTTTACATCCAGTACTCAATCATATATTTATAGCATCACTTCAGAGTTTTTATTGGTTTGTACAGTAGGCCTAGTCTATACATGTTATGAGTGTTCTGTGTTGCCATGCCCTCCAATGCATGTAGGCCTAGACTAAACCACGCCGGGATGCAGTTAATCTGTTATTATCTTGAAAGAGTGCCAAAAATAGAAATAGACAATCGAATTTTTGGTTCTTGAATTTACAAGACATTCAAACTCACCGGAAAGGTCTGTAATTGTGAAGGCCACTATATTTTAGTTGGGGTGGATGTCGTTGGGTGCTTCAATTTTAGAGTACATCCAATCAAAAACATAAAAAATATATTACATAGGCTATTTTGCTTCTGCTTGAATAAAGACTTTCTAACCATCGCTTAGAACAAAGTCCTTGTTGTTAAAATGTCTGCATAACCGAACGTTGTCATAAAACCAAAACTAGGGCTTTGAAGTACCTTTCTGTATCTACTAAAATATGATGTATAATATTTGAGCAGAATTCGGACTGTATGCAATAGGCCACAATCTACATTGAAAGGTTTTATACGTCTGTCAGCTCACTTGTTAAGGAATTTAGGCAACGAGAGACGCACTGGTCTGAACTAGCCTTCATGGTACGATTATTAAACACAATTAGGCCTACTCTCTTTACGGTTTGATATCACTGTAGATTTAAACTCACCAGCGGAATCAACACTCCACTTTGAAGGACTGAAGACTTATTCCTATGAACTGTTGTTCTCCGAGCGTAAGTCCCCTGGTGAACAAGTCCAGCCTTATGCGCTTTACAGCCTGAATTCTGAAGTTGCCTGAGAGCACCAATTATTTGTTGGCATTGTCAACTTGTTTCTCTTAGTGCTGTGAGTGTAGACCACATCCGCAATTAGGCCATAAACACCTGTACATTTTATGGGTCCATAAAAAAACCTACGTTCTAGGCTATAGCATTTCATTGTAAATCCTTGCAAACACTGGGACTGCTGTAGATCTTTGTTTTCGAGCCCAGTGAGAGACCCACATGTTACAATGTAGATTATGTTTGGAGTGAAAATCTAAATTGAGCGTACATTTTTTATAATACCTTATAAATTGATCTGGATCTCCTCTCTTTCTACTATCGTACAAAATAAATTGTATCGCATTGTATAACTATGAAGGAAAACCTTTTTTGTTTTATTGCATAATAGCTAGTTTAGCCAGGAGGCTGACAACACAGTTAGTGTAGTGTAAGTGTACTCATTATGGACGCTTTTATCCCACCATGGCGAATACATTAGATACGTTTTACTCCCAATACACTTTTTAAAATCATGTGTTGTGTAAGGCTGATGTTGTGACACATACTGTACTTATGTACTCCAATTCAGCATAATAGCATCATAGGGTGAATTCGGGTATTTTCTGGCATGCATCTCATGGGAGCTTCCTGATTGACAATTACCCAGGTCTGCGTTTCCTGATAACGATTGATTGTATGTTTCATTCTTGTTAACAGAGTTTTCAAAGAGCAAAATAACTCTTTTAACGAAAAAGTACGCAGACCTACCTGTCGCTTAAGAAGTAAGAAATACTTGAGACGCTTCCCGGATACGTAAATATGACTGCAACTTCAAGACTTTGGTTAAATTATCACGGTACTACACAAAATGATTCTTTACTGTCGGTATATGTAGCTTTTAATTTATATTGTATCTTGATGATATGAGCATGTGCAAATAGCCTGGCAGGTGTCAGTACTTTGTAATCCCGTTGCACCTTTTATGCATTTATGTAATGCTTACGTAATTCGCATTTATTTAAGACATGTGTAGCATATCACTGTACACATGCATATCACAAAAATACCGTTATTCCAGTTTAACTTAAAAGAAAATATATACATATATATTATAAATATATCTTTTAATCATCTCGAATTATCTTTAGGGTTGGCCTACTGGTGTCTCCACTGAGTCGCCTTGGTTAAAATGCACTTAGTGGTCTACGACTGCTCTCAAACTCTCGTTAATCTATAGCATTTTCAAGAGCCTCTTTAGCTACGATGGCTTTGGGAAACGGCCCTGAACACTATGATCCATCATAGGATGGATTCTAGGCTTTCAATGCTTTTGGTAAACGCCGTCCAGATTACTCGAATTCATCCAGCGTTCATTGAGGCTGCAGCCTGTGCGTGTGATATGTTTGGACCCGGGGTTGTTTGAGATCATATGTGCGCATGCGGAGAGGCCTCTAAGTCCGCCTGATTCCTCTGGTCGTATACAATTGGACCTTTTTAACAATGACATAGTTGCTATAATCGTCTTAAAATCTGTATGTTAACTAAGGTTTCGATGGAATTGTTATTGGGTTTTAATGGACGTGGATTCAAATAAATCATATTTTATAAGTTTGGGAAAGTGGAAGTTTTATTAAAGGAGCAATGGAAGTTATTACTAAAATACATCGTTTGGATATCAGGATTTAACTGTTGAGTGCACTACTGAAGTAGACTGTGTTTTATAAAAATATATCGAAGTGGTCCGCTAGAGTGAGGGGGAGAAACGCATTCCTGACTGTTTGGTTGGAAATTTACAGCCAAGTAATAAAAGTTTACGACTGTATCAGAACTTGGATTGGCTGTAGCTTGTCATGTGACTACCACTCCATGAACATGAACTTATTACTGTTGTCTCCTCTGACCACCAGCTTTCTCTATCCGTAAGCTTCACGACCCACGTTTTACAGGCATGGGTTTTATTTTTCCACCGCGCGTTGGCTACCTGTCCAGCCTTTACATCTGGTGTTCTTATCCCCTCCATCTTTTCCCTATCCCTGGCGTTCAGTCGGGAAAGCTCTGTCACTTTTCTTTTCTGCGATCGGTCGCTCATAGTAGTTGATAGTGTAATTGAGCTTCGGCAGCTTGGTTCCTTATTGTGGAGTTCTATTCTGTTTGAATACGATAACTGGAGCTGTAGGTACCAGTTGGCTCCTAATATTTCCTCGTTTCCCTCCAGCCCTCGCAGATGCGGAACCAGTAGGCTTGCGTCACTCGACAAGGAAAACGTGGGTGAGTTTCAATGGGTTTCTGTAGTTATTGTTGGTTCAAAATGAACATGGCCATGTAATTATGTTTTTTTTATTTTGCTATTCTGAGCACAAATGTGGAAGTCACCACAAGTCGATGCAGGCTGTCATTTGTGGAGGTTTCATATAGGCTACAAATCTATCAAAATACAATTTGCTTTGCACAGTTCGCTGCGCACTGCGTCTCTACCTCCGTTCCAGAGTCAGTTGATTTTCGAGCAACCAACAATGCTTAGAGGAAAACAACTAATCTGAGTAATCAGTTGTTGATCAAAAGGAAACATATTCTGATGGCTGTTTCCCACGTGATGATAATATTAAAGGAAGGCAACCGTGATGAATGAGATGGTCAGTGTAGAGCGACATAACTGTGTGTGGAAATGATGATAGCATGAGGCATACTGGCTCGTGTGTTAAGGATGTGGATGGTTTCTTTAAGGTTGGTAGTTTCTCTGTATGCAAATGAAGACCTTAATGTGTATCTCCACGAGGTTCATGGAACACTGAGCCCATGTGGCAGCTACATCATACCTCTCTTTGAAAAACGGAATTAGTAAAGTAAAGTCTGTCTGTGTAGTCAACAACAGTCGTTTGTAACCTGACAACACCTCCTTCATATTTTTACGTGGAATGAGCCCAACACAATTCCGTAGTTGTTCTGGCTATTACTTAGACATCTGTGTATGCCAGATTTAAGGCTAAATATGGAAATCGAAATTATATATCCTGCTGCAAATCAACAAATCGAATATGCATCAGTTTGTTGAGACGCGACTGACGTGGACAATCTTGTTTAAATGAATAAAAAGCAAGACGTCTGTTTAAGCCCAGGCTTGTATCAGTCCATGATGATTTGTCTACAGCCAACATTGCCATCTAGTGTTTGATGAAAATTATGAAGAAAATGTCAGATTACGCGATATACGTAGCACGTCATACTGGCAGTTTTTATTATTCAAGAATCCTGGCATTTTTTCAAAGATTCTTTAAATATTACTGTTTTATTGACCAGACTTATTAGGATACCAATCTCCGTAATGTTACAAAATGAATGTCAGTTGCCATTTTCCCAGACACCTTTGTGGTGACCGAAATGTTTGCTGTTGGGTTTTGTTTGTTGGTCATTCAACGGTTGCAACTCAAGTCATTAAGTTGTGAGATGCTAATAGAATAACTCCTGCCTTAGTGATTAGTGTTTCATTGACTGTTGACTCAACAACTCTTGGGATGCATTGTATTCATCTTGTTACATCGAATATAGGCTATTGAGGAGGGGGGTTGTAGTGGAGGTAGGTTACGGTTGACTTTTCTGTGTCTGCATCGGAAGTTATAGCGATGTGAGGCATACACACAGACGTGGTTTATTTGAAGAGGGGAGTATTGTAACTGCTCCTTTTATTGCTCCTGTTCTTGCCTCCTGGGGTTTCTCCAAGGACACTTGTCACTTTGGGCTTCCGCTAAAGCTGTAGAGACAGGAAGGCAAAAAGGAGCGTGAGTTTGTTACATTTTATGGCCTCAACTACAGTGCAGTGTTTTGGCAAGTCTTATTTTCCAAACACGTTTGACAGGTTTAATTGGTATATTACCATTTATTTAAAAAGAGTATGCTGACACGTAGGCTGTAAAAACACCATTCATAAAACAATACAGGAAGCCAAAGTCAATAAACAAATGTACTATAAAATCTATGAGACAAAAGAAATCATCTTCGAAAGTCAAAGTAGTAGGTTACTTAGATGGTTATTAGAATTTTGTAGTAGTCATTGGCTGGTACTAGACGTCACACTGGCATTTTGGTCAACATTTCTTTTTTTCTTCTTGTCTTCCAACCCGTCTGTTTCAATTTTAACATGTTCCAAAAACCAAGTCTGTCGGCTAATGTAAATCTAATATAAATCTGCTATATTCAATTAAGGGGAAGTTGAGTAAAACACAACGATATTTATAGGCAGTACAAAGTCGGTTCAGTAGTTTAGTTTATACTCCCATCAACTGTAGCTCTCCTTCAAACATTTGGGTAGCCAATTATTTAAATGAACCAGAGGAAGTGAGGTGTCTCAGTTTTGTGATAACTACTCGGAGTCCGAATGCGTGGCAAAGATGAACCCTTCTTAAATGATCCGAATCCGACAATAATAAGAATAACGGTGGTTAAACTTCCTCCATAAATATGTTTTGAAACCTGTGCCTTCAACCTCGTTAGCAATGTAAAAACAAAGTTGTTCTTGCATTGACGGCCATGCTAACGTGATAGACAAATAACAAATGTTTGTCTTGTTTAGGATGTTATTAGTCTATCATGTTAGCAAGCTTACTCCGGGCAGACACACCTTAAACCAGGCCTGTATATTTGAAGATATAAATAAAGCAGTATGGCTAGTTGACTGAGCGCTCACTCACGTTATAGATTTAGATTCAAACTCACCAGTGAAATCAACACTCCACTGCCATCCTTATTTGTATTCTTAGACCATAGGCTTAACCTATCTTGTTCTTATCATTATTTTATTGTCATTGTCTTTTGTTAGGCTTGCGTTCTGACTGTGTTCATTCTTTTGAAAAAGTAGGCCTGCATGTAAAATATGGATTTGGTAGCAGACACAAACATTTTTATACCCTCCTTTTTTCTTTCGTGTTAAATTGTTCAGGACGTAGGCTGCGAATGGTTAGTTGTAATCTGTTTTCGTGGCCTTAGTCAATGGACGTAAGTGAATAATATTTTCTACAGGAAATAACCTGCCAATTTGTGACCGTCTGTAAAATTCTCTTAAATTGGAAGTGCAAATTGGCATATACTTTTCTTTTTCTTTCTTCTTCTTGTCAAGTCAAGCAGTCTAAAGGCCTTGAGGCCATGGCCTAATGTCTTTATGGCCCTTTGCTTAAAGGTAATTCCATGCCAGACTGTCCTCAAAGAATGCAATAAAACACTTTCCCATAGGCTACACTTTCACTTCTATACGTTCCCTTAACCGAAACTCGATTAACAGAAGCGATAGTACTTCCAAATCTTTGTCGTAGGAGATCAACAATGACGACTAGATCTTTATAAGCCTATATTAAACTGATATTTCAGAAGAGACGTTTATATATCCATATCAACACTAAAACACGTTACAAATAACACCAACAACAGCCTACATTGGCTTTCTCGGACAATGCCTACGATGATAATCTACTTCATTTCCATTCTTGCGCGCGTCATGTGACTCATATTAAAGTAACAGCTTTATCTTTCATCTGAAAGATCAAAGCGTGTTCAGGAAGTTACGTTCGTCTCAGTTCTCTGCCAGACCAATGTGTTTGTGTGATGCATATTGCGGCATTTGATATGTGAAAATAGGCTATGGATGTAGGCCTATTCGCCGAATTATTGAAATCAGTTATAAACAATATAAGGTATTTATAATAATATGAATCTCTTTATATGACTCTGTGCAATTCATAAACACAGAGTATTTTGAAGAATGTGGAAACCCCAAACTTGCAGGCTTTGGGGAAACGAGGCAATAGTACCAAATACGTAAATAAATAAATAAATAAATAACTGCTTGTAAATGGAATATCATCTTTTGAAATTGATGGTCACTCTTAGACTGTTTTATGATACAGCGCTGGTTACGTTTTCATGAACCTTTATGGGCTGAGGTGGTGTAGAGTTTTATAGCTCGGAATTACAACAGTTTATAGCTGGGTCTTGCTTTCTCCACACTTGCCAATAGCCTGCCAAGTTTACACTCTCCCCAAAATCTATTTTCATTCCGAGATGGTTTCTGCTATTTTATTTTGTTCATATACACAAAAACATACTGTGCAAGCAGGGCTGGTGGTAGAGTGGAAGCTGTCTGGTTTCATGACTTCTGCGGTTACACAGACGTTTAAAATGTATTTTGTAGTAATAGTGATGTAAAACCTTTTCTATTGGCAATAATCATTTCCATTGTACGAAGGATCAACGAAAGCCTTTCCCTTGCTAACCTCATCGTTTAATAACCCTATTCACCATGCGGATCTGTGTTTTTGAAATCATTAACAGCAACAGCCAAATGCTCACTTGACCGCAGAGCAACATGATAGACTACTGTTTGGCCTATACACCAAGGCCTATAAGTCAATATTGTTTGGATAGTTTGTGTAGGCCTTTGTATGTTTGCTTCTGAAAAGCCCGCGTTTTGACTACATTGATCTTAGAAATCTATGGGCCAACTTTTTCGGTTAATTCATATCTTACAATTAATTTACAAATTACAGCCCAGACGGTTTAATTATAATAATTCATTTAATTATTTATAGCCTGAAAAATCCTTTAATTTGTATCTAAAATGCAGTCTATCTTAATCAAAAGAAAAAGAAAATAATCGATTTGAGTGACTAATTATTCTGTATAGTAAATAATTAGATAATAGTATTGCAGTTATGGGAGGTTTAATTTCGTTATCTCAACCGCTAATAGAATGAAAATACACGTCACTTTCATTAGAAGAATTCTTTGAAAACCGCATCGACTTCTAATGACAATAGTGAACTGCCGAATGGGCGTAATCTCTCTGGCTACTAATTAAATTATAAACACAATTCATTTATTAATTAAAAAAACTACTGAAGAGTTTGAGCTTCTCCTCTATGCATCTTGATTTGTAAATAGGGTACCCGCAAGCATGCCATCCAGGATGTCAATAAATTGTATCATATAGTACGGAGAGGAAAGATAGAAAGAGTGAGACAGAGTGTGTAGGAGTGAAAAGATGGCGTATGCAGGCACGTTTTGTGTAGGACTGCGTGTAGGCGTGTGTTGTTCCTGCCTGTATTTATCTGGGTATGTGTGGACCTGCGTTCAATCTGGATTGTATGAATGCGCACATACATGTGCGAATTTATCAAGGGCGTGTGTGCGCACGCGTACGTAAGAGAGAGTGGGTCCGAGGATTAAAAAAAACTTTTTTTCCTGTCCTCTGCCCCTCTTTCCCCTGCTTTTTATTGGAGGAAATGTGGTCAGCTGACAATGTCATCTTGTCCATCCTGGACTGGAGCTTTAGCAACAACATTCGCTGCGTGCCCCGTGTCTTTATTGGCGCCCAGAAATAAATTATCTAAATCATACAGCGTGCCTGTATTCAAGATAGACTGACAAGGGAAAAAAAGTAAGTGACGGAGAGAATTAAGAGAGAGAGAAGGGAGAGAGAGATCTGACTGAAAGGAGGGGTGGGATAGAGAAAGACAGGAAGCAATACAAAGAGAGTATGAATTCGTATTTCGCTAACCCGTCGCTCTCATGCCATATAGCTGGTGGTCAAGAGGTTTTACCCAACGCAGCCCTGAACTCAAACACCTATGACCCCGTTCGACACTTTTCCTCTTACGGAGCTGCCGTAGCTCAAAACCGGATATATTCATCGCCTTTCTATTCACCATCAGACAACGTCGTTTTCGGCTCCAGTAGACCGTACGAGTATGGATCCAATGTGTTTTACCAGGACAAGGACGTCCTGCCAAATTGCAGGCAGACTAGTTTGGGACTAGGTGCACAAAGCTCTCTGCCTCAGGATTATCCGTCAGAACAGGGTAGGAACGGGTCGCAAGAGCAGAAGGGGAGCGTTCAGATCTACCCGTGGATGCAGCGGATGAACTCTCACAGCGGTGAGTATTGCAAACCCGATGAGATAAATTAAACGAGCTCACCCATTTACGACCAGGGAAGCTACTTTTTATCACCCCATAAACTATTACTACAGCAGCGTCCTGTCGCAGGCAATAAAGGCCTTTTATCTTCCAGGGAAATCCCTTTTGGCTTCTATGCCTTCTTCTCACACCCATTGGTATTTAGCCAGGAAAAAATACTGAGTATTTTTCTATGCCAATTCAATTTTGTCGAAATAGGTCTGTGAGTTCGTCTGTCTTAAAATCTACTATTCGACAAAGATAGCGTGCCCGTTCTTGTAATGTGCGTATAAACCAGAAGACACCGTTTATAAGATATAGACAACAATTTACGTGATAAGATCTAACAAATACAGTCATGTAGATCTATAGCAAAGACGTGAATTCATGTCAGATACGATCTGCTTACCCTTTTTTTAAAAGTCTGTGTGCTGCACGTGTAGACTTTCAGGCTAGTAATACAAGGCTGGTAGAGTATTACCAATTATGTTAATTCTTTATATTAATTGGTCGTATTTTTTTATTCAGGAGTTGGATACGGTTCAGACAGACGGAGAGGTCGTCAAATATACTCCAGGTATCAAACTCTTGAACTCGAGAAGGAATTCCATTTCAACCGCTACTTGACAAGACGCAGGCGTATTGAAATTGCCAACGCTCTCTGCCTCACTGAACGCCAGATAAAAATCTGGTTTCAGAACCGCCGGATGAAATGGAAAAAGGAAAGCAATCTTACCTCCACCGTCACTGATATTAGTTCGGCAGGGGGGAATGAAGAAGCGGTGAAGGAGGACACAGAGGAAGATGAGAAAAGAAAGTGATCTAAACTACTTGATGTCTTACAATAAAGTTGATTCCTACGTAATGTGAGGATAACTTAACTACCTATTAGGATAGGCCTACCTATGAATTGTATGGACTCCCGTCTGTATTCAAACATGACTACGTTAAATGCAATGCGGAATACAGGCTTTGCTATGAATTAACTTTTCATGAAGTCTATAGCCTATGAATTCATTGCAATCACTTGACATTCCCTGTTGTATATACAAAATGTATAGCCAATCGCTCTGACGTTTACCATAATTGTTTAGCTGCACGTTAACCTTTTGTATTAGCCTACATCTAAATACACCATGATGATAATGCTGAGTTTATACCACACGGGTAAGAAAACTGCTGACCACACGATAAAATGTTGATAGAACTATAGCCTATCCATGCTATTTGAGTACTCATGTAGACTACATCTATAGTCAGATTGAGTAGCTACGTGATTATATAACTTTTAGTGTAGAGACCATACTCGATGTAGCCTTAAACGTTCACGTCCTGTCATATTTAATAAAATGATGAATAATGTTGTGCCTTTGTATCCATGTTTTTCACTATATTTCCGCATTGAGTCTCACGCTTCAGTAAACAATATAACGTTTAACGTTTATAACCCAAGTTCCAACTCCCTGCATTAGAAATCTTGAACGTCATAGAAATAGGATAACTCTTCGTCAGTAATGACGTTTAAATAATCATTCAATTTTACCTGGCAAATGTGAACATATATATTTTTTTAAACTACAGGATCAAAAAGCATACTTTCAGCATACTGGGTTATTTTACGTTCCATAACTGCGAAGGCATATTAGATTTGCAACAATAACAACGTTTGAATATAGGCTATATGTATATTTATATATATATATACATATAAGACTATATAAAAAAGAGTAATAAAATAGATTAATAAAGAGTAATAAAATAAAAGGAAAATCCTGAAGTAGATTCATAGGCCTACAACTTTAAGCCCAATTAAAAAGTAAGATAAACATCATATGTGTTCAGTTTGTCTAAAGAAATGTATCGTACAATTATTTTGATGCCACTGATAACGACTATTTCAGCCAAATCTATTCTGAAAGTATTTATGATTATTATACCTAGAGGACCCAATGGGAAACAAGTTTGGCAGAAAGCTCTAGTAGGTGGTTTGACAGGCAAAGCCAGTAATAGCCTATTATTCTGCAGTTGTGTTGAAGAACTATTAATTTGTTTTGTTGGTTCTTATGTTATAGGTCAAGTTACAACAACTGCTTAAGCTGAAATGCGCCGAGATCTTCATGTAAAAGGTTTCTTAGTTAATTTAGCGTGTAGCCTATAAAAACCTCATGCGGGTCTCTGCGATTGCCGTTGACACACTTCTGCAAGCAAGCATACAAGTGAATGGGTTAGGGCCAATATCATCAGTGAAATCTTTTTTACTTTTTTTTACTGGCGATGTCACAATATTTGTTTGAATAAGGTTTTACGTGTTTATGTTCTTATCCGTCGCTGGCACCAGGTGACGCTCTAGGCCTTCTATCCAGCACTGCACTGGCAGCGCTGCACAAAGTCCCCTCAGCTCACACATCAGGCGTTTTTCCTCTTTCCATCTATAACCTCCAAGTGTGATACAGCCAAATGTATGACTGGCCGATCCGAACACGTGATTCTTTTTAGCCTTCCCATATTTGGGCAATGGAGAAAAAAGAAAAAATTCCCGCAACTATAAATCCTGGTCATTTTAGGATAACCCTCTCATGAACTTCAAAAGAGACACAAATCAAACACAAAAATAATAACGTTTTAAAAGTTACAAGTCTAACCGACCTATTACACATAGACTATAAGCTAATCGTCATACATCACAAACGTAGCCTATGTGAGGTAGCCTAATTATTCAGACCGTAGCCTATGAATGCTTCCATTTCATATCCTTTGCGTTTTGTCTTGAAATGAGTTCTTACGTAGCCAACTCGTTGTTCAAGCAAACTCACCAGACTGCAGCTTTCGCTCTGCACAACAATGGCTACGGGACTAACCCTGATCTCAATACATCCGACTACTGTTATGGAGGGCACGATCACCGTGGGTCATTCGCGTCACAATCATCTTCAAGTTTGGGCATGGGTGAGATGAACAGAGGGCTGCATGGCAATCCGGGTGACCCGACTTCAGGGCCGGAGTCCTCCGCATTAGTGTGTTCACAGAGACGACAGAACGAGCACTCGAGTGGTCGAGACTCTCTAAATCTAGGACTTTATCGTCGCAAATCGGAGATGGACGAGGATTTTGGTAAAGTGGTCATCGCCAAGACTCATACAGACGAGATAAAAGTGGGAACTTTGCAATCTGTACAACCACCAAGACAAGCGAACACTTCTTCTCGGCCACAGACCTGTGAACAGCAACCACAAATTTATCCCTGGATGACTAAACTACACATGGGCCACGGTAAGGTTTTTGTGTAGACTGTTGTGTATGGTACAGCTTCCCTCTCTCACCCTTTCTGCTCCATGTGTTCTCGATGTTTTAACCTCAATTTTCTCTCTCGAGGTATATATGCCGAATTCGGAAATAGTAAAACTGGCAGTCGTAAATTTTATGACAAAGGCATCAATTGCTCGTAAAACTGTCTGCTACAGCGAAGAGCCGATCTTCAGCCAAATTTATGACGGGGTAATTGGATAAGGAAGACACTTCTTGTAAAACCGCAACAAGCTATTTGAATTGTAGACTATGCAATATGAGCACAATCTCCCTTGCTGACGAGTGGACTGAAAGGGTGACAGATTGTAGATTTTTCTTTTTTTGGCTGCATGTTCTCAAACACCGATAACACATCTAAATTTCAAAAGACTGATGGCATTTACTTGTTATGTTGTTTTTTGGCATAAAGTGTGCACGTTTTCCGTGTTTTCTATTTTAGAAGTAACAGTGTCTATGAGGGTCACAAAATATCTTTCTCTCAATTACATCCCAGAAGCTGATGGAAAACGATCAAGGACGAGTTATACACGCTATCAGACACTAGAGTTGGAGAAAGAGTTCCACTTCAACCGTTATCTGACGCGTCGCAGGCGCATCGAGATCGCTCACACGCTATGCTTGAACGAGAGGCAAATCAAAATTTGGTTCCAGAACCGACGAATGAAGTGGAAGAAAGATTCAAAGCTAAAAACAAAGGAGTCAATGTGAAACAGCAAACCTTCAACCGTTAGTCTATACGTTTCAAGATGACTTTCAGTAACTTGTAGCAGTATACACGTCAACTTTATGTGATGCCATTCAATATGTAAACTCAATAATTCTGACAATTAAAGACATGTTGCATAATTAATTTAAACGTATGTCAAATTGAGAATTTGATGTCTTTATTTTCCATTTTAGATGACCTATCTAAGAATATTGATTTTTGTTGTTGTTTTCAATTATTCCTCATAAATATTTTTTTCCTGTCCCATATGATGAAACATTGCTTTCTAATTTCAAATGGTCTTTTTAAGCCTTCGTGTACAGTAAGTAAAAAGTGCACGTGCAAATCACTGTGCCAATTTGATCAGTGGATTTACATTGCGATTGTTATCATCATGAGAAAAACATTCAACTATTCACTTAAGCGTTTAGATAGTCGAAATTGCGTGCATGTGGCATCTCATTTTGTCTCGGGAGTTGTCATCAACAAGTGATTGATTTTGAAAAATGATTATGAAAATCTTGAAATAAGATGAAACTTTAAGTTATTAAAAAGCATGAAAAGGGAAAGTTTGTGGATAAATAAGTTGCATCCATAGTTTTGATGGGCCAATCTTTTGTTTCATATTGAACAAATAGTTTCATGTTCAAATGATTCTTGATGATGTATAGGTCTAGATTTGGCAAATAAAAGACCCTATGTAGAACAAGGTCTTTAAAAGTTATATTCATTTCAAAGAATCCTACTTTGTGTGCCTTATTTCTGAGGTAGGGGAACACTATAGGTTCTCAACAGTTATTTGCACAAAACAAGTATTAACAATAAATATTTTGATTTTCCTTCTTTTCCTGTGGCTTGTTAAGCACAATACTATGTTGCCAGATGTCATTGATTAAAAATAAAATGGTCAGATATGTGAAGCCATTTCACATCTCAAAGTTACGATTCCTGTGGATTCACCGTGTTTTTAATTTTGTGTTTGAATTCAAAACTGAAGTACGTGGAGAATAATAGGCAACAGAAATGTGTTTTTACAGTAGAATCAAGAAAATTAATTCAAAAAGATCTTACTGTGTGTGATTGGTCCACTATTATCTAACCGGCAACCAAAAGAAACGGCCTAGTTTGTGTGTGTGTGTATCTCCGGGGGGGAGGGGGGGGGGACCTGTAGCACCTAGTCAGGATGCTGATTCTTAGTATCAACCTCAACAGTTATTTACAATACAGACAATGGCCTGTAAAACTTAATGGCCCTGATGCATCATAAAACTTTAAAGCTTTCCTTAACACTTCCCAAACAACAACAATCGCGGTGTGTAATGAAACAATGAAACAAATATGGTACTTCAAGCCACTACTCAGACTAGAAAATACATTTGATAACCATTTATATTGAAATATACAAACCCTTCTATGGTCCAAAAGTATCAGTGATGAAGCTAATGCAAAGGTTGGGTTAACATCCTCCAAAGTTGGATTTGGAAGAGAGGATAAGATTGCCTATGCAGTACTGCACTCGAAAAGAAAACATGTCTCGTTGTACAAGAAAGATAATTCTTAACATAATAGGCTTTGCTCACCTATTAATTTGTCATACTCGTCATAACTCATTGATCAATTGGAGAACATCGATTGAAAATAGGAATTAATTTTACTCGGCACCAACACCAAAAACTAAACAAAATCTTCATCAATCAAATCTGTGCAGATGGTTCACATAAGTGCGTCCACGTTAGGATACAAATAAGGTTTGATGACAGCTTTCAAAGTAGTTCCCACTTCCACACACTTTTAATTGAATCCTGCTGGGAATATGTATTTCTTTATAAATTCGTTTAACAAATAGGCTACCTTAATTAAACTCGTTTACTGTTACGTGTGTCATGCACGTCATCACACCCGCTTCATCGTTTTGTGCTATGCAGGCCTGGTGATATTGCTTTTGTCTTCAGGATCTACAAATTTCCCTAGAAAATAGATTGACTGGTAATGTTCTTAAAAAGTAAAGGACCCTTCGATAAAACCCAAATGATCAGGACTCTGACACGCATATATTTCTCGGCATGTGGGACGTAGCTGCAATAGCATTCCATTATCCAATATTGAATATGTTATACACAGCACACAACGCGTTTATCTATACCTTCAGTTTCCAAAACTTACTTTCCATCCCAAGCGCAAGAATATTTGATCAGTGTAGCCTACTCACCCTCTCATTATCGTGGTATTAGTTCCTTGTCTGTCTGACTGACATGTCCTTCGGACGTCTGGAATTTTAAGATTATCGTATTGCTTTTGAGTAGCATATAGGGTAATTTCTTTCCGTCTGTCTTTTTTCGTGGTTAAAACTTTACAAGGTTGTGTTTGCAAAAGGGCCTACAGCTCTGACCCTGAGTGGCTCGCGGGAAACACGTGATACCATTAAACTAAGTTTTATGGTTTGGGAGAGCTGACAAACCTGCCTCTCAATGTATTTACATCATATATAATCTTAACTGTCGTGAATCCCAGCTGTTGGGAACCGTTATCTGAGTGGATGAAGGCGTATGAGGCGTTTAGTGAGGATTATCTTGCCCCCAACGATCAGCACTCTTCTTTGACTCCTGCAAATGGTTCCCAGACGGTACAGTAAGTTAATAATCTTGTTTCCTTTGCATGTAATGAAATGGACACCTGCCCCTTGCTGCACCCAGGGGGGCTTAATTAATATTGTAATGCAATATTAGCCTGAGAAATGCCCTGGTGAACTGGCGCTAATGCTTCCTTTTAGAATCTTAACGTGGCAGTTTTTCTCGTCATCTCAGATTAGGCTACACTTAAATATGGCCTGTATAGCCTGATGTAAGGTTAGGAGAGGAACAGTTGGAGAGGCTATTCCGGTGTGGGCTTTGTGGCTCCCTGCACGGTGTTTGTGTGTGTGTGGTGTGTGTGTGTGTGTGGGAGGGAGGGGGGGTCTGTATGCAGGTGAGGTTTTGTGAAGTCTTCCGTTTCATGCAGTTATTTGTATATTGCCTCCTGTAGAGTGCACCTAGACTGCCTCGTGTAGAGCAACTCATGTCTTAACAGACAGCTTCAAACGGATTGGTATGACTGCCTTATAACATACTAAAAAATAGCTAAATAAAAGCACACACACTGTAAAATAAAAGTTATGGACCTATTATGGCCAGAGAAACAAGAACATATTTTTGTGTGTGTTTGAATGTCATTCTCCTTGTTCATTTACAGCAAGAGTAGGAGAAAGATAGACGTACTGTCAGTTTTAATCTGGAAACTGATTATCTTAATCAAGTTCCAGTTCTTCTTCAATGATTCGATATGATATTCATGAATACTTTCAAAAAAAATATTGATTTGAGGTTGGTTGGACCAGTCCTTGGTATTGCACAATGAATGACCTCAGTGTCAACAGCGAGGGCAGCAGACAGAGAATGAGGTATGATGAAATGTAAGGTTTTTTTAACCTCTGTGTAAGCCTCCTATGTAAAGTGTTGCGCAACATTTTCAGATCTGATGATATTATGTGTGAAAACTTCTTAGAAGCTGCCAAGGTTCCATTCTAATTCTCGTTTCCCTCATCAAAAAGGACGCCATTCCAAGCAGACCCACTGCTCTCCCTGAACAGTTAGAACAGCATGCCAGCCAAGCCACACATTTCTCATAGTAATACACATTTTCTAGGGGAAGGGCTGTTTTCAGATCTGTATTATCACTCAATTGACAACATGGCAGTAATGATGCATAAGAATGCTTATTCAGAGAAGTAATGCAGTTAGTTAAGCATCGTAAACTGAGATGAACTGAGTTAAGCTTTGTAAACTGCGAAGTTTCGCTTCTTGATGCTTTACAGAGGCTAGTGTGTTCAGAGTTGCACATATATCTTTTGTGGGTTAATCTGCGGTCAATATGGTAATAACGAACACAATAAACCCTCGGATATAATAGAACGTTATTTTTCATCTGCACTGTCACGTGGCTGCTTTGTTACTTGTTTCTCTAGACTTCGGGGGAGGGGGGGGGGGAATCCGCAAGGTTAAATTCAGGTCAATGATAGAAAGTACACACTTCTGGGCCTTTTCATGATTCATGGATAAATATATGCGAAAGAATCAAGAAAAAGTAAACATGCGCAAATTAAGCAAGTTCCAGACAACTTGTAGTATGAATTAAATCTGATCGACATTGTTTGTACTATAGGCCTCTTTTTAAAATATATCGTTTATGGATGTTATATGCCCAGTGGGCGGGGACTCTGCCCTCTCTATCCAGGTCCATGTGTTTGGGGGCAGGTGTGGAAACGGGTTTTAGGCACTGGGTATTCTACAAGCCAACTAACGTAAAAACGCAAGGTGTCAACTTGCAAAACCTTTTCTTAATTAGTTTATATTTATTCCAGCTGGCTATTCTTTTACTAAGTCGTCTATATACACCCTGGATAACCTAATTTGTGTTAGGCAAGCCAAAATTAGATTCTCTTGGAATACATGGCCAATTCCATTCTAATTTGGCTTTCCCAAAACTGTCCTAGAACCATTAGAAGTTAAGATTTTTCATGAGTCAGGACTGCATGGTAAAAATAAAGAGGGAATTGACAGGTACAAAAGACGTCCATCTTACGTTAGAGAGCTAGTGATCATGTGGGCGATTGATTTAATGCTTGTAACGGCATAATAAAACTTCATGTTCAATCAGGGTCCCTCAAAGCCGCTATAGGCGGCCACGAGGAGGTTTGGCAAAACTAACTTTTATATGTCGTTTTTACTTTCAACGGATAAGAACCAAGACAGAATATACGCCGATTACAGTTAAACGATGGGTGCTACTCATGCACACGACCAGTCTTTCAGATCTGACTGGACAGTGTAACAAGCCAGGCCCAAAGTCATTCACATTTAGTCTCACACACAACCTTTGGATTTAGAAGGCGCATACTAAAAAATGAAACAGCTCAATATGACGATTAGATAGACCACTGACAGGCCATGGCATAGGCTACCATAGTGTGCTTGTATTATAATTATAAAGATACATATTTACATTAGATAGCCTAGCTTGTCATTACGTTGTAATCACCGATTAATATCAGGTAGCCTATAAACTGTTGTGTGAAGTTGTTTTTGGCTTTGTCTGACCTAAGCAGACGGTCTAGACTTTGATATGCACGGTGAATTCACCAGGTTTTGCCAGGTTCAATCCACATACGTGTGCAAGACTGCATCGTGATATACGCCAATCCTGAAAGAAATTGCCTTTCAATTGAAATTGACATGTTTTTGACCAACATAGATGAATTGTCCTGTACGGTACCCAAATAATTAGCCTAGTTTGTTTGTTATTTATTTCTCTGTGTGTGATAATAGTCGTCCAGTCACATCGTTGAGTTGATGCTTAGGATTTCTCATCAAGCTGATAGACCTCTTTGGTATCATATTTTTCGAGTCAGGTAAATGATAGGCGTTGTGGTTATCTTTGAAGTAGATTTTCGCCGGCCTGATTTTCTAAATAATCCCAAACACCGCACTCCTTTCTTCTGTCCCTACAATATGATATTAATAGAAGTGTGCACCATCTCTCACACAAAGAGTACAAAAAGATTGGTATAAATATTTGGTTCCTTATCCGGGAACTATATCACTGGCTGCCATTGGGTTTCAGTGTCACGTGGTTGAACTAACTTTACAGGGTCGCGTTGTAGTAGGAGGGCTTTATGTATCAGAAAAACGACAAAGGTAGAAAATTTATTTTTCACTCCAGAAATTAATGATCATGAGCTCGTATTTGATGGACTCTAACTACATCGATCCGAAATTTCCTCCTTGTGAGGAATATTCTCACAATAGCTACATTCCTGAAAACAGCCCTGAATACTACAGCCGCACAAGAGGTACTGGCTACCAGCATCACCACCAAGAGTTGTACCCTTCGCGAGTGACCTACCAGGAGCGCCCGTATAACTGTGTAAGCATACCCGAGCCTGAGCCCCAGACCGGGCATGGCCTCACACATACAAGGAATCTACTTGCAGGGAAAGGGCAAGCAGCTCCCCACGAACCCCCGCCACCGATACCCACATCCCCTACAACCCCACCGACTGCGCCGCCTACATGTATTCAAGATACCCCGGAGCATCCCACCAGCTCAGCTTCTGCTAAACAGCCTGTAGTTTACCCATGGATGAAGAAAATCCACGTCAATACCGGTAGGCAAGCTGTGTTATTATTTTCTTCTCTGGGTCTACCCTCTCTCTATTTGACTTGTATACTTACTCTTATTTTAGATCACCAGCCCATAGTCGACTCCTGCTTCGTACGTTATGAGAGGGGCCACTTTGAAACGGCACATATGAGGCGGATTTACGAGTCAGCGTTGGCAATTACACCCGCCATAAATTTTACAGCGGAGGCACTGTCTGGACAGTCGTTTTGCCATGTGGTTTTTTTCTGTTATGCATGTGTCAGAGTGAAACGAGAAGCAGAGAATAGAAGGAGGGTTAAGGAATGTTTGTATGTTAGTAATGTTCGAATTAATTACAACATTGGTTTCTGTTGTTAAACTGCACCTACAACCGAGTCGGAGAAGGTCAGGTACATTACTAAATGCTCCACACGTCTTTCTTGCAGTTTCTTGGAGAATTCACGCGTGTTCACACCTTTTATTCTGTAATTTCCCTTTCGTTTTTCTCTTTTTCCTTTCATTTATGTTTAATCTCTCAGTGAATCCCAATTACAATGGATCTGATGCCAAGCGGTCCAGGACTGCATATACACGCCAGCAAGTCTTAGAATTGGAGAAGGAGTTCCACTATAACCGCTACCTTACTCGGCGAAGACGTATTGAGATTGCTCACACTCTGGTTCTTTCGGAGCGGCAGATAAAAATTTGGTTTCAGAACCGCAGGATGAAGTGGAAAAAAGATCATAGGCTTCCCAACACTAAAGTGAGATCCTCTTCGAACACAAGCGCATCCTCTGGTACCAATACAGCTTCATCAGCCAGCTCTCTCCCGCATGGTGTTGGCAACACCCTGCCAGCCTCCGAGGAACTCAATCGAGTGCCTGTTGTCGAACAAGAGCAGGATATTACACCGTTATAGACATAAAATAATAGCCTATAAATGAGGGAACATCATTAATTATTTGTAGAGTATATAATTCTGTTCTTTTTTATTGTTCCTCGTGCTGTCGTTAAGATAATGTTCTCAACCCACGGTTAGGCTACATGCATGTGAGCATGGAATATCCTATGTTAGGCTACTGTGAATATAAATATATTTATACGGTTATCAGGGTTTTAATTTATTGTGGTGTTGTTGTTTTTGGTTTAGTGGTTTGACTAGGCTATGATTATTTATTATAGGCTAAATCAAAGTATTCGCCTGTGGCAGAATACGTTGATGTACACTGTTCTTCCGTGCACAATCATTTTATTTATTCAATGAAAATAGTTGTAATTTTCATCCCAACACCAGGCCAATCTTGTTAGTGTTTTGTGACTTCAGATTTGTGGTTTACGGGCTATTTATTAAAGTGTTCATTGTAAAATACAGCAAAAGTGTGTTCGTGATCATTTTTGATTCCAAATAGTTTAGAAACTATTCGAGTCGTAATTTTTCTATATTAGTAGTCTTTATGTGACAAAGTAATTCATGAATGTGCCCTTTACAAACAATAAGTGGTCGAGCAGCACCTTGCCAATGTCACCAGAAATCATAATGGAAAACTTCCTTTATAGCCCCATTCAGCCTACTTTAAGAGGGAAGACATTCTTTCAGAGGAGACTCCAAGATAGGTCTGGTATTTCTCACAGTTTCGGGTGGGACCGTTTTTCTCACATTATCAAGAATGTTTAGCACAATATTGTAAAGATCTCAAACAAAACTACCGATTCAAATTATGAATTTGAACCCAAACTGGATCTAATTACCCAAAACATTCATGTCAAACATTTTATGTTAATACTAATGTACATGTGAGAAATGAAGAGAAAGCCGCACTGTTCATTCCTTTTGTATGTAGGGAACCCTCCAGATGTCCACTGCTATGCACAACTATCGTCCATGATCTATTGAGAAATGAATGCCTATGGCGTCATTTGTGCATAAATGCAGTCTTGCAAGGATCTCCTTTACACACAGCCAAGTCTCCCTTGCGACTAAAAGGGTAGGCCATATTCTGCATAGCAGTTATTAAAAGGCATGGGTTCAGGAAGGGGTCACGTTTTGTGTGCCAAGACCTTCGTTCATACCGGGACGTCTGACAGTGACATGGCCAGTCATGACTTTTGTATCCTAGGAACGTGTGTTTGTGTATGGAGGGGGGACTCAGGGCGGGTGGGGAGGGGGGTGGCTGTGTGCGTGCGTGTGTGTGTGTGTGTGTGTGTGTGTGTGTGGGAAGTCCTCCTTTGTTTGTTGTGATGGTCATAAATTTGCCGGCCAATAGACAATAACTTACATTTGGTGAAGCAGCCTATTTGTGTCAACCATTCCGTATTGGATTAGCAATGTATGTGCGGGTGTGTGTGTACGCGTCCATGTGCGTGTTTCTGTGTGTCAGATATTATGGGTGATTGTGGGACTGTTACGAGCAATAAAAATGAAATCACAGTGAAATTGGTTGAATATGCATTGGTTTATTTTCGTCCTACACTATTAGGCCTTTTTTTCGTTTAAGAGCTGTTTCTTCGTCATACTACACGTGACCGAGAGAGGTGACTCAATAGCTGTCATGAATTCCCTCTGTAAGGGGTCACAGGCATTGTTTGTGCCCCTTGCTTTGATACTTTAAGGATACTGCAGCTTCTACTTTTTAAATTTACCCAAAGTTACTTCGGATCTTTAACTGTCTAGTTCAGACTGTGAGTAAAAAAATGTCCTAATATTTTATCAGTCACTGTTTCAACGCATTTCGTTCTCACTTTGGTCAAATCTGTGGACTAAAGTCAGTCTGCTTCTTTTTTGTTTGTTTGTTTTCTCCATGGTTTGATGACGTATGTGGAACACTGGCAAAATAACATAGGATGGTACTATGAACAGACGTTTTGGAATTGACTTGGTGTACGAAGTAAGGATAAATATTTAAAGACCCAATGACATGTTTACTTGTGAATTTGTGCCTGGCAACCAAAGAGGTCATGACCCTACTTACGAAACTCAATAACACTTAACAGGACAGTGAAAAGAAGAAAGCTAGGCTACAGGATTTTTAACACTGGAAAACATAGTAATCTTCTCTCCAGTGGGCATCAGAATTAATATAGCTAATTTGGCTGTATTGAAAAATGAATGTAAATAAAGTTAAATCAGTGTTTCTAAAGACTTTTTCTAAAACGTGGTAGTGGTTTTATCATTCATAGAATCTCATAGGCCTATCCCAAGTGTTTTAAGACAATCTAATGTTTTGGAGCTGTACAGACTTTCTTGCACTCCCCTTGATTTTTAGGGACTCGTTTAGCATGTTGTCGAACGTGGGGCTATTTATTTCACAAATGGGAAGATAGTGCTTTTTAACTGCTCACATTGCAATGTGAAGACTATTCCTCTAGCTACACCGTGTGTATCATTACGGCAGCGGAGTTGAAATAGAGGTCATACAAGCGACTGTCTCAATTGTGATGTTATAAATCAAACTTCTCTCTTGTTATTATTCAAACTCCGGAATGCAACAGTTTCCTTGTTAAATAAAAGGTCGCTCACCCGGATGTCTGAGTAGCCTATGTGAGTGTGATAATATCGACAACAGTTTTTAAATCTAGCGATAAAATTGAATATCTTATAATGTACGAAATGACACCTAAGATGCAAGACGAAAACGCACGCCTCAAACAAATGATCTGGTCCTAATGCACCATTTTAGGTAGTTAAGAAAAAATGTTAAATGGCATCAAGAAGGCTTGACCATTCGTGATTTATGGATTTTCATTTGATTTATAGAACACTTGATTTCTAAACCAATATTGCGTAGGATAAATTCACTCATGAAGTTTATGCAATTTAGACTATGTCAATAATTATACCAGCCTACTTGAACAGAACTATTTTGTGGCAAATACATCTAAAATACTCTAAGATATACAATCCATATTAAAAAAGGATATAGCATAAAATACCATTTTAAAAATTAAATGACTAACTTCGAGTGAAGTTAAAGAATCTAGTGGCTCTTGATGCCACTGGAAGCAGGCCCGTGCTCCTTTACTGCAACTTGTAGACTAGATTTGAGATAGATACTGTGTAACCTTGTCTTATTATGCTTATGAAAAGGTAGACTTTCAGGTTAATGAGATGGCTTCAGCCTATTCTGTAAAAAGGGCGTAGAAATCTGTCTATCATTTCAGGCTTAGCCAATTTAAGCGGGCATATAAGAGTAGGTCTATGACCCACAGTAGCATAACTGTAACCTACCATTATTTACGTTTAGTCTATGAGAACAGGTTGAAGAAATATACCTACATTGCCGTACAACATCAAACTAGCCACATTTCAGCCTACAAATAGAAGAAGCAATTGTGATTAGGAATTGTTTAGCTACGTTAATTGTATGATTGTTTAAACTGACACAGACACACCAATTTAATGAAGGCAATCAAGCAAATCTGTAAGATTCAGATAACTCAACATTTGCTGGTTAAGAACTTTTCTTGTTACCAACATGTACCTATTGAGACAAGTTGGTAGCGTCAGACGAACTCCCTTCTCATCAAATGTTTTAGAATAGCATACCTAAAAGAGTCTATTTAATTGAAAGGAAATACTACTTATTGCATCTGACCTTTTATAGCCTATTTGAACTTATTTCGTTATGACAGCCTTTATTTAAAAAATCTGATGGTATTGCTGTTGCTCGTTAATCGACTGTTTTCACGTTTATTTTCCTCCCTCTGTGCTGCATTGTTTACTGCAACAGACCGCGATTAACTCATTAATCTTACTCCGTCTGCTCCGAAACAGCACCATTTGTATGTGTGGTTATATCCACCGTCTTGTCCATTTGTTCGTCTTAAAATCCTCTCCACTACCTGAGTGCCTCTTCCCAATGGGCAATGTGATAATGTGACTTGAAGTAGGTCTATAGCCTAAAAGAAATGGAAGCCTACATATGGCATGGTTATGTTTTACAGACAATATTCACGAAACGGTACGAAGACATGGTACAGGCTGAGGGAACTCAAGGCACTGGGAGACGGCAGTAAAGATGATTGATGTCGCCATCGAGGTTCACACAAAGTTCACCAGGAAAGTATGCTTGTGCACGAGGAGGGAAGGATAGTACAACCAGAGCTTGCTGGCTCCGTAAAGAAAAAATAATACTCAAGATGCAATAAATACGTTTATTTAGAAGTGCAGACACAAGCATTAGAACTGTGACTTCATTTGTGGTTAAATTGCCAAGGAGGCTAAATGGCAAATGAGTTAAGTAGTCCCCCCCTACCATAAATCCATACAAAGAAGTCCAGATATGGCTAACCTTAACAGGGATTCAGCAAATGGAAAAACAAAGAAGCAAAGAATATCCTTGTGACATCTAATACTAAACCCTAGGCATTATTTTGACATTTAGTTTCATTACTACTAAAATGGTGTTTATTCAGACAAAACATTGCTCATCACCGTAGCCTATATGTCAAATATTTTGGGGGGTCTTAAGATTTCAAACGGTTTGATCTGGATACGTTGTGTGACGTAAACAATATGGAAATCATGAGAGCAATGAAACACGGGGTTCTTCATTCATCCTACATCCATTTTATGGTCCCAGATCCCTAAAAAAATCTGTTTTTTTGTCTTTCTTGTTTTTCTAGGCACACACTCTGCAGTGATCAATGAAGAAAAGCTTGTCTGAGAGGCACATCTATTATGAAGCCAATAACTACAGACCATTCTCATCCCCTTTGAATGGCTACCACATCACTTGTACATTGGGAACCTATGAGGAATTTTACTTGAGGGCTCCTCTTGACCAGACCTTCTTGAGAAATCTGGCAGAGAACCAGTTTGACCTGACAAGAAACTAAATTTAGAGACTGGCCATGCGGCCATAATTGTTATGTTGTCTCTTGACAATTTAGGCTTTGAGATTCACATTTTAACTGACAAATGATTGGCTACAATTACTGTACTCACAAACACATGGAGGTTTTTATCATGATTTCACATGTAACCACTATGCATATGTTTAAAACATAATTTGATGAAGTGTAGAGGTAAGAATCTTCAAATGTCCAGTTTGATCATTTTTTGGTATTGTTGTCATTGACCAAAACTCTCTAATCTAACCCAACTCCAACCAACAAACACATTCCCTTTGTTACTTTTTAAAAACCATGTAATGTGACATTTGAATGCAAAAGGAGATACCAGAGTGTTTACATGTGCAAAAATGTTATGCTAAATAAATGTTATGATTACTGTTCTAATAGCCTCTGTGTGCCATCGTTCCTTCCATTTAAACAGTCATGAGAGCTAAACATGAAACAGAATATCCATGACCAGTCCTCTATCATGTACACATTATAATTCTCAAATTATTTTACTGATCTCTATATTCTAATTTTATTCTCTTTATTTCTTTCTTACTTTCTATCTTTCTTTCTCTCTTTCTGTCTCTGTCTTTTTCTGTCTGTTTCTCTCTCTTTGTCTCTCTCTCTCTCTCTGTCTCTTTATGTCTCTCTCTTTGTCTCTCTCTCTGTCTCTCTCTTTCTCTCTCTTTGTCTCTTTCTCTGGCTCTCTCTCTCTCGGTGTGCCTCTCTCTCACGGTTTCTCTCTCTCGTGGTAGGCTGTATGCGGATGCTGTTATTGTACATACCCCACTGCATTATCATCCATCACCCAAACAGTCAGAGCTTCAGGCTTAATGGTGGAGTTGGCCTGCCGATGGCCCCTGTTTGTGACAGTAGCAAATGCCAACTGTGCACTCTGCACATCACGCTCTACCATTCTAATTCTGTTATTACTGTCATTTAACTATTAATCTTAGCCATGGGAGAGTACGATGAGGAGGAAGAAATACATAAAGACAATTAATGATGGTCAATCTACAAAGTACAACACAATACAAGGAGAAACCCTTTCCACCAATTTAATGAGTTTGAATTGCAAATAAAGAAACCTATAATTGTTTAAGAATATACTTTGTTGATAAAGAAAAACCTTCAACTCTTTGCAGAATGTTGCAATACATTTATGTTGCTGGTATTGCATTTGTAAGAATGCCATTTACAGCTTTGAATCTCAACACAACCTCAAATCAAATTATGATGAAATAATCAAAGATCAAAAGTATTACCTTTCAAATCTTTAAAAGTTTGAACCAGGGGTTTAATACGCTGTATTACTTAGCTACATCAAAATATCATATATAAAAGTCATATATAAAAAAAAACATAATTTAATCTAATCCCATTCAGATTGTAGTTATGCAAATCTAGGAACGGAAACAAGTTCTGCATCAAGGTTCTTACCTCCAACACTATTAGTGTAAAATGTATAAGGACATGTTGCAGGAAACCCCCAATGACACTTGACAAACAAGTGTTTCCTATGTTAGTTGATTGATGACTGTTTTTGTTAGTCTGACGAAGGTTGCACTTGGAGTCGCAGGTCTAACTTCATTGTATTGCGCAAGGGACTTGATTTACAGTAACAACAATGCCTGTATATTTTCAGAAACAGAATATCATTCTACGCCATTATAGAAATTACAATATGTGTGCTTAGGTAACAGCATGACTGTTTGAGTGAGTGATTCATTATTTGCTACAGTACCCAAAATCTCATTTGAATCAAGCCCTTAAAGGGAATTGCAAATATTACATCAATACTGTTTTCAAGCAAGATATGTTTGCTTTGAATACTATTCAACCACAAGCAGATTCTGTATAAATATAAATATATATATTTAAAATATATATACTGTATATGTATATATACATGACAGGAAGCAGAACCTAAAGCTGGTGAACCACTCTGCAGCTAAAGGATGTGTCCTTACCCCTTACTCTTCTTCCAGTGTGCTAACAGCTGCACTTCCAGTCAGTCAGTCAGTCAGTCAGTCAGTCAGTCAGTCAGTCAGTCAGTCAGTCAAGCTCAGTGAAGTTTGAAAACATCATCCTCCACCATCCATTTATCATTTCTGTGTGGATGAGTTTGCCTACAGGTGGGACCTTGACCATCTGGTGTCTTGTTGCATCCAAATGAACTTGGAGCTCAGTGCTCTAAAGACAGAGTTGATTGTGGACTTCACCAATTATCTAGCCCCACCCACCTCAATCACCGTATGTGACTCCCCAGTTGATGTTGCTGCCATTACCAAGGACAAGGGCAAACTGCAGCGTATCATTTGCTCTGTGGAGAGGTTGATCAGCTGCAACCTGCCATCCCTCTAGGACCTGCATACTCCCAGGGCCCTGAGGCGGAAAGGAAAGATCGTGGTCAACCCATCCCTTCCTGGACATAATCTCTTTGGCCGCTCCCCTCTGGCAGCAGACTGTAGTCCATCAAAACCAAAACCTCAAGACACAAGAATAGTTTCTTCCCGTGTGCAGCTGTCCTGATCAACAAGCCCCAGGACCCCTACTGACACTCACTGTTATCCATGCAGAAACTGACTGTTTTCCTGTTTACCCTAAGTAGTGTCCTGATCCATCGCTATTAGTGTGTACCTGTTCACCGGGGAATGTTGAATATCTATGTCTTGTCACTTTTATGACATCTATTTATTTGACTGCTTCATTACAATGGTGTGTGAACTGAGGTAAAGTGTGGGGTAGCTGGGTCATAATAACAGCCCATAAGGCCCATAAATCCAAGAGAATAGACTCCCTGTATTGCTTAAAATGGTTCCTGTCATATCAAAGCAGCATGCTATCACAATCAATGGATTTAACAGCACTCCCAGTTAGGCAGGGGATTGATGCCAATTACAGTTGCCATGTCAAATATGGGCCAAATCATGTCTAAAGGGACATCTAAATGTCACTCTCAAGGGATAGTTATCTAAACAAGTATTATTATAATATCAGTAATTAAAGCAATGAAGGTATAAGGACAAATCACTTCTGTACTCATTTTCCAATGTGGGATCACAACAACCGATTATACAATAGGAATATTAAAGTGAATTATAACAACAGAACAAACATGAGGATGTTCAAACTCAAATACGTGCATAAATAAAAACAAATGAACAATACATTTATCAGCTGTATTCATTTTATGTTTTATTGTTAATTGTTCAAAGAGGTCAATCTCTGTGTTTCACAGTTTGTTTACAAATCTCTTGTGATGTAAACATCCAGGGTCACTTTGCTTTGTGGCAGGTGAATCCTATATTTGATGTCCCTTTTTATGACAGAGAGTGAAAGAGAGACTCTTCTGATTTCAGTATGACTTGGAAGATTCAGGGCATTTCCGGATGGGCCTAGTTCACTCCTACACATTCTTTGCCGTCCAAGCTTTGTTGTCACAAGGTGTCAAGGGTTTAAAAGTGGTCAGTTGTTCTTAGGGAGGAATCAGATTTGTCTTTTGCTTACGGTTTTCTGTTTATTTCTGGCATTACTTCTTAATGATGCAGTGGAATCTTTTCAAAATTCCTACTTATATTGATATTCTTTGTATGGATTATTGTCAATTGGCCTAGAACCATGTTAAAGCATTGGCATGGTAATACTATGGATCTTATCTCCCTCTTTGTCCTCTTGACCTCTCTACTTCTTGGCACTCAAATAAGACACCACTACTTCACAAACTTGCACATATTAAAAAGCATATACTAAGGGCTATGCATCGTGTAATGAACCCTCAGATTTAAACCCATCATTATCTTCACAAGCGGAACAAGCACTCGCTCAACTTTAGTAGTGTATGTTCGACCAGTGATAATAGTCATCTGTCATCTGTTCGTCCTCCCTAGAGTTCCCAGGGTCGAGAGATGAACAAATAATGATGCCCGGTGCTGCTCTGGGGTCAAACAGGAGACTGTGAGGTCCTGCATAATCTTCAAGGGCCTTGTCAGGGTGATAAGGCGCTAAGGGACTACACAGAGAAGCCTCCTTAATTGATGCTCATGACCATGACCTCCTTGTATGATCTTAGCCCATTTTGAAACACCAAGGTGATTGTTATTTAGTTTGTCATTAACTCAGCAGTTACGCTACAAATAAAGGTTGAAGGTTTCTGAGGGGAAACATTTGATCTGCAATGCTATGTGCGTCAAGGTTTGTCAGCACATATGACAACGTCTTTGAGAGTTAAGTAAACAAATGGTAACTCAAACCTCTGAAAGAACTTACAGAAACCTGGATCTGCAAGTTTGTGGTAGTTTTTCTGCATGTTAAACACTTCCTTGTCTTGATGTCACTCCACATTGGTAAGGTTAACCTTCAAACTGATTCAATATTAGGACATCTTTCATGGACTGCATTTGTGGGATAAGATGGAATTACACGTATGCGCATACACATACCACTCGAACTTCAATTGTACAGTCACTGGGAATAATTTATGATCCCATTTCGCATTGAATAGTAATCAATTGAATCATTACGTTTAAATGAGATGAATTAATTTAACTAAAGAATATAATTTTTTAACCTTAGACGGTGTAGCGGTACATGGATATACATGAATGCATGCATGTATGGGTGTTTGTGTGGCTTTGTGAGATACCACTCTGCTTTCAAGTGATGCAGTGCTCAGTTAATTAAACACAAATGGGAAGGACAAGGAAGGAAGGACACATTTTTCCCCTGCTGCTCCAGATGCAGACGATTACAAACAAACACTATTTCCTCTGTGAGGCAGTGCCGCTATCGACTGTGAGTGAATTAAAATTCAGATGGTAAACTGAAAAAGCTACCGAGATTTATTTATTGAGCTCTAGGCGGGAGAAACAGGAGCAGGGAGGCAGGTGAACCCTGAACGAACCCAAGAGCTGTCACTGAGACAGATCTGCTTATCATGCAAATGTGAGGAGTGAGCTATTGATCGCAGCCTCTAGGATTCCATTAGCCCGCCCAGCTGGGACCAAAGATGTGCCTCTGTGTTGTACCCATGCAGTGCATATTGCTGATCATTTGCAAATGTATATCAAATCTCCCTGAAATGGCCTCCTGAAACGCAATGCAAACAGACCTTATCAGATGATGGCAAAATTTAGAGGAATGGTTCTCATGATAAGGATGATCGCAGTGAAACTAATGGTAATGGTAAATTATATTCTACAATAATAATCCAAACACGAAAGTCCATTTTTATCTTATTTATTGATTATCAGTTTTCATATTGGCAATACAAATGGACAAACAAGCTGTTTGAAACCAAGAACACAGAAAATAAACGCAACCAAATTTAAACATTGCTGTTAAATAGATCCAATAGATTCAATTGATACACTTTTTTAAAAACACGTTTTTGAAACTCCACATTGTCCAAAAAGATCGTACAAATCTGGAGGCAAGTACACAATGTACAATTTCTGAGGACTCTATGAATTGTTTGCTTAGGACATGAAGAGTTTACTCCCACACAGAGACAAATCCATGTATTTCACTGCCTGGAGGCCCTGGTCAACACAACATCAGACTCGCTGGATGAAGACACAGTTGTCAATATTTTTACATTGTCTGGATTATTTTTCATCACACATCCTCAAAATTGAACCCTATAAAAAACGACCATTGACGGAAACCCATACCCAAGGGTTATGGTACTTAGTCAAGAATAAAGATCAGAAGCTTTTCCTGTTAATCATGATTTTTTATCTGTATTTCCAATGTATTTGTCTTCAACTGTCTTCCATATCGACTAAATACATGATTCTCAAGAGCATTTGAGGGATGTTGCAGTGCTTTTGGTTTATTACAACATGAAATAAGAGCGAATTGAAAGTGAATACGAATATGTGTTAGATTTATTTTTTTGTGATCTTTCAACAGCCTTAGTCTTGCATAGCCTGTCAGTATCTACAAAGGAGTAAAGGGAGGATGAAAGAGCGACACACTCAGGTGCCAATAGAATGCCACCTCTGTTTACGGCCTGACACTATGTGTACAGCTAACACATGCCATCCCTGATCTGGGAAAGATGCATGGTATCTGTATTAACACTATAGTTAAAGGCAAAATGCCAAGTGTTAGCCAGTAGTATGAATGACTGAAGTGTGAAATTATCTAAATTACATATTCTGTTCCAGGCAAATATCCAACCAAGGGAACATTCAAAGCATGTAAATGTCATTCTAATGATGTACTTTGATTTTCATATGTATGAATAAAGTGTATTCAAATCTATTGAATATAATACTTTTACGGGAATTCATTTTCATCAACTCCTACATGCTTCAATTTTCCACATTGCTGACGAAGTGATCAGTGATTACCGAATAAGAAACATTTGAATCAGCCAAAACCTATAATGGGAGAAGCGTTTAGGTGTGATTTTCATGTGAAATGCTAGCACCTCACTGTATCAGTTCCGTTTGCTGTTTCCCTCTTCTGTTTGAGAGCTAGGCTAAATATAGCATGTTTTCCTTGTGTCAGATATATTATTTTTTTCACGGCAATGGTAACTAGACAAAACCAATTTCAAGAGAACCCTGTTTTAGAATAGGCCAAAGTAAAACCAAAAAGAATTTAGCCTGACTGGTTCAATTTTAAGGTAAAACCATGTTTGAAGAAAATTACCCTAAAAATTCTTCAACTCTGAATACTCTTATAAGGACATGTGGATCGATAATTGTCATTGTGCAACAAGTTAACAAGGGGTTTTCTTACCGTTGAAAATGTTTTGGAATCATGCAACACTCGTTTGACGTCCAAGTTTGATCAATGCTCCAGACATCATTTTAATCTAAATTAAGACAATGGGTTTTTGAGAGGGTATATTGCAAGAATAAAGACTAAAGAAAAGCTTGACTCTCGTTGATACTGATGCACTTCTACGACACGTTTGACTTCGTCGATCCTGTCTATCCTCTCAATTGCGGTGAGTTTTCCATTGCAATGCCATTCGAAGAGCGACGTAAGTGCAAGACTATGGATCAAATTACAGACGGCTTAATATTGTTATACACGGATGACGGACTAAGGAAACAGAGCAGAACTGTTCTTGGTAGGACTACAATGACGTAGGGAGAATCATTGGAAGCAACTATTTAAAGTTGAGTAAATAGCAAAGAATGTTTTTATTTTTTTATTTTAAGTAGGTCCACAGGCCTATGCAGTCTCCCAACAAACAAAAGACCAGAGGTATCATACCTTCAATTGGTGTGACGTGGGGACCAAGAGAGCTCTTGATGACATGAGAGACATGCATGTTATTTTAAAAGAAGTATTATCTGAAGAACCCTTGTTATACCGGACTTTTAGTACGCTAAACAGAAATCGATTTACAAAAGTTATGCACCAACAGAAATCATAGTTCAATTAATTACGTTACACCCTAAATATGTTTCGAATGTGTTGGCCCCTACCTACAGAAATATTGTTAAGTTTCATTTTTCGTCCGGCTTCTGGGTTAAGTCTGTCCTAAAGAGCCTGATGGTAGGCATACTTGCTCCCTGGTTCAACTTCGACCTCTTGACCTCAGACTCCCATGGGACAACGTTGACCTGGTCATCAAGATGTAGGCTAACACCAATAATAAGAATGACCCAAATTCACTTTTTAACTCTCTTTAATTTGTGTCTAGGCCTACCCATGTAATGTGGTAAATTAAAGGAATTATATGAAAATGTCCTATGAATTGCAGCCTGCCCTTCATTTGAACTCTGAAATTAACCGAAATGTGTGAACAGTTAGCCTACACATGCACACAAAGACCATGCATGCACAACACAGAAGTGTAAGAAGACGATTAATAATCCCTAATAGTAGCCTTATCACAATAGCCTACCTAATGTTCTTGTGGTTATCATAATGACGATGTTACGATTATTGTTTTTGATATCCTATTATCAGCAACAATTTTGCTTATACACGTATAGTGTCGTGTTTTTCGAGGTTAGAGCAGGCTCATCGATGGGAGTTTACGGATTGACTGGATTGGAATGTTTACAGGCTTTATGGGCTGTAACAGCTAGTTCGGTTGGTTAAAAGGTAGACTAGGCCTGCGTTTTAATACACTGGCTTTGATTTAGAATAATCAATGTTGCGGAGGTACAGGAGTAATGACCGTCTTGTTACATTAGTTCATTGATCCAAAATATAAACCTTTTATAAATCGTTTAAGGGGAGCACTTTATAACTTCAACTTATAGGACTACATCAGTCATTTTAATATTATGACCTTCATAAGGCTGCTGAAATAAAGCCACAGTAACAGAGCTTCGGCGCGGTTTATCCTCAATGTTGACTGACAGGATATTTCATTTTCAGACCAAATGAAAATGAATGAGGCCGTGAATCGGAACTGCGAGGAGAGACTTTGAATTTCCTCTGTTGGTCCGCTATTTCGTCACAGCCATTGTACATGTGTGTAAGCGTGCTTGTATTGTCATTTGTTTATATTGTGAGTTTATGAAAATATTAAGCCTGGTGTCATGGCCCTAAAAAATTGCCGGTTGTTTTTTGTCGTTGAAGAAATAGGCTAGTGGTAAACTCCGAAACGTGAACAACGGAGCAAAAGGCTACGGTTTGTTGATGATATTGTCAGAGGATGGAAGGGTCCCTTTCTCTCGATCCTAACCCTGTTTGTCCCGTTAAGTATGCCTGTGGGTCAAACAGAAGGAGGACACGTCTAAAGTCATAGTCCTTTAAGTTTGCGCCCTGAAGATTCAGTATTTCCCTTTTAAACCTATACTTTCCCTAGTTTAAAATCCTATATGAATTTTAGGTCTAGTAGACCTAACCAAGCCTGGACGGCTATCTGGCATACAGGGCAAATGCCCGGCCGACGCACTTGTGTTTGCACAGAGATAGTCTTATGGATTGTGGATATCCTGCGCATCACAGCGCTACACTTTTGTCTTGATATGAACTAATGAAAGAGTATGACTGGCATATATTTCTTGGCCTTAATTCGGGCCTTTTATCTCACAATATTGCAATATTTATATTACCCAAAAAAGTCGCTGGTTTAGTTGTAGCTATGTTATTTTCCAGGCAACTGATTGGGGCAAGTCATCCTTCACTTGACGCAGGCAATAGGCACAACTTTTGCAAGAACTAACAATAAGATATAACGTAGTGCACAATGTTATCGAATTTTCTTCTTAAGAATCAGGATAAGTATCTTGTCATTTATCCACCCAATTGAATATCCTCCCCTTTCTTATCACATTAATTTTCTCCAGGACATATTTGAAAAAGCCAAAACACATCTGATTGCTACAGACCTTTTGCGTGTGTTCTATAAAAAACACATTTAACAATAGCCATTTAAGAAATTGGTTCACTGTCTCCTCTTTACCTCAACCATTTCTCATCCTTCAACCTAATCAAAAGTATAACAGTGTAGGTCAGCCATTTATAGGGGTTCTATCAGAGAGACAGTTCATCACTCAGAACAAATGAATAAAAGAAAACAGACTACTTCAGAAATACCATCAGTAAGCTAAGAGTGATCATTTGTCAATGTTGCTTCACTCAGTCTATGAGGTAAAAAGAGCAGTACGTACCAACAAAAAACAGAAACCATATTGTCTGAAGTCAAGACAGCAATGCTGCCTCCTGTACACCCGTCATCATTAACAAGCCTATTTCCTCTCTGATCATGCTTAAAGTTTAGTCAGTAAATACTTCTGAAACAAATCTTTACAGGCTGAACACACACATTATAGACATTTTTTAATTTAGAGAATTGTACGGATAAACAAACGTCACAATCCACAGTCACTAAAGCTGTATTGTGTGTGTTTGAGTTGATAGTTCTAAAATGGCCATAGATGGTGAGTGAGAAGCAGAAGGAGGTCTCTGTTTGAAACAGCACGGTTCTCTCTCACCGCATCTAATGACCACAGAGGCATAATTAAGACAAACTCAAGAATAAATTAGCAAAGACATTAACTGCAACATCAATAAATAAACCACTAATAAAACGGAGTGTCACGATGAGGGTAGCAGATATGGGTAGTGATTAGGACGGAGCCGTGGAGAGAAGTGACAATTCATCTGTCTCGCTTTGTATTTATTTGATACACACTACAAACAGTAATGACATTGGAAATCTATCTTATACAACTGTGTGCATGTACATGTGTGGTAACCACACTGTGAACCCTCTCTGTTCCAGTCCTCTGCAGATGCACCTTATATCCTTGGTCTCTATGAATGATCTGTGGATGGCGTGTGCACCGTCCTGCGGTTGAAGAGCTCTTCAAGATTGATAGAGCTTTGTGGCCATGAGGACAAAATAACTACGGAAGAAAAATAGAAGTCATACTAGACTTATTAAAACAAAATGTTTTATGATAAGGGAAACACTTAAGATAATTACATGTATACAATAACATTTTAATTAAATGAACTTCTAATGAGAACATGAATCTGCAAATATCCAATTCAGTTTTGCGCATAATATTTGGTGTACGATTTCAAGTACGCAAAGCTTAAAGTATGAAAACAATTAATGAATCCAATCTTTACTACATTGTGGAAATACCATTATATTACAAGTTTAAGGATATTGGGTAGATATTGACCCATCAGACAGATGCAGAACTTGAGTGTTACAAGTGGCATTAGCATCTCACCCGTCTGGGTTCAGCCCTCTCGCAGCCTCTTTCGTTCTCCTCCTCTGCAACCCCTTCTCATGTTGAGAGGACTGTGTAGAGGTTATCAGTTAGGTGTGCCCTCTTGTGCCCTCGCTCCCCTTGTATGATGGGCAGCTCTGGAGAATAATAAAGAGTGATGATGCTGATGTTGTGCCATACCCCCCCCAACATACACCCACAGACTCTCTCCCTCCTCTACCACCGCAACCCCCTATCATCCTCTCTCTCAGAGCCCCTCACCCCTTCATTTATCACCCCCTTCTTCCCACTCTTGCTCTAATTCTGGTTTAATAACCACTACCTCCATTCATCACAGTATCGATGGCTCTGACAGGCTAGCTGTGGTGCCGCAGCTCCCTCTTGGCCCTTCTGCACATGGCCGTGGGGTCACCAGGAGGTCACACAGTCAAGTAAGAGCAACCCTGGACCATTGTCTTTAGCTAAGAATATTATATACACAAATAAGGATCGATAGGCCCGCTCACAGAAAGAATCAATTCTTCTATTTTGATAAACAACAAGCAAGCCATGAATAGAATGTTGAAAAAGGCAGGTCTGACATTGAGAGTAGAATGTGATTTCCTAAGACATAAATATAATCTTAAAAGAATTCATTTTGAGGAATTATATACCATCATATGATTAAACATGTTGATGTCGATTCTCATTAAAGTATTTACAGGCGATAACGGGCCTTTACATTTGTAGAACAAAACCCTCAAGCTTTTCTTCTTTTTGTTTAGCAGCATAGCTTGGCTTGTGGGAGAAAAGGACAGCAGCTGAACTTCTCCCCGACCGTCTGTCAGCACCGACACTACAGCACACTAGGGACTGCTGGGACGTGTGTGTGTACTTGTGTTTGTGTGTATGCGTTATATTGCAGGGCTCTAATCCACCGAGTCTCAGGGGCAAGGCTCATTGTGCTAATTAATAATGCGACAACGAACAGAGAGGGATGGGAGTCATTAGGGAGCTTCTGCTGTTCTCTCAACTCTGTAGTGGTGCATTTTAGTGTGTGCATGTGTATGTATGTGAGGAAGGGAGCGGGTAGGAAAAGCATACACACAGACGCAAAGTGTCACAGTGACATGAGAGTTTAGAGTGTGTATTTGTTTTTAGGTGTGCACGTGTGTTTGCGTAGTAGAGGTCATTCTCCATCTTTCCTTATCAAGTCTTCCTCGTACAACAACCCCAGGTCAGCTCGTCTGGCCCCCTCTCACACCTCCACTCTACCATGGGAGACGGCGTGGAGGATGTCTTCACTATCCAGGACAAGGACAAACAGCCAGTGTTGCGCTGCTCAATGTCTGGATCTGATTACATAGAATGGGTACGTAGGTGTTCAAATCTGAATTGATCTTGAGTAAAAACACTCAACCTTCGACATTAGAAAATTACCGAATAAAATATAACTAATTGGGCGAATATTCATTCACGATGACATGTTTCCTTGTTACGATGTTACATCAGATCACTTTTACGATAACAGATATTAGAATGAGACCAATGGACATTTATTCAACACTTGTCAGAAAAACACTACATGTACTGTATAATGAAAGCAATCAAATTAGTGTTCTTATACCAGAAAAATACAATTGTTTTTTTTACATAATTTGTTAATAATTCCCATTTAGTGAAACACAAATGAAGATGCGAGATGGATTTAGGTTAATGACAGGAAACCATAGAGGACGTGGTCAGCGGGTATCCTTGCTTTAAAGGTGGTGCTCTGGTAGCAAAAGCAATCTGCTGAGTGGCAGTGGCAGAGTGCCAAGCAGAATGTGTCGGTCTTGCAAAGAGGAAACAAAGACACCTAAGCAGATGGGTCAGGGACAACACAACCTGAAGCATCACATACTTACATGCCGAGGTCACGTTCTCGCTACTACACTGGAGCTGCACCGTATAACAGAACGGGTTGCTGCAATAATGCCAACAAGATCTCAGGTATCAAACACAGTTGCACAGTAAAAACAAAGACATTCGCATTTTGGTTAACCAGGATGTAAACAGTATGTCTACACATAACAGTTCCTTATGGGATACACACAACAAAGCAGTGTAAAGTATGCTTTCATTTCTCAAAAGAATCTTTCAATTATGATGTAGTAAATGGTTTGGCTTTGTCTGCTAACATAACAATACTGTTCATTTAGAAGTAATGGTGTCATGCTGTCTGACAGCAATGGTAACAGAATTGAAAGTCGTTGACGAGAAAAGACAAATACAGTACAGCCTAACTCTACACATAGCAGTTCCTAATGGGATACACACAACAAAGCGGTCGTGTAAAGTATGCTTTCATTTCCCAAAAGAGTCTTTCGATGATGATGTAGTTAATGGCTTGGCATTTTCTGCCAACATAACAATACTGTCATTTAGAAGGGATGGTGTCATATATTGTAATGGTAACACCAGATCCAAGTCTCAAGCAGCAAGATGAGTAGACCATCTATTGCAAATGAATGTCATGGATCATTTCTCAAGGAGGCTGATTGGCCAGACGTTATGTGTTACTCAGCAATGATAGGACACCTAGTTCAGACAGCTTAGCCTGGGCTACTGCCTCCCAGCCTTTATTGGCTAGCGGGTTCCTGGGGGAAGGGTGCATGACACCCTCCACGCGCACCTTCAGGCCTGCTGCAGCAAGGGCTCTGCGGGCCCTCTGCTCTGCAACTCTGCCAACCCCAATCACCATCGAGATGCCTAACACCTCCACTGCATGGGACAGGGCCGTGTCACACAGTGCCAGCAGGGCGTCACGCTCTCCAACAGACAGCTCAGGAGGAGTCAGGTTCTTGCCAGAGGCACTCATGAAGATGAGTGGGCACAAGTTATGTACAAAGCAGTGGCGGAAGAACACTGCTGGCTCCCCGCACAGTTTTCTGAAGAATCCCCAGAAACGGGCACCGCTTACTTCTTTCTGAGTACAGGACAGCCCTGTGATTTGTCGCTTTGGATGCTCATTGGGGGGATGCCCCACCTTTCCTGTGATCTTCAGCCAATCACGCACAGAGTTCACCTCTCCAAAGGGGACCTGAGAGCAGAAAATGAAGTAGAAGACATAGCATATCAACTTTTGCTCATCTAGCTGTATAGCATATTATTTACATTCATATTGGAATGGACAAGTAAATTGTGTTTTAAGGAGGGCCAATAACCAAATTCTCACCCCTGTTTGAGCCATTCCGAAAGGTCCAGGGTTCATCCCCAAAAAAAGAACGCTCTGCTCCCCACCACAGTACTTCTCAACGTAACAGCGATGCGTGTCCCATGCATACTCTAGCGGGTTGTAGATGTAACGCACTGGATCACTGAATGACAACCGTCGAAGGTGGGCGTTTAGCTCCAACTCCACATGCAGAAAACGTGATGCGGCTGTTACAGTGTTGCTGTCCGACACAGTGGGAGGCAACTGCAAGCGAAGATCGCCTTCCTCTTCATGCACGCCCTGTCCCTCTGCATCCATCTCACCCACCCTTAAGAGAAGGTCAAAGCAAATTCTGTCCAACTGCTTCTACAAACTAATTTGCTTTACTGAGTATTCCAAAAGCAACCTACTGTATCTTGTCAAATTGTGTGCTGGGTCCCATGTGCCATCCAACTAACGTTTTTTATCCGAACTATATTCCACTATAGTAGTGATAAATACGTGTCAGATTTCAAAGCTTTCAAATATTTCAAATTGTATCCAACAAAACGATCATGTTAAATCACTTACCTTGAAATTTCATTCTGGTTCATTCTCATGTGCGTCTTCCGGCAACAAAGACGCCAGCGAAAGGCATTCTGGGAGTAAGAATTGCAGACGTCTACATCCCGCATTGGCTGCTTTGTGAAGAGAGCGCCATCTATCTCTGAAGTCGACACGAAGCTCAGCAGACACAAAGCATCTTCATGACCTGTTTGCTAGCAGAATCACATTTACCCTTTTTCCGTCACACTCTTCCTGTCCTTTGTATGACCTCGAACAGAACTAGCATTAGCGAATCTTTGACGCTGTTCATAATGACAGACTAACACCATCACTAACCTTTGATGTGCTTAATGGGTAATTGGTTATCATGAATCAGAGTTGTCTCTGGTCCTTTGGGATGTTGAGCAAGTCAAAGGTTAAACATATTTACTACATTGCCGTTTGATAAGCAATATTTTTGCTATTTTTAAAGATGGTCTGTTTTGAAACAGCTTGTCTACTTTGAGCACATATTTAGTCTTTTGTCATAATTTGTCCGCAATAGACAAATTAAGAAATGTATCTGGAGAAGTCAAATAAATGTTACTTTTGTAAAATATTGTATCTATATAATACATGAATGTAATTGACCTGGTAGTGTATGTACATTTTCTGTTAATGCTATTTTTCTTATATGCTATCGTGTCTTCCCATTGTGTACGTTTGTTTGATTCATTACATGGCTACATATGTCCCTCAAACCTCAACTTCAGAAGTAGTCAAATGAAAGACAACTGACAGAAAAGAAGAGCGTAAGAGAATGCGTTAAACAAATGATTTGCAAGGAGGACGAGTGTTACATTTGAGACCAGGGCTTCAGCTTCCCAGTTAGTCAATGTGGTGAGGTTGCCATGGGAGAAGCAGTTGTGTCCGCAAAAGGGAGAGTGCCTCCAGTCCTTTAGCACATCCTCACACACACATGCTTCCCCCCAAGCTTGACCTGCCGCTGAACCCGTCTTGGGTCGAAGGTTGACGTCTGGGAGCGTATGGATGACAGAGAGTGATGAGTAGTCCACACAGGAAGCAAGGGAGGGCAAGGGAAAGAGAGAAATAGGAGGATGTGCCCACATAGAGGGGACGAGGGACTGAACGGAATCCAATTATCATCCCCGAAAAATTGGTATCGTGACTGAAAACAAAGTTCTGTATCTGCTATTTTCTTTCATCTGTTAATCAAATTGTTGTTGTAGAATAGGGCTTAAAGAAAGAAACATATGATTGTAGACAGACAATTCATTCATTTTAATAATAGTGCTTTTAAATCCTGTACTTGTAGAGAGCGAGACTGAGAGAGACGGAGCGTAGCCAATGTATTTCAAGTGTGAAAGTGTACGTCTGCATATTTGCACAAAAATATATTTACGCAATATCAGATAAATATGCAAAGGGGTGCTATTTAAAAAGGTATGGGTGGACAAGCAGCAGTAAATTACTGGAGTACCCTCTAGTGGTCAACCAAACAAAGTCGACACTCTCCTGAGGTCTACGCGCTAGTTCACTGTCTTCTCCCTGCAGACATTAGGAGATGAATGAGGGTTGTGCTAATGACCATGCCCTAATGCATGTAAAGCAGCACACTTTATTTTTATTTTCTAATCCTAAACAGCCATGGCCCAGTATCAGCTATCTTGTTTTATAAAGAGGGCTGTTGTAGATTGGATGACAAAATCAAAGGGCATTCATAAATTATTAACGAACATAACTAGACTAATTAAGTGTGAAAGTCTTTGCAGTGCCTACACAGATTACACTATTATGTATTCAGACCAGCTCTCTGCCCCAAGAAAAATGGTAATGTCCAGTTTAACTGAAGAGACACAAAATGACTGGTTTAGGGTGTGAATGTAGCAGAGCACTATAACATCTAGAAGGTTAGTCCCACCATCTCTTTGAAAAAAATCAACTCACCTATGGAAACACACATGCTAAACACGTTGAAACCAGGCTGAAGATATTTGTCTAGGTATTCCGAATCCACCAATCACAAGACACATAATTGTTCTAGAATGTAATAGCTATGTCGAATGATTCACTGTGAGGCTGCCTGTGGCTGTTCCTGAAGTATTCTAACCATGACTGCATGATGCTCTGCAATCAAAATCATTGAAAAGATGCATTGTATACCAAAACAACCTTGGGCATTAATGTATAGATAGAACATGTATGCTCTCATGTATTAAGACCATGTTACATGTTTAGCGTAATAGTTACATTAACATTTGATCTTTACTATGCTCCTCTTTACTGCATTCTTTGTGCAATGTAAATGTAATGCTCTGCAGTATTAACCCCTACTGTGCTTAGAAAAAGAGACACAGACTTTGAACTCTGGATGGTCTGGGGCATGTCCAAACACATAATCTATAAAAATACCTAATCAATACTCTTACTTCTTTCAAATGTCCCACTTAATCCTACCTGATGAGTCTAATGAAATGAGCTAAGAGAGACTACTTAGTTCTTGTTCAAATCCGGATTTATATTGTTTACTTATCCACTTTTGCACCAAAGAACCTTTGTACCAACATTACCTAAATAAATTCAATGCGTTAGTATTTTATTAGAGTAATGTCTAATTGCCTAAGCACAACCGTCTACTCAACATGCAAAAACATATATAAACTGTGTTTTGTCAAAGTAATGGGATGATGGTCTCACTGTTTATTCCTCCTGAACTCAAGATATAACTACGTCCTGCTGGTATGTTATCATATCCTGTACAAAGTCTTTATAGATAAGAATATTTTAATGCAGAAATGTACGTAAGAGCATCTGTGTGGACTGATGGGATAAAGCCAGAACAGGCCAAGTGAAGGCAGACCCCTGGGTGCCTGGTACAGTGAGTACAGGATGTGGGCCATGTTATATCTGATGAAGATTCTGCTCTGTTCAAGGGATTACACTGTCACTTGGCTAGGCTCCTACACTACAAACTCTTTATTTCATCTAGAGGGTTGGAGTACAAAGATGAAAGATGTTTTTTTGTTCTCCATCTTTATTTAGCTTTCCATATCTCTTTTCTCTTTTTATCTGTCTTGTTCACTATTAACTTCCTTCTGAATCCCTCTACCTCACTCTCACGCTTCCTCATCTTCTTTCAATATGTCCTCCTATCGCTTTCCTTACTTTCACCCCATCCCTGTCTTTTTTCTCTTTGCGTTTACCTCCTCCTTATTCTCCAACTCTCTCTGTTCTTTGCCTCTTACCTAATCATCTCTCACAGCCTGTCTCTCCTCTTTTTGCCCCCTCTCCCTTCTCCCTCCGTCCCTCCCTCCCCCCTCCCTCTCTTCTTTTCCTCTGATGTATTACCTTCCCCTCCTGGTGAACTCCACTGATAATCCAGGGGAAGCAGTAAGAGAGCATCCATCAGCAAAGCTGACAGAGCCGCAAGCCACTGCAGTCTGACATGCCACCACTCAGCGTGTACAGTGTGCATGTGTGTCTGTGGGTTGGTGTCTGCGTGTGCGTGCTTGTTTGGGTTTCTGGACATGCATGTTACCATGGAAGGCGGCACGCTTCTTCTATACTACATATTGTAGTTGTTGGTTGGATTTGATTGGGAGTGTGATGTCATCCTTGTTCACAGCTGAGAGGTCATGTTGCCCTATGCAAGAACAAGACAGCGCAGACCTTGAGTGTATCATCAGTACAAAGCACCAGGAAACTCACTAATGGAGTGCAGAGGGACCACTACAGGAGGGCAGCAGAACAGATGTGTCTGCAGCTACCATCCTGCAGCTCCTTCCTAGCTGATGACAATAGATGTTTAATTGCCTCGCTCTGCGGGTCATGACCAAGTGATCAGCTCCTGCTTCTCACTGTCTGAGAACATGCAACATCTCATCTCAACTTCTATCTCTGTGGCAGGCTAGGTGGGCAGCAATCTTACACAACAATGTCAACCAGCATCTTTGACAAAAGAAGCTGGAGCGTCTGTTAACTGTAACAAACGCATTAAATCGCTTTAAGTCTATTACAGTGCATTATTATTGCAGATGATGAAAGAGTTGCTCATCCAGAGCTTCTGGTCATGCCGGCTTGCCGAGAGTCATACTCACTCTTACCATCCTTTTATTCTATTTTCGCCTCTCTTTGACCCCCTCAAGATCAAAATAACAAGTGCCACACAAATACCCAGAAATTCTTAACAGATTCAATTTTCATAGAACACTTCAGCTGACATCTGGTGGACAGAATTGAAACCACATTTTATTTGTCAAGCACCATTCCACTGAACATTTCAAATGACTAAAAGCTGGATGTGTCTTTATTAGTTTATTTAGCCTTGATATTCGGTATACTGAAAGTAAACAGGTCATCAGTGTATGTATGAGTTTGTTTGCAAATGTTTGTAGATATTCTGCAATTCTGGTATTGTGATTTTCGGCATATGTGTGCATGTGCATGTGTGTATTTGTGGATGTGTTATGTGATTGCAGGTTTCACTGATTCCCTGCCACAGAGCTCCTCTTCTGTGTGTGTGTGTGTGTGTGTGTGTGTGTGTGTGTATGTGTGTAAGTTTGTGTGTGCTTTCGTGTTGTGTGTGTGATTGAGAGTGCATACACACATAAAAGATGCCTGCCTGCATGCTGGTGACTGTTTTTTGTTCTACCATCCCCCCTTTTCCATTTAATGTACTCTCTGACTATTTCACCTTTGAATTTCTTCATTTCAGATAATTGGATAAATTGAGCTGTAAGCTCAGGTTGAGTGAACACTTCCTTGTCACACTACAAAAAGCATTCATATAAAAAACAAACTAATTACTCCACTATCAGTAGATATCCGTGTCGTAAATATTGATGATGGAAGAAAGATGACACTGTTTTTAACTAGTCCTCTCCTAATGATGTATCTCTGTGCTATAAGATCCCATTCAATACATATTGATTTGTTCTCTGTTTTATAAAGCCTGCACCCGGATAAATTAACTGTAAAGGTATTGTATTTTGCTTTCCTGAATTATTGTAGACGTTAAAATGTGACTCAAAGTTCATTTCAACAGACCCTTGAGGCTCTGTGTATACCATGTCCTACAGCAAATCCAAGACAGAGATTCGCACATAAACTGGCTGCAGTGTCTCTATGGCATCCAATTTAAGTGCAGCTGCTGTCTCAAAGGGACTAGCTGAACTCTTAAGTACAATAAACGTCAGGGTTGCAGATGGTGCAGAGAGGGACAGAAAAAAGGGTGCATCAGGGATACTAGGACGATGATTGTAGAGCTGCTCCGCACTGTCTATCGCCCACTGCTTCCAGCTAACATCACTAGCCTATCATACCGCTCGATGTGATTTAATCATGGCTCAAGGTAGAGACATCCAAACGTTATTTATACCTCCCTGTTTATCAATTACTCACTCCATCACTATCAACACAAACCATAGTGAATAGATCATGTGGAATATGCCTGACTGATTGTTTTATCTGCAAGACTGAATATTCTTGTATTAGAAACATATGCTCACCAATAAACACTGACATCATTATACTCAACGGGGCCATAGAGTATATAACATGGCTGACATCTAGTTTTTATGTTGTAAATGTGGTCTTTCTCATACACATGCACACAACATGCACTGGTCATAACTGGATCATAAATCTGACAGTTGGAGAGCTATGCCCTGGGACCAGAGAAAACTGTTTGATTGTTCTCTGTGAAGGATATCAAACTAGTGCACTTCATTCCTATCCTTCAGATTGTGTGTGCCAGATGGAATCCCATGCTGCACTGCAACAGCTCCCCAGGAATTCTATCTTAACTCCTTGTATGGCTAAGTGCCTGTCCAGCAGTGTGTTCTTAAAACGTGCTAAAAGAGATTTCAGAAACAAGAGAGTCCATTTGACCTCATTTATTCAGAAATAAAATACTGTGCACATTTTTTTGTACTTGTAGCCCAGGGCCACACATTACATTCTTGGCATTCTCCCATGCTAAATCCAAACAAAGAAAACGCACAGAGGCAAGTTAAAAGTTGAATCAAAGGAGCACCTGCTGGTATTTATATGATTGCTGTAAGTACACACACAGACATAAATAGTTGAACATGCTTAAGAGTCATGGATATAAACACACTCAAATATACACACGGATCCACACACACTCAGAACATGGTAGTGGAGTTATAGTGATTTATTGAGGAGTAAGTGGTTTAAGCTGCAGATCTTACTCCAATACATAAACACCTGACAGTGAGGCTCATAAATAAGGCTACACAGACCCCGCAAAGTAATTTACCCCTCACCACTATCTCTTAAACTAACATGTAACAGGTTTGCTCTCTATATTTCATCCTGAAGTCAAAGGAAGGCCTCGCTGTTGTCATTCCCACCAGAATGACAGTTTACTTCAAAAGGTAGAAATGGCCAATGATATAGTTGTGTGTACTGGCTTTTTCCCCACTACAGTGTGATGTGACAATACATGCCTTTCATCGACACAAATATGCATGAACCGTTCAAATACACATTTTTCTGTACAGCCAACATGTAGATAATTCAGCAGTGGTAATCAGACCCCAGACCAGATGTTAGAAAATTACAGAAATCAAAAGTGAAACAGTTCAGTGAAACTTAAATGAGATAATACCAAGTATGAAACACAGCAAGAGGCTTGAGGACTTCACCACCATGACCTTCATTCCTCTTTATCTCTGTGTGTTCATGCATGGCTACCACATACAGGAACACACACTGACACACATGTAGACACCTACATACACATAGTAAGACACACATGAGCATACACTGATACAGGACAACGCTCATATGAATACAATAAGATTTTCTTTACAAGTGTTTTTGACAGTTTGCCTTTGATAAGCAGGTATCCCATTTTGATTTCCTCAAAACCACACTTAAGTCTCCCATGTTTCTGTCTATTGTATCAATCCCTGCATTTCACTCGGTGGGCTGTCTCCCAGTAGAAAATGAATAAACTTCATGTGTAGTCAAGTCATGATGAGTCAGCAGTACAGTCTCCTACATACACTGATACAGGACTACATTCATATGGATACAAAAAGATTTTCATCACAAGTGTTTATGACTCGGTTAAGAGACTGTGTGTAGCCTAAGGCTATACAGGTTACAGACAGGATGTTTGATAATCTAAATTTTCCTTGACAATTAAGCCCTTGCTAACACCTGTTGACATAACAGGGACAGCTTCGTATTCTGTATAGGTTAGTGGGTTGGCATGATTACCCGTGAACTTGGAAAAGATTAGCACCCAGACAGTGGTGCTCCATCAGATGGTGGCAGTGCCAAAGCACTGGAAGTGCTTCATTCCTTGCTCAAGGTTGCCCTCATGTGGTTTATACAGATCATGTAATGTCACAATAAAAAAACTCCACGGATTTGCACCGCTTTATATTTCGGATATCCTCGTACCTTTTGCTTTCAAAAAATAAAGAATCTACTGCCCAACCGCGATGTCCACCCTCACAGACTCACGGATTTCGTTCTCGCTAAATCTACGAGAGTTCAGGAATTATGGGGGATATTAGGGGCCATTTTGTAGACTACAAACCTCACACTCCCGAACAATAGGTGGCGGAAAAGTCTTATGGCGTGTTAATGCATTTGCCATCAAACTTCAAGGAGGAAGAAGAGCGGTGTTTGGCGCTGTATTATCCTGACCGTACACTACTGGCGACTTTGTTATAGCTGGCCAGCAAGAGTTGGCCGTCGTGCACGACTCTTACAATATTTAGCACGTTCTTGTGATAATTACGGCCGCAGCATGTCATCGAAAGAGGTAAGAATAGCCTGTCCTTTTAAACAGTCATACATGTATTGTTTTCTATTTTATGTAATCATCCGTTTCGTCAAGATCGGGTCATTGATTACAACTACATGGTTATGCCAGGCTAATTAGCCAGCAAGCTAACACACTCGTAAACAGACCTTCACATGCTAACATAGCTAGCTATCCATAAACTCCAGTTGGGCCTTATTGTTGATTTTGCAACATTCAATCCTATCCTTCGGAATATGCCATTTTATCCGAAACACTTTGAAATGAATTTTGTTGATTGTAGCTTAGCTTGAGTTATCTAGCTAGCACACGTTATGCCTGGTCTGGGCCTAGTCTTCGCCGTGGTTTCGTATAGTCGGATAATGAATGAAACTGCATATTATGTTTGTTTCTACGTTGCTAGTTCTAAGTATTTACTCGAATTCTTTGTAAAATTCTATAGTGTTGATGTGATCTATGCAAACCTACTCATTACTTAGATGGCTAGCTGTGAGCACTACTGTTAGCCTACGCTCTGGCCTACCCGGTGGTAAAATAGGTTGATGCATTTCTTTTGGTGCTAGTGTCTGCAAATCTCAACACGCAACGCTGGCTACACTGTACCCACAAGGATCTTTTTAGGACCATGATTAGTCACTCAACATGCATGTGTTTATTAACATTGGTTACATGTTAAAGGACGATAAAAAATGTCCATCTATTGATAATGCTTTTTTTTTCCCTGTCCCAAGACCCCTCGCGAGCCGGAGCAGCTTCGCAAGTTGTTCATCGGAGGACTGAGTTTCGAAACTACTGACGAAAGTTTAAGGGATCACTTTGAACAATGGGGGTCCCTCACGGATTGCGTTGTAAGTTTGGTATACATGTAACAGCTGTCTTGACAGAATGGACTGGACTACATGTAACACAATTGTGCTAATCATTGTCTTATTCTCTGACAGGTGATGAAAGACCCAGTCTCGAAGAGGTCAAGGGGGTTTGGCTTTGTTACATACAGCTCAGTAGATGAAGTTGATGCAGCTATGGAGGCACGTCCTCACAAGGTGGATGGAAGGCAAGTGGAGCCCAAAAGAGCAGTGTCTCGAGAGGTAAGCAATCGCTTCTGTCATTTGATGTTGCTCGTCTGTTGGACAAAGAAATAACCTAGAACTGAAGTCTATAATGCTGTTTGCTTTCCAATAAATTGTTTTGAATGTGTGTGAACAGGATTCCTGCAGGCCTGGTGCTCACACAACCGTCAAGAAAATATTTGTGGGTGGCATTAAGGAAGACACAGAGGAGCATCATCTTAGAGACTACTTTGAACAATTTGGCAAGATTGAAGTCATTGACATCATGACTGATAGAAGCAGTGGCAAGAAGAGAGGGTTTGCCTTTGTGACATTCGATGATCATGATGCTGTAGACCGGATTGTCAGTAAGTGTTGGAAATGTCGTTGACATTACCTTTATGATCATGTCCCTCGCCAGAATTCTTCACACCAATGCATTTGTCAACCTCTATTTTTCTTTTATTGCAGTCCAGAAGTATCATACGTTGAATGGGCATAACTGTGAAGTGCGGAAAGCTCTGTCAAAGGAAGACATGAACAGATCAGGGATGAGCATGAGAGGTATGACGACATCCTCTCTGAGAACTTTATACTTTGGGTACACTTTGGCCAAATAAAGTGATGTGTATGTATTTCATCTTCTTTCAGGGCCAAGGGGTGGTAATTTTGGCAGAGGGGGTGGATATGGAGGTATGCACAATGTATTAGGGATACATTAATCTATATTGGCTGATATTTGGCTGTTGAGGAATAAAATGAGATTTGCTAAAAGTGACTCACTGATGGCAACTGAAGACGCATTTGTGGCTTGACGTGTAACTGTTAGTTAGTAATTGTGAAAGCAAAAATATTGTTTTGAGATTTGATAATGTATATCTGCTCAGAGGCAGAATTAGACAAGTAATCAAATCATTACTAAAGTAATTTGGTGGCATTGTAAAGTTTCTGTTGGTACACAAAGCCATAATTTTCATAGTACATTTGTAGAAGAACCTACCAATTTTAAGTGGAAAGCAAGTCTCCCTCCTATTAGTTGTCTTACTGTCTTTTGAAGGATCCACAATCGGTGTTCATGGTTTCTTCAGATGTATTACATCCAATTCCTTAATCTTTTCTTCCCCATTTTGAAACTAGGTGGTTTTGGTGGAGGGAGAGGAGGTGGAGGATATGGTGATGGGGATGGATATAATAACTATGGAGGCAATGGTGAGTTAGTAACTTGTACCTTTCAGTAAATAACCGTACATTTTCTTTGAAGTCCTATCCGCTTACGTTAAATTGCTATTGCTTGTGTCTATTCTAAGGTGGCTATGGAGGAGGTCCTGGGTATGGGGGGAACCGTGGCTATGGCGGTGGTGGCGGAGGCGGCCAGGGCTATGGCAACCAGGGTGGAGGCTATGGAGGAGGAGGTGGAGGATATGACAACTACAACAATGGAGGCGGTGGTGGCGGTGGCTACGGCAGTGGTAAGTGAACTGTGTGTTTTATAAACTGGCTAATTTTGGACCCTCAGCCTTAAACTTGTATTAGTCTGAGAGAATTTAATCAAAACAAATGTTTTGTAGGTTGATCAGGTATTGAGTAAAATGAATTGTGTGAATATATGGTTGTATGAGTAGTAGTAAAACATTTATTGAAATCTATTGATTGTGGTACTTTTGAAAACATTTCACTCTTGCCACCTCAGGGTATATCTAATGAAAAGACTGTCTAAAGCTCATGATCTTGTAGGTAGCTATGGTGGTGGAGGTGGTGGAAGCAGTGGAGGCAGCAGTGGTGGGGGAGGAGACTACAGTGACTTTGGCAATTACAACAGCCAATCGTCCTCCAACTATGGCCCAATGAAAGGAAGCAACTACAGTGGCGCCAGTGGAGGGGGCAGGAGCAGTGGCCCATATGGTGGTAAGATCCATTAAACACTTGTTTTATCTTATTTTTAAAACCCAAGCCCTGATGAGAAAGATAGATTTATCTCAGGGCCTTCTAGCGAGTCTCTTCAGTCAAGCATTTATAAGGCCTGGCCCGTTCTGCAGGTGGGTATGGAGGAGGCTCCGGTGGTGGATATGGAGGGGGCTCTGGAGGTCGAAGATACTAGGTTTTAAGGTAAGAACTGCACTGCAATTATTGCACTGCTTTTAGACCGGACTGTAAGATTTTTTCTTTGAGTCAATGTAGTTGTAGAAGAAGAATGAAGATTGCCCTTAATTATGCTCGTCGGAGTGTAGTAGAAGATGCGTAGCTGCGTTGAGTCTTTCTTAAGAAACAAAGGCAGTGCAAAGTAAGCCGTAGTTTCAGGGTGATGATAAGCAAACCATGGTTTTATGTGTGATGCTGAAATCGGAGTTCTGATTTGGGGGCTATCCAGCAGCAAACCCTTAATTTTCACAGAATGGTTCCTCTATTAAGCCTCTGGAAAAATGTATTGGATGAAGTGTAAAATAACCCCCAAACAAACCATCTGTCCTCATGCCCTCTGCACACAGTGCAATGGGCTGGAATTGAAGGCTTGCTCCTGGCTTCTCCTCTGGACTCTTCTCTCTCAAAATGTAGTTGAAATGATGAAGAAAGGTGCAAAAGTTTAACTATGTTGTTCCGTATTGTCCAACAGGCAGCAGTACTTAGGAGAGGAGAGCCAGAGAGGTGACAGGGAAAGGAAGCAGCAGGTTACTCCCTAGATCTGCTCAGCCAAGCACAGTTGTGGCAGGTTTACATCTGCCACATGAAGAGAAATGTAGACGAGGATAAAATCATGTGGAAAGGGAGGGAGGGGAATTGGGATGGATTCATGTAAAATCCTTTCCCGCAGGATTTTCTGATCTTGTTATTGTTGTGTTTTTTTTGTATTTGTGAAGTGTAAAGCATTCCACTAAGGATCTATGTAGGCATTTTGTTTTTTCCTTCGCCCATAGGGTGTTTTAAGATGTATTCGCCAACAAATCAAGATTAAATAAACCGCTTTTCAGTTTTAGTTTATTCTTTACAATGTGTATTTTGATTATTGGGAACTATTTCACTGTGTTGAATGGCCAAATTGATGTCCATCAGATTTTTTTTGTTTTGTTTTTTTATGACGGCAACAACAAATCTTAACAAGTAGTTAAGATTAGCAGATAACATGAAGTGAATGGTTAGTGTTTTAAAAAAGGGTCTCGCTACCAATGTAATTTCTCCCAAATCAGTAAAACAGGTGCACTTTTTTAGTCCCTTTCAATGCGCTAGCCTTGTTTACTTGCTGCTGTAGTACAAAGTGAAAATGCTGTGCATGTACCCAGGTCATTGCTCCCTATGATTTCCATGGAGCCTGTTGTTTCAGCTACTGTCCTTGCCATGTGCACGGCATCAAAATCAATTGGAGCCTAGCTTACGCACTAAAGTTGAGCCTAGCCAATTGGAGGAGCACACTGAAAAGCTAGCCAATGGGAGCAGCCAGCTAAGGGAGGAAAGTAGCAAGATCCCTGCGTGGAACCAGTGAAGCAGGGGACAGCAGCAGTCTTGAGTGCAGAGGGTTGCCTTTGTAAAACTAGCGAGAGGCAGCACAAGAAAGGGGTATATGATATGCCATACTGGTAGGTAAGAGGAGATTTTTGATCCATTCTTGTATTTGTTTCATTGTCGTCATTCAATGTATTTCAGCAGTACAGAGTGTGTTGGCATAGTAACTTCAGTGGCAGCTTCCCCACTGCTGCTATAGTAGTATACCATTGTGGAATATCACAGTATCGCTGATTTGATTACCTTAACTTTGAGTTTCTGTATACTATTCTTATGCCAACGTTGGATTATGCCATATACTTTTCCCTATAGGTTTGAAATACGTTTGTCAGAAGTGCATGTGTCATACGCATTTGATCTTCGGATTTGTTAAAAATTCAAACCTGTTATGGTGTGCGTCAATATATTTTCTGATTTTTCTTTCCTTATTTGCAGGCTTTTAATTGATGCTGTTCTTTCACACACCAAGGGATCATCTGACCAATGTAGACGATAAAGGTATATTTAGTTGGTTTTTTTGCCTCAGTACTTTAGGCAACCTGAATAGCAGCTTTAATTTTAATGTTCAGCTTTTAATTTGACAAGCAGTCTGCAATTTTGACCATTTGTTCTTTCAGTGTCCTTTCAGGTGACCAAATGAGGACTACAGAAATGCTGCGGGACAGTCTTTTTTTACATCTTTGAACTCTTTTTTTAAAATAAACGTTATTTAAAAAAAACTTGGAAGTTATTTTTCTACAATGTACAGCAGTGTGTATTTCTCACAAAACAAATAACAATTATTGGGGGTGGAGCTTTTGAAGCCACCTATTGTGTTTCTACCTTTTATCATCATGTATCTATTGTCATTAGAGGATGGCAGCCCCTAGAATCGTATGGTAAAAGTTATGAAATTTGGCACTCTCCAAGTTAGACGTTCTCCACTGGAACACTAGGCTACCACCAACGCATGGCAACCTTAGAATGTATCCATTGGTCAGGGATGTTAACCCATTTTAAACAGAATTGGCACAGGTGATCTTCGGACCAATCCTAACAAAAGTTACCGTGGATTTTTGGAACCATATTTGTCATCCAATGCCGCTCAGCTAAAGCTTGGCAAGGTTTAAAACTAAATAGATGGCAATATAACGGTATGAATTATGGCTTTCTATTTTGACATGTGATAGCGTATGACGTCCTCGCGCGCCCGTCCGACGTACACTTCGTCGCCGTTCGGTCGTCACTGGGATCGAACCTGCAACCTCCAACATCCCAAAGTGCGACTATAGCTATATTCTACACTAGCATTTCGTTTGCACGGTAAATGCTAGCGTGGGAGTGAGTTTCAGCGATATACGCTAATTGTAGAGGCCCCTATCCAAAGCAACATAGCCATTTATACTTGATGACTAGTGGGAATTCGATTGAAGGTTGTCTAAAATTAATTTACCCCCAAATAGTAGGCCTAATTCTTGATATCAACACTGCTGTGTTGATATCAAATGGAAATATCAAACGTTGATAACAATTACATTACCTCGTAAATGCACGGAAATATTTCCACAAAGGAAAAAAGAGGGAACTAAGAGCTTATTGCACTCGAACGCACTACATAAGGTGACAGTGATCTAAATGCCCTTAATTCTTCCTGTTGCTGACAGAAGACTGAAAAATAACGCGGCACATGAAATTGTGAAACAGAAACCATGTGTATGTCGGCTTGTAGCCGACCTGTGGCTACAACGAGTGGACCGCTGACTTGGAAGGAGCTTCCTGAATGCGTCATCATATCAGCAACTATGGATTCACACACACTGGTAAAGAAGTAATGGGATATTCGTTGAATTAAATGTATTTAAAATTAAAGAATGATATACGACAAAGCGTTCGTCTTATGTTACAGCATTTACGATATTATAGCCGTCTACTGTCAAAGGGGTTTAAAGCGAGCTGTATAGCGGATATTTGGTACTTCTCTGAATTAGACGCACATTGACGTGATCTCTGTAGCTGTTGCAAATATGCCAGCAGGTTAGCTACGTAGCTTCTGGTGTGTCGTGTAATTATTTAACAAGCCTAAAAGTGTGTATTTTACTCGACAGGAACCGACGTTGTACACAGTGAAAGCTGTTCTTATCCTGGGCAACGATGGAGAACGACTCTATGCTAAGGTGACTATTCCTTAACTAAAGCTCCCTTTGTACGGCGTGTTCTACTGTGGCATGACGTTGGAGCTCGGGCCCTTATGTGACTCATAAACCCCCTTGCCTTAACCTACAGTACTATGATGAAACTTATCCAAGTGTGAAGGAGCAAAAAGCATTCGAAAAGAACATATTCAATAAGACACACCGCACAGACAGTAAGTTGCACACCAAGAAACCTGTCATTATACATTTTTTACATTAGGATTCCATGCCTGACCAAGGTCCGCTGCTGGTCAACCCATTTTTTTTTCAATAAAGCGCTGTTATTTGCATCGATTGAATCCATTCCTATTGCCTGTTCAAATTAACCCTTTATCTTTCTAGGTGAAATAGCATTTCTAGAAGGCCTCACGGTTGTGTATAAGAGCAATATTGACCTGTACTTCTATGTTATTGGAAGTTCTCATGAAAATGAGGTAGGCCAATCGGTGTGCCAATATATTGATATATTTGCAGATGTTTTATGATATTCTGCCCCTTCATACTGTTGCTTGCTTGCTTGCCTCCACAGCTGATGCTGATGTCAGTGCTAAATTGTCTGTTTGACTCACTTAGCCAGATGTTAAGGTGAGACTGATCCAAATGGTGCTGAATTTATACTTAAACTTATTGGTTTGCTAAACCATGTGTGTTGGCATCCCTCCACCTTTCTGTTGTCAAGATTCATTTCATATTATAGACAATTATGATTATCTTACAGTCTCCACTTTGTACAGTGCAATAATAAAAGGGCCCGTGGTCATTCTTTCCTATATGAATTGTCTGGAATTTGGTCAGTTAGCCTCCTGTAACAGTTTTAATTGCTCAAAATATTCTGTCATTGTGTCTGAATACAGGAAGAATGTGGAGCGACGAGCTTTGCTTGAGAATATGGAGGGCTTGTTCTTGGCTGTTGATGAGATAGTTGATGAAGGGTGTGTGTAAGACGCTACCACTACTGAATATCCCATCACAGAAGCTCTACACGTGTGCGACATTCACTCAGAACAATCCTCTGACGTCAGAACAGGAACTAGCCATTAAATAGTAGCCCATCTGCATGCTGTTCCTGATTAAGATCTCATCCAAGTATTGAACCAACTTCTATATCCAAGGCATTGTGAGTAACTTGTGTGTCTTTGTTGTTGTGTAGAGTCATCCTGGAGAGTGACCCCCAGCAGGTGGCGTACCGTGTGGCCCTGAGGGTACTTGCTTTTTTTATTTTCAAACATCTAATATAGCCCCTTGGGTGGAGCAACACAAAGATATAAAAAATGTGTATTTGTGTCTCTCAATCCCTCTGTTTTTCTCACCTGCAGGGTGACGATGTCCCTCTAACAGAACAGACTATGTCTCAGGTGAGAGAATGTGTTTCACAACAGTTATGTTGCCTACACGTGTTGCTAATGGGAAACATTCCATTCCACTTGCAGATTTTACTTGTATTTAGTTCTGAAGGAGTAATGCAACAACACGAGTATTCGGTGTCACGGTGCACATGTTTATGTTGGACTCAACCGTTTAAAAAATGTGTATTTTGTAATAATGCGCTGCATTTCTTAATTGTTTATTTCTTAGGTGCTTCAGTCTGCTAAAGATCAAATAAGGTGGTCTTTGCTGCGATAGGTCTGAGACTGGGCACTTGCATGCACACACTCTCCCAACAACACCATTCCTTTCCTACTTTTTTCTTGGTAAACCCATAATTAAGTTTTGATTGAGCCATTGTCTGCATTGTCTTATGCCTTTTGTTTTGATAGTTGATAGTCAGTGAACCTGGCTTGGTTGCAGTGGTAGACAATGGTTTCATCTGTTTGTATGATTTTTTATATGATTCTTATCAGAATGGCTTTCAACACTTTGTCACACTCAAGTTTTGTCCAGTCCAGATATCAATACATAATGTCATATTCATGAGTTCCTTGAGATAATTTAATTAAAAAGCAGTTTACTGTACATGATTCATTATATTAGAAAGAAGGATAACCTTTACATAATAAAGTGATATTTAAACAAGTGTTTCCTCTTTGTATTACTTTTGTGAATACACAAGGCCACCTAGTGGTAGCGATTATTTATTAAAGTCACAGTAATGAATGAGGACGTGACATGCTTTTTTGTTTAGGCAATTCTAGCCAGAAATAAACACCTAATCTTAGTGCCACAATACTTAAGCTTGCATTTATTTAAACACACACAGACATTATCACAAGAAAGGGGCTACTGACAGATCCGTTCTACAGGCATATGTATCTGTTTTGACAACAATAAAGGAGACAAATTACATGGATTTAGATCATTCAGACAGCAGGAACATTCATGCAACGCTGGTGATGCTAAACATCTCATTGGCCAATTGCCCTGGCAAAGTCATACAAATATACATTACACCAAGATATATATAAATGAATAAAATAACATTGGCATGCATGTTTGGAATTTTATCTGATATGTTTGTACATTTTATTATTGTATGTATCATATTTGCCCAAAGACAGATATTCACCTTTAATGAATGACCATGGGTCTGACAATCTGGCCAATAGATGGCTTCTGCTTGTGTATTAAAAAACAACAATGCCTTCGTATTTCCCACTCTGTTTCGGATGGACTATAAGCACTCTGCATAATATGTATCTAAAGGGGTGTGCGTCATTGTAACTTCTAACTCATTTACTGTGGCAAATAGACAAAATGTTTTGTTTGATTTCTACAGAAAAAACACGATAGACCAATGGTTAGTGGGTGAGTCCGAATTAGATGATTAAATGGGTGGGTTTAGTATCTGTTAGAGATCAAATAACAAGATATGCGTGGAATAGATGGTATAGTAGAATAAGACTGGAAGGTTGCATGAGGGAAGTTCAAACCTCAACAGTGTTACTGGTATAACAGTATATGTGTGTGTTTGAAATGTCTCTATGCTACTTAAACTGAGCTTTACGACTAGTTGGTTCCTCCAGAGTGTCATTGACAGATCCTGAGTGAACAGTGTGTTTTGGGCTGGAGAGAAATCCAAACACAACACATCTCCTCCCTACGCTCATTCCATGGCTGGAATCCACAGCCTGTGCCTAAAGCTCCCCAGTTCTACAAGAACATCTGCAACAACACACTTGAGTTGTGATGAGAACATAAATCCAATGATCATCTAATTTGTGGTATATGTGCAGAATTGTGTTTACCTGTAATGGTATGAGGTTGTTCATGACAAGTTTAATGGACGAGTGAAGATACTGTTGCCAACTCTATAGTCTTATCTATGTCTAAGTGTTTATTTGGACCAATACTGAATTAGTTGATGTAATACATTGCATGATTCAAATTTTCTAGAAGCTAAACCGGTAAATAGAGCAAAATAAAAGTAAGACATTGTGGTCACATTTTGTTTTGTGTCTGCCATGAAATCCCCACCCTTGTGCTATCTTCAAGCTAAAACAGAACCTAAAGAAGAAGCCACCTTGATGTTTCTATTTCGAAAGCTCCCTTTCTTCTCTGCATGTCTCTTCTCCATGTCCCCCAACCCCCTCCCTGTGGAATCCCCAGCAGCAATGCAGTACCCATTAAAAAGAAGCCCTCCACCCCTCCTCCCACGTCCCTGGCAGATTTAGTGCCATCGCCCCGCCATTGGCCACCAAGCTGACAGCTGTGATTTATAGCTTGTTCCTCATTGGTTCGTCTCTGACAAGCAGATTTATGGGTGTACTATGATTCGCTGCCGGCCGCCTTTAAGATGAGTTACAGCCTCCTCTGTGATAGGACACAGAACCAGTGTCAAGTTACCATCGTAAAGCCTGTGTCCCTGGGGGGAGGGGGAGCAAGGAGGAAGGGAGGGTGTGGTATGCCTGTGTCAAGACAGTAGAACGATGCCGAATGGAGAAACAGAGGGAGTGATAATAAAGGGGACCGAGGCAGAGGTGAGGAGATGGAGAGACTGATAGCAAGGAAGAATAAATGGACAAAGACTTCGAATTATGCCTGACATTACCTAGCTGCATCATATCTATGTATCTGTTTCCTTAATCTGAGTCCTTGCCTGTTACTGAAGCTAAACAACATAACTCTAATTACTTTGACCTGCACACTATTCTCTACATACTAGTGGCCCATCTATAGTATTCCAGGAATGTGCTTTGCATTGTGCTGCTACCGCCATATTCACGTTCAACACAAGTTACAATCAGCGCACATAATACACATTAGATATACGCTTTCATTACCCTTTTGTTATTTCTTTGTCACCCTGTCATTTTCCATACTTCTTACAATACTTATCGTCCAATTCCACCCTCTTCCCCCTTTTAAAATTAGTTCATAAAGTAAATTTAAAAAAAGAAAAGAGAAAAGGAAATCAGAGAAGGGCGTGAAACAGCATTATCTATTTTATGGCTTTAAGGATGAGTGCCAGATTTTACGACACAGCAAAATTAGATTCGCTCATTCCATCACGGGAGGATAGGCACTGTATATATTACCTATGATGCACTCTGATCTTCAATGCCTCCTTCCTTCGCTCTGCTCTGATTCCGTTATTCCAATCTACTCCCACTCCTTCAGCTTTAAGCTCTCCAGTTTCTCAGCCCACATCTACCCCTTGTATGAGCAGTCAGGCAGGATATAATAGATAATACAACAGGCGCAGTGGAAATTGCTGTGTCGCATCACCAATCAACGGCAGAAAACTGCTAAAGTCACTTTCACTCCTTTGCTGTCTGCTCATCAGCAATCTTTTTTTGTATATTATTACTTTAGCTTTCTGCGTTTGGCAACCCGTCTATCTGTGAGTTTGCGTCTTTATTTTGATGCGTACATTTGAGAATCTCTTTCTTAAACTGCGTCTTATGATAGCGTCCATCTGGCCCTGTCTCCGTCTTTTTGCATCTATCAGTTTATTTTTTTATTTACTTTGTCCAGACTGAATTTAGACAAAGAGTTACATAAAAACACATACTCTCAAGTCATAAAGGGCTCCAAAACGGTGGATGAGACACAACTTTATTATGCTGCGGCCATGGTAGTTGTAGACCAGTGATAAGTCAGTGTAGATATTCATCATTTTGTGCAGATAATATATTATTATCACTTATTGATCCTCTAGTTAGTTTCTAAGTTGCACCATTTTGTGTCATGTGCAGCTACCCCTGGAATCCATTGGTCACATCCAAAATGGCTGCTTTTTCAACTTTTTTGGTGAACCCTTGTGGCTTAATTGACACTGATATCATTGACATCAGGAGTCTTATTGGATGAGATCCAGGCGTGGATAACAATATATCTTTTCTGCCTATAATGACTAATATAAATGTATACACTGTATAATACAGGTATACAGTGCATCCATAAATTGGTCACAGTGCTTCACTTTTTCCATGTGGTACATCCATTTTCCAAAATTGATTAAATTCATTTTTTCCTAACAATATACTCACAATACTCCATGATGATAATGTGAAAACTAACACCAAGTTTGGGAACTAAAAAAGTCTTTAAAAAAGAAAAATATCACATGTACATAAGCATTCACAGCCTATGGCATGACAATCACACAGAAACATTTCTGCAGCATTGAAGGTTCCAATGAGCACCGTGGCCTCCATCATTAGTAAATGGAAGAAGTTTGGAACCACCAGAACTCCTCCTACAGTTGGATGCCCAGCCAAACTGAGTGATCCGGGGGGGGGGGGGGGGGCCTTGGTCAGGGAGGCGACCAAGATGGTTTCTCTGACAGAGCTCCAGCAGTGCTCTTTGAAGAGAGGAAAACCTTCCAAAAAGACAACCATTGCTTCAGCATTCCACCAATAAGGTGTGTATGGTAGAGTGGCCAGACAGAAGCCACTTCTCAGAAAAAGATGCATGACAGCCTGCCTGGAGGCACCTAATGAACTCTCAAACCATGAGAAATTCTTAATAGGTGCAAAAACCTATAAATACAATACTCAGTTACTTCTCATGCATTATGTGTCAGACAGAGAATTTGAAAGGGTCATAGATGTACATGTCTAACAAGAATGATCTGACGTCATCAGGAAAGTTTAATATCTTAGGTATTTATGTTTAAACATGAACCCTTAAGACCCACGGATGGATGACCAGGGGGCAGTCATGGTGTTGCGGAGCACATATTCATTTATCCATCAAACAAGGGACCATTCCTATGTGCCCTACATGAAGGGAAGTGTGAGGTTTTAAAGAATGACTGATATTTGCCATTGGTTGTATATTTGACAGGCTACACCATGTTATTCTGTTGATAGACCAAGCCAAAAGGCATTTCCAGTTATTGTGAAAGATGGCCAGAAACTCAGGGATTCTATTATAATAAACAAAGGATTTTTCTACACACAAAACTATATGCATCTTTCTTTTGAAGCACATCTGAATTTGCCTCGAAGTTTCCTCATCTTTCTACATATTGCCAATGATTTGCAAACATCGAGAGCAGTAGAGACAGCTGTAGATGAATGTAAACAGTCACATTAAACAGTGAATCTTTTAGAAAGTATTTTATTTCAGCATAATGTTAAGAAGCCTCTCCCCACACTCCGTACAATTAAAACTAATTGGATCACAAGGGAACATATTAGTTTGCCCTTTTTTTTTTTTTTTTTACAATAATCAGTGTAACATTTTTTTTTTTTAGGAAAAGTTATTCTTATGCACTCATTTTGCCTACACAAAATAATCAATATAAGATCCTATCTTAACTGAGGATCATAACTCTGCATGCAAGACTAATAAACAAAAATACTAATTTGTGATAACTACTGTAGATGCTGTTGCTTACTTAATGTCTCTACCAATATAATCCACTACAAATACCAGGGAATTTGTATAAAAAACAGTTTCTTTTAAGTACTACTGCCTCTAATATTTAATTTACTTAACATCCTGGGCTCTCAACATTACTGATCCAAATGTTTCTGTCCACCGTCTTTGTCAAGTTGAGGAGTAAGAGGCTCTGTCTACAGACTAAAATCTAGTACTGTATATGTTTTTCATCTTTTGTTTCTATCACTCCAGTGTTTACATTTTATCAGAAATAAAAAAGGTCCTTATCGTTAACAGAATCATCATGTCATGGAGGAGAAAGAACTCTGACCATTTGGAAAAGAAAACCTCATAACTGATCATGGAGTCTGTCGCATTATCACCAGTTGATCAATAACAATATGAGATTGGCCTGGAATCTAGCAAACAGAAACAACCCTTCCTTGCCCTGTGGCCAGACTACTGGGCGGTCATGGCAGGCAGCAACCATGGCATTGCCTTTGGGGACAGAAGATTGGGCAAGAGAATATAGATCTCTTTTCTCAAAATTGGGCTGTACAATCTTGTACATCTTTCCCAACGTTTCACTGGATCGCATTACTTCCTCACTTGAGTCAAACCTTACTTTGAGATCCAGGCACAAGTCAATTTATACCCAGATATCCTATTGATATCAGTAAATTATTTCATTTTATACACAACAAGTCTCAAGTTTAGATTAGGCCTTTGATACACATTGACACTTGTGGGATATACAGTGGGCTTATAAAATGTAATGAGTAACATTTAGATATTGTAATCAAATGTACAGTTTGAGTGAAGTCCTGTAATTAGGACCAAGAGTTAAAAAACAAAACAAAAAAAACCTACTAGCCCACAGACAAGCTGTGAAAGACCACCGATACACATACTGAACCTGACTAAGTTGATAGATGCAGAGTGGGTAGACAAACAGTATGCTAAACACTCTTGTTGCCATTTCACTTGGAGGGGGTAACCACAGACAGCATAATTAAAGTTTAATACAGGTTACGGAAAATCATTAATTACTATATCATTTAGCACTACAATGAGTATTGATGAATCCGCTCTTATTTAAGGCTAAACCCAAGAACATAACAGACATCCATTATATACACACCAACTACATAATATCTCAAAAGAAGGCATTCGTTAGTGTGCAGCGGAGTCAAGCAAGTGTTGATACAGCTGTAGCTATGGCCTGAAGCTAGCCAAAGCACTGCAAGAGGGAAAGTAAAGTATGCACTATTAGCATCTCACTGGAATTGTCAAAACCTCTGGTTCTTCCAGATGATATGATGCGTTACATTATCATCAGTCGTAACCAGAAATATGTATACATTTTTGCCCACCAGTATGCTGCAACACTACTAAGTGTTCTATAAGCTTTGGAAAAAAACATACCCCGATGGTAAAAGGCAGTGGCTCGTCCTTGTAAATCTTATAACAACAATATAAGGATAATTAAACCTTTAGTTCAGAAAACAAAAAAGGCAAATGAAAATAACAAACAAAAAAAAAAACAAGCACGCTCTAAGGCCACAAGATTCTGTATATCTCCTGCCATTCTCTGAACATGATGATCTGTACATACACAAAGTAATGGGACTGGCTGAAGCTGCCATCTTGTGCCATTTCAAACATATATCCTCATATGAACCTTAGTCAGAGAAAGCCTCCCACTTTTTGTCATAGAAATCTATACATACGCTAGTATGTAATAGTTGTGTGGGCGTGAACTTGCAAAGGCTGTCCTATCCTGTGCCACTTCCTGAGTCATCAGCACATCACTACCTTGCAACAAACAGAACATGGTACAGGATACCATATCCTATATCCTGTACCCTGACCTATTACGCATGACCTGTTAGGATTTCTCCATGCTCAACTGTGGACCATCCGTTTCTATCACTCACTATTCAAGCCCTTCTTGTTTTTACAGGTTTGGCCCATGTACCATTGTCCAGATTTTCTGAAAAAACGATAATTTCTACATTTTTCAGATATCCACTGCTGTGTGTTGTTAAATATTCATGTATATATCCCACTTCATTGCTATGACTTTAGGACAAACTGTAGCCGCCGCCGCCGCGGCCCCCCCCCCCCCCGCTGCGCCAACCCCCGCCTTAACATTCCCCCAACCCACAAAACCACCCTCAAAGTACCACCAAAACCCCAAACAATGAATCTGAACAATAAAAACTTCTTTGTAAAATCAAATAAGTACAAAACAGACCAGAAATGTTATCTAAAAAACAAAACAAAAGGAAAGAAAGAAAGAAAAAGACAACTGTATGTCCCTCTGTCATAAGTAACCTCAGGACTGGAGCTGCAGAATCAGTCTGTGCCAGAGTGTGGCGCCACTAAGCATAGGGCTGAGTGGCAGAGACCATGGGGCCAGTCCTGTCTCTGAGGAGAGGTGGTGGTCATGTGTGGGAGGGGAATGTCAGACTGCAAGCCGACCAGGAGGGGGGTGCAGGGGGCTCCAGGTGGGTGGAGCTGGTGGGGGCTCCTGGGGGTACGGACGAGGCTCACAACATGGCTGGTTCTCCACCTTTGCCACACCACGGCCCTGGCACAACCGCCGATGCCGCAACAGCCGATCGGTCCGTGAAAAGTTCTGAAAACGTACACAGTTCATGTGAGGGTGATACATTAAGGGTTGATTGTAAAGCATGTGGAAAAAGGACTTCCATGTGTTCACGTACCCTGATGTATAAAACAGAGCATGTAGGCCACTGTGCAGTACATGCTGATGTTAGGAAAGACTAGTGTGGGTGGACACCTGCCTGTGTGGGCGTGGGCTGAGCATGCGCACATGGCAGAAGATGGCTATTTATGTGGGACGGACAGAGTATGTTCTTACCTGCTGGCATCTCTCGCACTGATAAGGTTTTTCTCCGCTGTGGACACGCTTGTGTCGCTCCAGATGGTAGCGCTGGATAAACCTCATGTCACACATGTCACAAGCAAACGGCTTCTCTCCTGAAAGAGCACACCAACACAAATCTATTACATCACATTCAGTGCTGAACCACAACAAACTGCATTAATCAGTCTCACTAGTTACAATCTACTGGATATTCTATATTTGAAAAAAATAAAGGAATGCAAAAACATATCTAACGTGAGCCAGTTCAAGAAAAAGAACAATGCATGGTAAGAAACTACTCTGATTAACATTTTGAGATGTCTTCTCATCAACTCATTATGTGTAGCTCAGAGTGGAATCTCAGATTTTCATATTAAACTACCAAACTGGATGCCCCTGGAAAGTGTAATTTGATAGTTTGAGGCTGGTTCAACATCCCATCAAATGACTTGACAATCCAAACTCGAGTTTGTGGTGGTCTTGTAAAATGTGTTTTAGTCAGAGAGCTTTTCTGAGTGATAGGGGTATGGTGAATGGACGCATACCCGTATGAGTGTGGCTGTGTCTCTCCAGATGGTTACGCTGAATAAACCTCATGTCACACATGGAACAAGCATACGGCTTCACCCCTACACACAGAGTAATATATTAGCCCTCTCTCCAAAAGATCACAAAACATACAAACCTAGCATTACAGGTACATTATCTTAAGAGATGTAGCCTAAACTCGGAATTATGTGTATGCTTTTTGCTGCTTTATTATGTTAATAGAAGGTGCGAGGCTGAAGAGTTACCAGTACATGCAATCCTGACTCAAAGAATATTACAATAAACACACCAGGAGCTAACCAAGAAATGATGTACGTATCCCCAGAACATTGATCCTAGACTGCTGTTGATAATCTGCCCCCTGGCTTGCAATCTAGGCCTAAATGTTGCCTCTAGCTTTTGAGATGGAACTAGCCTGTCTAAAACTCCCGTACACTGGCGCTAGACAAGCAGCTATGTATATTGACTACAACATGTGAAAGGGGTCTGCTGAGCTGAGCCATACCCGTATGAGTGAGGCTGTGTCTCGACAGGTGGTAGCGCTGAACAAACCTCATGTCACACATGGAACAAGCGTATGGCTTCACTCCTGAATGACCAGAGCATCAACTTATTATTGCTGCCCAACTTCCTTAATCCAATTAATTCTCTATAATATGCCTATGCAAAATTGATGGTTTACAACCACAGATGTCAATTATAATGCCTTGCAGGGGTATACAATTTTTGAACACCGAATTCAAAAAATGTATGGGGATATTTTCTAAGCTTTAGTCCACAACACCACATCACATGAGCTGATGACATCACCTAGCTGTATAGATCAGAATCAATATGCTGCATTACAAAATATATATATAACTGGCATTTTTCTTTTTCCAAGCCCTGTACACAGGGGGTTGGGTTATTCCTGATCTTAATTACGGGTACAGTAGGCGTGTGCATACCCATATGAGTGAGGCTGTGTCTTGCCAGGTGGTAGCGCTGAAAAAACCTCTTGTCACACATGGTGCAAGCGTAAGGTTTCACCCCTACACACAGAGCAGCAATGTATCATTACTGTGCATCACTGCCCACCCAAGTGCTCAAACATTTGTCTAAGACTCTGCAATTATTGGTTATTAACCACTGATGCCAATTCATGCAATACATGAAATTTACATTTTTTTTATCTGATCATAAATGTAATTCCTCCAGGTGTTTTTTTTGGATGCTTGGCCACAACCACTACACACTGAGCTAACATCCTCTTCTTACAAGACTTGTAACCAACATTAACACAGCAAAATCACAGTACGGGGGGATTGCATGCTATTGGATTAACCTAGCACATCTAAAATGTGCAACTAACAACATTTCCTGAACAGAAACTACCTGGAAAATCACATCTAATGTCTATGTTTGGTTTGCCTGGATGGATTGTCTGTGATGGACTGTCCCATCTTAAGCTTTCCTCCCTAATGACTAAATGAGGGTACGGTGAGCGGACCCATACCCGTATGAGTGAGGCTGTGTCTCGCCAGGTGGTAGCGTTGAAAAAACCTCATGTCACACATGGTACATGCGTACGGCTTCACTCCTAAATGACCAGAGCATTCATTTATAAATCTAATTCATCTAGCTGTACAACCCATCTATGTCAATGTAAACTACAGCTATGCAAAATTGATGGGTTATTTACCACTGAAGTTGATTTCATTAAATGCTTTACAGTGGACTGACAACAATTCAGTTTACTTGGCTCAAGTCAGTGCTACTAATTGTTTTTCATAGATTTGGTTGACAACACCACATCACAAGCGGATGATGTCACCTGGCAATAGTATTACAAGCCCTGGTCAAAGTGCTTTTCAAAGTGCTATGTAAACATTTTAGTATATTTACATATACAACGTATGATCTGTTTTCATTAGACCATATGGGCTGTTTTATTAATTCTGCCAAGGCAAGTTTTGGGTTAATCTTGATCTTAAAGATGGGTACAGTAGGCGTGTGCATACCCATATGAGTGAGGCTGTGTCTTGCCAGGTGGTAGCGCTGAAAAAACCTCTTGTCACACATGGTGCAAGCGTAAGGTTTCACCCCTACACACAGAGCAGCAATGTATCATTACTAAGCCTAACTGTCCAGCCGCTTTAAGTCTTCAAACATTAGGCCTGGCTGCTATTATTGGTTATTAACCACTGATGCCAATTCATACACAGTATTCACAATTCTCTAGGTAATATTTTTTTTCTTACGAAAAAAAAGTCCAACTAAATATTCATATCACAAACTCAACACAATGCATGAGCTTATGTTACATTGTAGTAATGCTTGTAAATCAATTTACTCCTTTAAAAAGTGTGCTTGCGATAAACCATCTAGCCTACTACTTTGCTCCCTTACGTCTAAGTGAGAGGGGTACGGTGTGCGGACCCATACCCGTATGAGTGAGGCTGTGTCTCGCCAGGTGGTAGCGCTGAACAAACCTCATGTTACACATGGTACATGCGTACGGCTTCACTCCTAAATGACCAGAGCATTAGTATATCATTTTTTGTATTTTTTTCCTCCTTTTTTATAATTCATGCTCTTCCAATAATCCAGGTTATACACATATATATATGCTAAATTGATAGGTGGTTAATAACCAATGCTAATCCATGCATTTACTTACAGGGGAGTTTCAAAGTGAATAATTACTTTCACCAATTAAAATTGTGCTTTTTAAGCTTTTTATACAATCCACAACCACAACACATCACATGAGCTGATGATGTCATCTGGTGGTAAAAGTACAATTCCATCTTTTCCATTAGGGAAAGGTGGTCAGATATCAAAGATAATACATTTTTCACCTGGTCCATATAAGCATGAACACATAATGCCCAAATCCTGCTAACCCTGTAGACTGGACCAGGTGAATCAACAAGGTGAGCGGGTGCATACCCATATGAGTGAGGCTGTGTCTCGCCAGGTGGTAGCGCTGAAAAAACCTCTTGTCACACATGGTGCAAGCGTACGGCTTCACCCCTACACACAGAGCAGCAACTTCAGCATCATAAAAGTTCTTCAACTGCCAAAAACGATCGAATTAAACTTTACTAGGCTCCTTGAACTTGAAACAAGTTTAGTAAAGTTGCTTTGGTCACCAGCCAGTGCTATTAATTAGACTAGATTTGAATAACCAATCAGCGCAACGCAAACAAGGCAATTCAGAAAATCTGAAGAAAGTGACTTGACCACAGGGAACTAATTTCGCCAATATGTCCGCAAATAGCTCTTAATCAACGCGAGTCTAAATAGTTGAGGCCAGGTTCAAAATTTTGAAGGTAATGCTGGTGGGCATCCGGGTTTACATCAAGCTAATCATATGAATATTGACAATTTTAGGCAGTTGGAATACATCTGAGTACATAACATACATTGATATGTGATTTTACCATGGTATTGCATGTCTAACTTCTTGATGCACTTAATGTTCTACGTATATAGCTCTGAAAGCTTATGCCAAACAAACATTGCCATTACTCCAACATGACTACTAAACTGATTGCTCAATACAATTTACTCAAACAATACAAACTCGAGTTTGATGTAGCCACTATTATTTATCCATCTAGTCCCAAAAAGTGGTGGGTTTGAGAGTCTGGCCTCATGCACTGGTGGGACTCATGCATGTTCAGGCTGATGAACGTGAAGGGCCTTTAAAAGAGAAGCTTACCTGTATGAGTGAGGCTGTGTCTCTCCAGTTGATAACGCTGAATAAACCTCATGTCACACATGGAACAAGCATACGGCTTCACACCTAAACATACACAGAACATATCAAAACTTTAGCTATCTTTTGATATAATTTCAAAAGCATACATTTTTGATTGGTCTAACCTACACATTTTTGGTATTTAAGTCTGAACAAAAACCTCAATCAATTTGAACACATTTTGCATTTTCAAGTTGCCCCTGTTATGAAGAACAATACACAGGTGCACGATCTGTGTACTGATCACGATAACAAGGGCATGACACCCAAAAAAGTTTAAGCTTGTAAATGGCAATGAGAGTAAAAATCTTACACCACCGGTTGTGTTATTTGATGTCCTAACTGTACTTCTAATATGTAGGAAATGTGAACCAAACCTATGTGAAACAGAGCATCTTTCACATTTAATTGGAGTTTGGGTATGAGGCCTGATAAATCTAGCTCAATCTAGTCTTTTGAGTGTCCTGTACCTTTAACTTTGAAATGTGTTTAAAATTGCTGGCCAGTAACAACTTCTCATTTAACATCTGCTGTCATTGATGAATGTATAATACATCTGAAAACATTGGACACAAACAATTATTTGACCAGTAGTTTCCAACAAAGCCATATGTACAAAATTGTCAATGGGAAGGCATGTACCCAAACAAGAAAATTACTTTCTAACCTAGATTGATCTAGGATTATAAAACAATTTGGGCTATCACATCAAGACGCAAGAACATGTGAGACAAAGTGAGAATCCACCAGATTAAATTGTTGGAGGTTTAAAGAATAAATAAAAGTGCAACAAAATTGTCCTTCAAACTGACAGAACTTGACTAAAGAGAGGATTTCAGTAAGGTGGGAACAGTTAGTAGACCCATACCCGTATGAGTGAGGCTGTGTCTCGCCAGGTGGTAGCGCTGGAAAAACCTCATGTCACACATGGAACAAGCGTATGGCTTCACTCCTAAACGCATACAGTACCAAATTTTAGAATCCCATGAACTGTGTACACATAACATATTTGTACATACATTGTCAATTTTACTTTGGTTTACACTGCGTCTAACATAGCCTTTGAAATAAACACAAAGCTCAAGGGACCAACCTGTCTCCCTACATCATGCGACTAAAGTTGACAGACCCTAAACTGTCACCTAAACAGTTACATGACGCATCGCCAATCAAAATCACTGCCATTCCAAATTCTCATGGAATACATATTCCTATGTGAGGATTATTAGAGACAATTTACACCTTGTGCACTGCGTGAATGCTGGAGTCCTTGGGTATTTTGTAATGCAGGAAAGAGGGGTAAGGTAAGACGCATACCCGTGTGAGTGAGGCTGTGTCTCGCCAGGTGGTATCTCTGGAAAAACCTCATGTCACACATGGAGCAAGCATATGGCTTCACTCCTACACACACAAAGTATCAACTTCAGTAAAGCTCAGCACACAACAGGACTCATGGCAACTGGGTCATAGTTGTGTTCCCTTATAAGCTGTTCTGATAAGACAGGACCAGCCCTCTCAGTGACTACAATCAAACATCTGACTACACAATGTTACACGAAACACAATTTAATGCAAGAATGGCAAGACATTGGCCAGATCAGAATGAGACATGAATCAAGGATTTTGCTGAATATTAGTCCATGGATACAAAAACGAATCAACCAAGGCTGACTAAGACAATGCCAAAGTTTGTTGGGATGTCAGTAAACAAAATAAAGAACCACCGCTAGCTTAAAAACCCTTTGGTAGTATTTCTATCAGGCTTCTGTGACAACAGGGGTACAGGAAGCCTACCCGTATGAGTGAGGCTGTGTCTCGCCAAGTGGTAGCGCTGGAAAAACCTCATGTCACACATGGAGCAAGCGTATGGCTTCACCCCTACACACAGAGTATAAAACATTAGCCAGCCACCACCAACAAGTTGGTTCAGCACATCATGAAATAAAAAGTTGTGCACAACCACAAAGATTACCACGCATTGGAGATATAACCTGAAGACCTACAGATTAACCCACATTGGAGATATAACCTAAAGACCTACAGGTTACCCACATTAGAAATTAAACCTAAAGACCTACAAGTTAACCCATTCAGTCTCAGGGCAGCTTCTAATAATAAACCTAGAAAACAATGAAGATGATGATACGAAAATTCACTGAGTTTTTGTCAATTGAATCTAGCCGTCGGTAGGTACATGTAAACGCAACATAGAACATGTTCAAAAGCCCTATAAACTAAGACGGGTTCGGTTCAGAATTTCTGCCGACTGAATCCTTTGATTCCGACTGAACTTTAAACTCTCCAGGATGCAGGATGTGTACAGGCTAATATAGGCGGACGCATACCCGTATGAGTGAGGCTGTGTCTCGCCAGGTGGTAGCGCTGGAAGAACCTCATGTCACACATGGAACAAGCGTATGGCTTCACCCCTACACACACAGAGTTATACATTAGCTAGGTAGTCCCAATTATATTACAAATGCTTGACCTTCCATGATCAACATAAATCTGTATCTTGTTAAATGTCAAAGGACTTGCTTAAAGATTATGGTTATCAATCTATAGCAATTTATATAAAATACATAAACACATAGGCTTCTTTTGTTAAGCCAGGGAGAAATAAACAGGTTCTCAAAATAGCAACAAATCCAAAATCTTTGACCCCCCCCAAAAAAATAATCTCTGGTTAATCCATCATTTCTTCTTCTACTCTTACATTTTAGTGGCACCACAAGCAATCGTCAAGAATTAAAGCGTGGACATTAAGGGACTATTTACACATCAAGCAGAACTTGCTGTAGCAATTAAAAGCCTTATGATAGATTTTGTCAAAGGCAAGGTGGCTTCAACCATAACTGCCTTTAATGCACATTTAGGTTGGAAAGTTTTATAATAAATGGTCACCAAAATCATTGTCTATCAGGTACTTAAATATCCTATAGTTGTATCCTTTAAGGGCTATCAAACTCATGAAAGACATCAATTCAACATACACTTAATATATTTTTCTGAGTGGAGGGGGGCTTGTTTAATGTGAGATGGGTACGGAAAAAAGACGCATACCCGTATGAGTGAGGCTGTGTCTCTCCAGGTGGTAACGCTGGAAAAACCTCATGTCACACATGGAACAAGCGTACGGCTTCACCCCTACACACACAGAGCACAAGAATATTAGCTATTCAGTCTACACAATTGAAATTGTTTTTCTTTTTTTTCTTTTATATGTATTATTTGCTTTGTATGGTTATTGATTACATCTATATAAAGAATGGACCTGTGTTGCCATCGAAAGGCGATTGATCTTATCTGCAAATAATAACAAAGATCAAATCTAAATGAAATGTTAATTCTTTAAAAAGTAAAGCTCACTTATATCCATGGGGATATGCTTTATATTTTCAGAACAGACTAGAAGTTTATGACACATTACTTACCGATGCTATGTTTAATGTTTCTTTTTAGACAAGCAATAACAGACAGATTGCAGACTACAACGCAAAGACAATACAGTAGTGCACTTTGAAGGAGTGAATGTGCTTTTGAATAAAGTCTAAATACGTCATAGTCCCTTGATGTCCATGCGGTTACCTGTTCTCCCAACCAAAGCATATCAAGCAAAAGCTACATTTACACTGTAATACTAACTTGACATAACATGCATCACTGCATGTTTTCTGTGTTCCTCTAGGTTTAAATGTGATAATCACACACAGGCCAAGAAATAGACCTGTCCTTTGCACTTTCACTGGTGTTGGGGGACCCATTTGTATTTGTATTGTATGAGGACTCCTTGCCTTCACATGGTGGAGATAAAAGGAATTTTGGGCTTTGTTGGAAATTACTGTCGAATGACAAATAGAACCCTAGGAAACTTTAGTGAGATGGGTACGGTAAGATGACGCATACCCGTATGAATGAGGCTGTGTCTCTCCAGGTGGTAACGCTGAATAAACCTCATGTCACATATGGCACAAGCATACGGCTTCTCCCCTAAACCGAAGAGCACCAGTTTTAGTCAATGGTCCCCACAGTGAACACCAAGAAACTGTGAGGCAACAGCTGACAGCAAACAAGCTCTTCAGGAGGCCATTTCAAAGTCTTTAAATGGATGCACACTCCTTAAGTAACCACCCATAACTTAATCCATACCGGTGTTTTCTCATGGCCTCTGGCTGAACATTTATTTACTAAATCAGGCATTCTTTTCTCGTTTTCTCTTAATTGTACACGTACACCTAACGAAGTTGGCTGTGGTGATTTGGACACATACCTGTATGAATGAGGATGTGTCTCTTCAGGTGATAGCCACTCCTAAATGCTCCGTAACAATGATCACAGATGAAGTTTTTCTGCACTTTGGACACTGGACAGTTACCATTCTCATCAACAACCACCACCTACACAAGACAGGAACGAATAGAGGTGTGAAATACATAATAAAAAGCTATGCATTTCATACACAGTTTATACCCAACACTAAGTTAACCACTGGCAAATTAATGCTTATAGCTTTGTTTTTTTATTTGTTTTTTAATAGGAAATAGCAGTCAAGCAGTCGTAGTTGGATATCTAGATAATTCCTTTTTTTTTTTGCTAAGTGTTGGGCCTTTTAAAGCATCAAGTGCATAAACTCTACATAAGGGTTAACGCCCTCACACCCCCCATGATACAGCTCCCCCTCTTGTGCACACAATTGCAGTTATTGTGCTCTCTTCTCCCCTCCCTTCCCCTCCCCCTCTTTCCTCTCCAGAGACCCCCACCCCCCTTACATCTCCCTGAGCTCCTCCCCCCACCCCCACACAAACAAAATGTGCGCACTGGAAGGCACCGACTAAGCTACAGGCAGAAAAAGTCTGTCTTCGTCCAAAGAACTGTACTGACCCATCCACCCACCAAGTTGAGAACACAAATACTTGTGCAGTTAGAACAAAGCTAGTTAATTGAATACTCGAATATTCATGGTTACTGACCTTGCCTCCCCGTCCCTCCTGCTCTCTCACTTTACAGGGTGTTCCAGATTTCCTGTTCTTCTTTTTTAGCTGCATGTCCTCATTGGCCCTCATCTCCTTCTCATCCAGCAAGCGGGGTGCATGAAAGTCACCCTCTTTCCGAATGAGCTTTCATTACAGATGAAAGAGAACACTTAATCTACAGTATCACGTTTTTTGATGGCTAAATAATGGTACTATGCCAATCTGTGTATAAAATCTGTGTTCAGAGATTCTTATCAAATCTGTTACAAAATGTATCGCAGTGGTTAATTATATTAGTGCAAAAAAGAAGAATGTGTTCAAAATCTAACCAAGGGTGGACAGCTCATCCCAGACGGCAGGATCATGTGGCTCTGAGGCCCACGGTCAGGGCCTTCCCTCTGGGGCGGTCCATGGCCAAGTGGGGTCATCATTTTCTTGGGCGGACCAGCCATGGAGCTAGCCTGCATCAGGGCCATACTTGAGAGCACGGCCTCACAGCCAAGCAGCCCCGCCTGGAAATTAATTATAAGGTTAAGTTGAGGAATAGATTTGGTATTGTAAATCTAACTTCAGAATTGTGACGTCTATTATAACCAAGCTGTTACGTTAAGGAAAAAACTAAAGTATATGTGAGTTGGTGATAAAACTTAGTTTCAAACATATACAATATCACTATCACTTGTATTTTGGAGCTTTAATTTCTCAATAGGAAAACAAACCCATTTCATATGGTCGCGGACTGAGCTGCTGGGCAGGTGTGACATTGCAGTGGGAACGGTGTATGTGAGGGCAGGGACAGGATAGGGGATAAGGTCATCCAGTGATCCGTCAATCAGGATGGTCGGTCTGACGGGAGGCCACACCCACCTCACTCATCTAGCACTAAAACTGAGGAAGGGGAGGATGTAGATAAAAAACGGGGAAAAAAACATTTAATGACAATAACAAGTTTTACACTAAATTCTGATATTTTCCTTAATGTTTATGCAAAGTCACATATTTATGCATTCTATCAATTCAGCGATGTTGTCGATTACAAACGTTCAGGTTTTTCTCTTTTCCTTTTCCTCGTTAGCCAGATAAATGGTCTACCCTTAAACCCTGTACATTCCCAACTTATCGCAACATACAATTAAGTTGACGAAATACAAAATAAAACCCTAATATACTCGATGAGTAATCTTTGATATTACCATATCTAACGTTGTAATGAAAATGCCACGCTGAGGCTTTAAAATTGTAGAATACTAGCAAGTACTAGACCAATACTCATCACCTCACACAAGGGTAACACGAAGACAAGCCTAAGGATATGAAAATTCCGTTCCATGAGTAAAGAAAATGTAATCTATCGTACCTACGTTACGAAGCTATAAAACCACATTATTCGGTGATGGAAGACATATCAAACAGCTTAAGTGATAATAATATTTTACACTCGTCTTGTTTGTAATAACATGGGCTCTACTTTAGCTGGCGAACAATGCAGCCAAGCCAGACTAGCTATAGCTAGCTAGTTGGTGTGCCGGAAACATTGATGATCAGACCAGGCTAGGTTTCCAAACCGTTGACACCATTAAACTCCATTGAGCTAGCTCTGAATATTGTTAAACTGTTAAACTAGTTACATGTAGAAATACATTAGCATATTTTTTTTTACATAGACTGATACTATGGTGGAAACAAAGCAAGTAAGGAAAATGATATGGACAAATCTCGATGGCACTCGTGCCATGATGAAAGCACAGCTCTCTAATTAAAAAAGCATTCGCCATTGACATCGAATACCACCACCGAAACATGTAGCCTATCTAACTAGCAATAACGTTCGCAAAAGGACTGCAAATGGCCATTTTTGTCATTAAAAATAAACTATAAGTTAATGCTATAATTTAAATAAACGACAGAAAGAGATTGGCTGTGTAGCTAGCGCCAGTAGTAGCTAGCTAGACTACGAAAACGTCGTAAGAAGTGGTATGGTCCTATATGATCAATTTTAAAATCTGCGGATTAAACCCAACATTTTACACTTTGAATCCAAACAAAATTACGTTCTAATATTCAAAGCCAAATGCAGGAGTGTAGATTGATTTGGTCGGTACGTTAGTGAATATCGTCTATCGGTTGTATTGTAGGTAGAGCTAGTCGAGCTAGCTCCTATCCAATCCTACGTTATTTATCCCACAAGCTAGTCTACTGTAGCTAGCCTGGGAGCTATAACGGAGGACTATCTATTTATAACATTAAAAGCACGAATGACTATAGATAGGGTGCATGGCATTTGATACCGCCAGATGAAATAGCTCTGAGGTTTTTTTCCTCGGCCTCAGAAGATATTAATCGCTTATAGTACGGACAATACGCGCTATCCCTTCCGGCCTGTCTGTTGTGTCTGTAAGTGCTACAGCTGCTAGTAGCGAGCTAGCATTAGTAAGCTAACTGCTCGCTTGTGCTTTTCGTAGGAGTCGCAGAAGCATTTCTGGCCGTAAGGCCAAGGTTTTAAAAATACAAATTTCTTCGATTAAATTGTTAAAGACACGGATGATTGATTTGTGCAATAGCAAAATGTATATGGATGTTGAGTTACCTAATATGTTCTCTCGTCGATCTTTTTTTTTTCTCGAAGCCCGTCGCCTGTGTTCCGATATCTTTCGTTTACAAACACAGGAAACGCTACCGGACGTGCTCTTCGAGGAGAACCCTGTCATGCGATTGGAGAGAGAGCTTGTGAACGTCAACCATGTTGGTGAAGAGCAACTAGCTTACTCCATTTTGGTTATGGGAGTCTCAATAGCTCAAGCTGTGTCTGTGATTCCTTTTAGTATTTTATCTTTAATATACATTTTTATATAGTAATAATATATCATTGGCGGCCCACATATTTTTGGAGTTGCATCTAAATTTTATATGAGCAGCCGAAATATGAACAACTACTTTTGCCATAAGATTAATATTAGTCATAGAATAGATCACCAAAAAGAAGCAGTTTTGTTACATTGTTTCTGTAGCCTTGGTTGTACACAATTCTATATAAACTGGGATAATTTAAACTAATAATTTGGTTCTTATGACATTGGTTTTACTTGTGTAATTCCCAGATTTGACAGGGGTAGCGCGCGTAGTTACCTGATTGCTTTCATTGAGGGCTTTCAGTGATCATTCTGTGTAACAGTATGCTATGCTTGTGATTTACTGCTTACATTAAAAAAAAATTTTTTTTAACAAAGACTAGGTTATATTGTTTTACGATTTTTTCCCCAGTTATCTAATTTTATTATTCTCCTTATAAATAAATACATACATACATAAATAGGCTGCATCTGTAGTTTTATAGAGACTGCCCAACAGGTTACTGAGTATATCCATTTAGGTCAACGGTAATAGTAATGCTATATGAAATATGTACAGTACAAATCTGCGTGTTTAGTCCTATGACTGTATTTGAACAATTTGTTTTACATTTAATGCACGTTTTTATAGATGTGCAACAGTGCATGCTCACTTGGGTATGGTATAAATCCTGCCCAGCCCCGGGATTAAGTTTTTATATCGTGTTGGAGTTTGGGTGCAACACCCCCTTCAGATGGCGTTTGTAACTCGCTTCGTGAAAAAATATCGGCTAAATAAATACATGTAAAACCTTTTAACAAAACACCCACTTTTTAAAAGGTCTAAAGAGTAGCCATCAACTGCTGTGTATTTATTTTCATGTGTGTTTTCTTTAAAATTGAGATAGGAGAGTATCATTAGACCTTCACTACAATCAAATTTAGGACAACTGAAATTAATACTGGATAATGTCTTCACCAATTACTTTTTAGTGTTGTTGTTTTTTGTGCTCACACTCTAGATGGCGCTCCTGGCAGGGGATAGAGGGAAACAGTACTTGTGATGGTAAATTTAAGGATATGACTAATGGAGTAAAGGCACAGGGTTGAGGAGAAGTTGTCGTGTCAACTGGGAACTCATATTTAACTAATTCAACAACTACAGTGTGTCACCCATAGTCAGGTTAATTATGTAATTACAACACATTAAAATGAAAGTAAAATATTACAAAACCAGTAAAGGATCAGAGGCAGTGTCAAAAACATTAAACTTAACGAAGCTACACGTCAGGGAGAAAACGTTGTTCCATAAAGTTTCTAAATATGATGTGATAATGATTTTGGAAGGAGAGACACGAATACCAAGACTAAGAATATTGTCAAGTATGTCAGACTATGCATGCTGTAGATGCAAATGAGACAAATGCCTTTTCAGGTTATTTTACATAAGCCACTTTGCTATTAAATGAGATATAGTTAATATTAAAAAATTATATTTCAACTTGCTTGAGATTTATATGAGATTGATATCCAATCTAGAGTTATATCTCTCATAATTAATAAATAATTCAAAATGAAATGTAATTGCAAAAGGAAGGAATTAGACAGTAGATGTAGGCCTATTTAACAAAGTTTCTGCTACATTCAAAATGTCTTCTTGAATCGTAAACCCATATATCCTAAATATTTTCCTCTGCTTCTTATTTTTAAATGCATTAGTTTATGTCTTAAGACTAGCCTGTTGTTTTTGAGAAGAGTTGTGAAGAGCATTTAGTATAACTGTAGGGAACATTTCAGAGGGCGATGTACTATGTGAACCAGGGGTGTCAAACCTTGATCCTCGAGGGCCACTGTCCTGAAGGTTTTCCATGTCTCCCTGCTCCGGCACACCTGATTCTAATGAATGGGTTGTTATCAAGCTCTGTGGAAGCCTGATATTGGAATCGGGTGTGCCGGAGCAGGGAAACATGGAAAACCTTCAGGACCATGGCCCTCGAGGACCAGATGTTGACACCCCTGATGTAAACCATACACCCATAAGAGCACTAGATAACATTTAGCTGGGTCCCATCATCAACCCATGTAGGCACTCTCCTGTAGGCTCCAAATGGGAGAAACCTGGGAAACCCATCTGTGTTAAACCACGTGGGACTTCCACGGAAACTGAGGACAGAATTTACTGGCCCCCAACTGGGGACAAGCTGGGGGAAGTTAGGGCCTACAGAGGCCAGTTACATCAGTCTAAACGTTATTGTTGTCCTTTTTTTCTTCACTGCATTACAGACATCAGGCAAACAGGCAAAATACTATTTTATAATTATTCAGACTCTACCTTTAGGGGAGCATTAGGGGGTCTGATCCTGTCACAGGTAGCATTTGCCCCCTCCTCTTCCCCCAAAACTGCCCAAGGCCCATGTCCACGCCATACCCCTGTACAAGCTCAACTGTAACCCATGTGGGTTCCAAATAAAAATGTTGGCTGGGAATCTGTAGTAGACTACATCCAGATATCTCTTAGCCTTTACTTGTTTGTGAACTTAGTCAGTGAGATAAAAATATATATATATCCAATGAGCATTTTGCACCAAGCGCATAAATTGAACGCAGAGCCATGGAGAGATGCCCTGGCTATGGTTGAAAGCAGAGGCGTTGAAAGAAGTTTTCATGTCTCGACAAAGGTAACTTACAAACAAGATAAGCTTTTTCAGCCCGGAGCTTCAAATTCCATGTCACGTGACAAAACCAAACGTTTAATGCCTCCTTATTCATTCACTCAATAGAAGATTGCTACCAAAACCTATGACTCAACCTTTTCGTTGAATGACATAACATGTCCGTATGTATTTGTCAATATCAGTTTTACAGCGAAACTTCAAAATTAGAATCATTTTACTGTGAGTCATCTGCTTGTTAGTCAGACAACCTTTTCAACCTTTTCATTAGGTTTCATGACAACTTTCCCTTTATATTTCCATTTGCTGAAATATAGGCTGTAGCCTGGTCTACTCAAAATACTTGGATGTTAACTCTATATTTATCTAATAGCTCAAATCTTTAGTTTTACCAGAATCCTTTAAGCAAGATGCCTTGTTATACTTTGAACACTTTTATACATAATGCCAGGCAATCAAAGGAACACACTGGCTGGCAATGCACGCTATGATAAAGTCCTTAATAAACAGGTATGACTGAAAAGCAACTCAACTGGTCATATTCTTTTTTTGTTTCATTTCAGCCTCGCCACTGGTTTAGGGCCCAAGAAATTGCAACATGGTTTAGGTACAGAGGTCTGACAACTGCATCCTATCTGTTGTGCTTATTTTGGCCTTTGTTTATGCTTATATTATGGCTGTTGCTACGTTATAGATAACATAGTTGCTAGTTTGAGTAGGCCTAGTAGGTCTAGCACTTTAAAAACTCTACAGTATCTCTCCCTGGTCATATCCGGTCATATATTGGGCCGGTGTTCCTTTGAAGTCAGTTCTCCAGATCATGACGTTCTTTCTTGTTGCTAGGGTGAGCTGAATTTGATTTACGTAGGTGTGAATTTGTAGTGTATCTACATTCAATAAACATGAGGTGCATTTTGACGTTGGTTTGTATCTTTAAAGTACAGTATAGTAAATTGTACTGCTCAGTCCTAGTCAGTCTCTGACAGCTAATGCTAATCTAGTGTAGCCAACAATATTAGTATGAGGAGTTAGATTCGTTTCTTAAATCACAAACAAATGTAATTTGATTCACAAATAAATGTCACGCTATTCACTAATGTATTACCTGGGGTATGACCTGGATGGGCTATGCTGTAGAGTTTATTGATGTGTTAGACCTAATAGGCCTACTCAAACAAACTATATTAGCCTGATGTCATTATGAAAACAGCCTAAATCAAACAACCAGCCCTAACAGCACTGTACTGTAGAGCTACCTCGCTTTATCTGACAACAGCGTTGTTTGTCAGAACCTCCTTACATCGACACTAGTCTACGAAATCAACACGAAGGCAACCTGAAAAGGATCAATATTATATTGCAGAAGTGGATTTTCTTAGCCTGCTGGAAGGTAAATTCAGGATTGGTCATTGATGGATTGAATCTATCAAAGACATGTCAAACCATCCAACTTCTGCAAAGAAACAATCAACACCTGACAAAATAGGCATCAGTCACCTATTATGATGCACCATTTGAAAAAATGTGTATGGCCATAGGTACATCCGGCCAAGAAAAAATTGAGGAAGAACAACTGTGAACAAAAACAGCCTAATTAAAAATAAATACAGTCCAAATGAAGTCTTATACTAGGCAACTTTTCATAGTACAAGATCACAATACAATTAGATTAGCCTCCATGTTATCTGAAGTCGGACCTTTACACCTACAGTTCATGAAAAGCTAAAACGCTTCCATTAAGCCTGTCTTTCAAGAGTGAAAAGGAGATATGAAGTGTAGGCTACAGTATTGGAACCAAGCCTAAACCTTTTTTCTTTTTTTTTTTAAAGTTAGGCAGTGCCAAGATGGGTTGGGCTACGTGAAACTAGTAGTCTTTAAAGCACTGCTGTTGTCTAGAACATGACGAAGTTTGCACATGGGCTGGCTGACAAGGCATAACGACGTGGATAAACGGGAAAATGAATTTCATATCACATTTAAGCGTTAGTGTAAGTATGAATATGTGATGGGGGAGTTTATTGATGGATGGCATGATAAGAAATATGAATAGAATTGTCATGATAGCACAAATTGATTTCTCTACTGAGCATGATTGCTAATAGAACTTTAAGTTTGACCAGAGACTAGCCTACCTCAGACCACAAACGCCATCAGAATTCTGTTTAAAAGTAAATAGTCTTATGTGTCTTAGTTTTTCTATTAAGTGTCTCTTTCTTTTTTTTTTAGCAAATGTTGGTTCTTTGTGTTATCGATACTGTATGATGGGGATAATACTCTTTACATAATATCAAGTGTACAACGTCTAGCTATGTCTCATTTAAGAGCAGCTTTTGTTACTGTGTTGGATCTTTTAGGCTATTTTCCTTAATTAACTTTAGTGCTCTTGACGTTTTAGGATAAGAGCAGAATTGTCAAACAAACTAGTAGTATGGAAACTGGTTTTTAAAAACCGCCATCCTTTGCAGATTATTGGACTATCTCTGTTGTTGATTGCAGAAAGTCATTATCCCTGTCCGTCTTGTCCTAAAGGTAATAATGATTAAATATTAACAAACAAAATAATTTAAAAGTTATACCAAGCCCTCTGTTTAATAGATAAAACATGTGATTACTTCATATACTTTCAGGACAGTTTGTCATTTTAAATTGTAGCAAAGAGGGGTCGGAATGGTTTGGAACAACCTGTGGTGTTTGCAGAGAATGTCGAGGTATGTTTAAATCATAAATTAATTGCCATGACGAAATGTCTACATACCCAAAAGTGTAGGAATTTAGTAAAAATTGGAGACTGTATTGGACAAGCAATTCGAGACTGATAAGCATGTGTCGTTTTATCATTTACAGGAGTGGGCCAAACTACGATTGTTCCTTGCACACCTTACTCAGATGCCGTGTGTGGTTGCGAAAGTGGATACAGCTTTAAGTCAACAGACATCTGCCAGAAACAACTGGCAGTGACCTTACCTCCTAATGCACCAGGTAACTACGCTAAGGGACACTTACAGACATGGTCAAAAGTATTGGCAGTGACGTCCATTCTGTGTTTGCAAAGTTTGATGCTTCAGTTGTTGTAGTGTTTGTTCACATTCACATTGGAAAGTAGGAATTAGTTATAGTTAGGTGAAATTACTATCATTCGGATTGGATTTTGATAGCAGCTTAATTGCTGTAGAGGAGGGGAGCATTTGCACATATTGATGGTTTTGGCCAATAAAAGCTTTTATAAAAATTATCCACAATAACGGAACCAGCTAACTTTGCATAAACTACTAGAGAATTATCCACAATAACGGAACCAGCTAACTTTGCATAAAACTACTAGAGAGTAAATGTCAAGGTTCCTTACAAGTATGTAGAGTAGACATTCCATACTTGTCCAAACTAGCTTTCGCATGTCTTTGCATAAAGGCTTAATGTTTTTTGTAACAACAAAGCATTTTTGTTGTTGTTGTAATGTTCACCTCAATATCCTTTTCTCTAAGGTTCAACTTCATGTACATGGGAAAATAGACAGGACAAGAATGTACCATCAGAAATGTAAGATTCTACCTGAGATTCTATAAACACTAACTTCAGGTTTAATGGTTGATAACAGGCAAACACATTCCCTCACTCTCTGTTCCCCTGTCTAGAATTACCCTTCTTGTGATCCTTCCAGTCATTTCCTTGGTTATGGTTGGTGTGTTGATTTGCTTGCATAGACGGAGCTCTAATCAAGGTAAAGTATTTAGATAGCTATTTAGTTGTCCTTATTTTTTAAACTTCATACTGGCACAGGTTTATTCTGGCTCTGGACATAATAGCACAGCAGTATTTTGAATTCATTGATCATGTTCTCAGCTTCAGTCTGAGGACTGTGTCCAGATAGCGACCAGGAGTAATTATTCTACCAGATTATAGAATAGAATCCTCTTGCCATTTAATGAATATTATATATTTCAGCGTATCTAACTACAGGAATTTACTTTTGGTGTGAATGAATGTACTGTAAAAGAAAACCAGTTACAGATTAAGTTACAACTGAATGATTACTACCTGGTACACAGTACTCCAGCATATATGCTTTTCACTTACAGAATTGTACAAGAACATCCCATCGTGGGGTGTACAGAACGTGTGATGTCTCAGGAAATGCTTCAATCTGAAGAAAAGTGTTTAGATTGTTTTTATGACAGCCAACGTGACCATTTTCTCTGCTGGTACCATTTCTTGAGGCAAAAAGAGCAAAGATTTACCACCAAATATTAAAAAATGGATTAAAGGAGCCATATGGAATCAGGACCAGGATGAGGGGGTTTAACTCCAAAAAATAGGTTTTGGTGGTAAATTACTCTCCAAGGATATAGAAAATGTTACAAAAGTCTGTAGAAGTGTTGCATTTCATTTTGATTTACTGTATCACAACATAGTATTATTTTCAGAAAATAGAAAATTGTAATGTTGTAACTGACAGCTTGTCTTATAATTGAGATATTACTTTATTATAAGCATTACATGTATTTATTACAGTTCTTTTTGTTTACGGTTTTCTATGCATTCTATGTTTAAGGTGAACATGTTAGCTTAAATGTCTATATTCAAGGGTATAGTCATATTTCTGAGTGAAAAGTAGCTCATTTGAGTTAGCATTGTGCATGAAAGAATACAGAAAACATTTATGTCTGTTAAAATTTAACAATAGATGAGTTGGAAAATACACAGGCAACACAATGCAATGCCAGATTTAAAGAAAACAAATGTGAATGGTATTATTTTATTATTAATTGTATTATTTTGCTAACTGGAACTGAAGTTTGACAGATCTATTTTCGAGTTGTTTTATTTTCATATCTATTTTTGTGTACGACTTGTTGGTACTGAAAAAATCAGTGTTAATCTTATAATGTGATGTTCTCTCTTTAAATTGGTTGTTCCATTTCATTTTCAATGTCTCAAATATAAATATAAATCCATTCATTTTTGTCTATCTCTCTGTGTCTCGACCCGGGTGCTGTACATTGTTACACTCTGTTTAATTCAGCTGATGTTTTGCTCAGGACCCAAGGATGTTGTCTCTCTAGCCACCCTCAAGAACTTTGCTGACCAGCTGTCTCCTGTGTTCACCAACCATTCCCTGGAGACATGCCATGTGCCAGCCTGTCTCCAGTCCGCTATCATCCCAGTGGCCAAAAGCTATGGCCAACAGGACTTACTCACTACAGACCTGTTGCCCTGACCACTGTGGTAATGAAGTCCTCAATGGCATCACAGACCCTCTCCTGGACCCCCTACAGTATGCCTACAGAGCCAATAGGTCTGTAGACAACACAGTTAACATGGCCCTCTACTTCACCCTCCAGCACCTGGAACTCAGTCTTCAAACACTATCATCCCGGCTCTGCTTCAGGACAAGTTCTCCCTGCTGAATATGCCTGACTCCACCTGCAGTCACAGACTCCCTGTCTGACAGAAAGCAGTGCGATAAGTTTGGAACGCACATCTCTGATTCTCGATCCATCAGCACCAGATCTCCTCAGGGTTGCGCCCTCTCCTCTCTCCTCTCTGTACACCAACAGCTGCACCTGCGATGAATCTGACTAAAGGTGTGGGGCTGTTAATTTGGTGACCTGGTGTCTCTGTGGCTGTTGAAGTAGAAGAACTGGCAAGAGCTGCCTGAGCTGCAGTAAGAGATGGCAACATTGATTACTCACAGGCACTGCATTAGTAGCCTAATGGTCAAGAAATGTAATTTAGGCCAATTCATTAGGATACCTTTTGCCACTAGCAGGTAGTGTTATTGGAAAAAAGTATTCCTATCACCAGTTCTTCCTTTATGGCCAATGACAAGCCGTGACGTCAATTCAAAGCACAGTCTAAATGGCCAAACTTAATACAATCACTCAGACTTTTACGCATTAAGGAAATTAGGAACTTAACTAGAAATGAGTCTCATCAGATGAGAAATCAGTTTTGATGGGAAGAAGAATGTGGCTACTTTTACAAGTCACGCCCCATGCGATGCAGACGCAAGACTTTCGAGCACACGCTGACACTTAAAGTTTGATTGCTAGTCCTACACGACAGCGGAGGCCTTTACTACTCTGTAAATGTTTTCGCGTTTAAAGTAACAATTTGGTCAATTCGACACGGTTGACTACAGTAAGCACCAGGCTTGAATACTGCTGGAAATACTTTTTGCTACACCTGCTGGATGGCACGTCCGGGACATTCATCATCTGAGTTTTAACAGACGACATTTCAAACGTGTGCTAAGACCCCGATGCTGTTTGACAATTTCAGAAAAAGGTGGGCATTTTGCAGGTTTATAATAATTTTGTATTTACATCTGAAAAAAAACAAGTAACAGCGATTGCTGTTACACAGTCAGGCTATTTTGCTCTTATATTTCTCGTCTATACTAGATAATATATAATGTAGGCTATTGAAGTTTGCAACGATACTAATCAGAATTTGAGGCTAATCCTGAAACGGATTTTTCGAACAAACGCCTTGAGTAAACTACGGTTGAACTAAGAAAAATGCATGGGATCCTGTTTACAGATCATCTTCAAGAATTGTTAGCACTGCTGTTTTATTTTGTGGCATAACCAGTTAAGGTACATTGGTATTTCAATGTTACGATGTTAACATTTGGTTTTACAAATTTAAACGTGTGTGATGAATACTCTTAAATCACGTTTACTTAAACTTACTCCATCTTGGTCTAACAACAACGAGATACTCTATTATTCCTAATCCTTTTGGAGGTGGGATCTCAGTGGCTGTCCCCAGAGACATTTGTTTGGTATTCTTGTCAGGGCCTGCAGTCAGTCAACTCAGTGCTGAATGTCATTTTAAAACATTTTGACTGTCATGTCAGTTTTGGCAGGTTATTTTCACACGTCTTTATGATCCTATCTTTATAATCCCAAGAAGAGACACGGTTTAGGAACAACTAGCTGGGGAAAGGTGTTCTCCATGAGATTTGTATTGTACATACAAACGTTTGAATAAAACTTGGTAAAACAGACAAACCACTGACCGAGACAGATTGACCTATTCCATAAACACAAGTGAAGAAGGCTGTCTTCAGGCCTTGGCCTGAATTATCCCTGACAAACCTGGGTATTTTATTAACTGTTTCAAGTTAGTGTTTTTATACATGCAAGAGAAAAGTAGTTGGTTAGGCTGACCCATGTCTGAAGTGTTGACAAAGCCAGCACGATTTTGGTACTGCAGCAGTACCTGGCAGGGCTCAGATGACACTCATGTCCCTCCCGGTCCTCTTTCAACTCAACAGAGAAACTTGAGCTTCCTGTTCTTTCTCTCTGTCTCTCATTTTGTCCCCCTCTTCTCCTTTCTCCACCCCTCTCCTCCAGCTGTCCTTCGTCAATATACTCACACACACCACCCTGCACGGAGATATGCAGTTGTACCTTGTACACAGGTTATATTTGTCTGTATTCAGTTTCAAGTTTTTAAACGTATATGATCTAATACTGATACAGTGCAAAGCAAAGATAGAACATTTGCAAGGATTTAGCTGACATGCGCACTACATACACATGTACATGATACGTAGAAACGCAATACCTAAGGTAATTGGTGCAGAGAATCACCTGACCAAACCTACTAGGCTCCTATGACACCTTTCTCCTTACTCCGCCTCTTACACCACACAGACACACTCCCGTACACACACACAGAGTATCAGGTATTTCAAGATATGTCAGCGGAGTGAGTCATTGGAAGTGTAAAACGTTAAGGAAGTACCAAAACTAAAATCAAATAAAAAGAACATGTGATCTTTCCTTGAGTCCCAGCTGACAATAGACAAACTAAAGGTGAGTTATTTGATATTTGCTTTTGGAGTAACTGCTTGATTTCCATTCTTTGTGTTTTTAATCCATTTCTGAACTTTCACTATCTTTATTGTCACTGATGTAGTAATAGCGATTGTTTGGGTGGCTTGCCAACATTTTTCAAAAAGGCTGTGTACTCCTCAAATCTACCGGGTTAAAAGAAGTTGGTGGCTTTGTGACATCTGATCAGCTGTCTCAAATGAAGTGCTGAATCAGCCATGAAGGGGAGGCCTGTGTGTCTGTTTTTGACTGAACCAGCTTTTCATTAATGACATCCAGGTGTAGTGTCCTGGTCACCACCAAACCCATCATTTACTAAAATAACCATAAAGGTTTACATGTAAGTAGTATTTTAGTTAAGGTGTTGTCTTGCCTTTTATATATAATATAAAATGTATAGGACCTTTGTCTATATTCTTGTAAGCTGACTTGTAATTAGTGCTTGAGTGCGACAGTATTCTGCTACATTTTTCTCTAGTTTTACTTGTGTTCCTTAGAAGACCGACTTCCAAAGATGTTATGTATGCAACTGACTAAACCAGTTAGGATAGTAACATGCAATGTTCTCATTGGAACCTTTTGCACTGCATCACAGGGATCTTTTTGCTTTATTAGTGATTGATTAAAGCTTAACCATCACCTTCAGGGCAGGTTGCCTGAAACCTCCCCCACACATTATCTACATGTACAATTCTCTCATCCAGATTTAGGTCATGTCTATTGCACAATGCCAAAGCCATTTTGGTTCAGTTTGGGAACATTTTAAGGTTTGTTTTGGATACTCTGTTGCCAGGGAGAACTCTGAATAAAGTGGAAGTATAAAGGTCATTTGGTTTTGTATTTTATTGAACTGCCTCAGGCAAGGTTTATACCCAGAATCGGTCATCTTCAATATAGGCTCCATACCTAAGTAATGTCATTGTGCGAGTCTGCATTACAAGTAGGCCTATGGGCTGTAGACCTAGATGTTTGGCTATGTTTGAGATTAAGTAGTCAAGATGTATTTAGGTGGTTTTCTGTGTCTTCTTGCGTGGAGAAACGGTTTTAACTGAAAATATTTTCAGTCAAATTGGGAGAATGTCCCTTTCTGTCTTTGGTTTGCCAGGCTATCCCACCATGCCAGTAACCACGAGGATGATGAATTTCCTGTGTGTTCACATGCACACTTACACACTTTACTCCTTTTCCCCTGCATGCATAGTCTAGTTGCCTAGGCTTTCAATCAATATACTCATAATCCCGGTTTAATTGTTTTCCTGCTGTTCTGAAATATGAAAACTGAGACCACATCTAAAATCATACTTGTGGCTATGATAAATACTGTGTTTATGAGAAGTAAGTAGGATATCTCACTGCTAATTTATTAACCTCTTTAATGTTTTAATCTTTTGAAATACAGATGAAGTGTGTCTGCTTCCTGTCAAATACACTTTATTGACAAGTCTCCAAATATCTTGTCATTACATTTATCTGTAAAATGCTTGCATTTCATTTTCCTACCCACTCATGCACACACAAACACACCCTCCCTATCTTTCTTTGTGTCAACACATAACCTGCTGCTCTGTTAAAGTTAATTTCAAAGTCCATTCATTGTTGCCTAGTGATGATGTAAGCAAGGTGTAAAAAGCAAGGTGCACCTAAAAAGTCAGCTGACCGGCAAAGAACATGGCTGAATTCTTGTGCCGACCTGTTGAAATAATTGTAATGTGTACTTAAGGAGGGTCTCTGACTTCTACCTGATTTTAATGTGTGTCTTTTTAATATGTCCCTCCCTTCCAGACAAATAACAGTTTTAAAGTCTTATCGGCTGTCTGAGAATGCTCATTCACCTGTGTATGTGTTAGCCAGCATACCAACCATGTCTTTTTATGTTTGTCAAAGTATGTCTGCCTTTATTCTGTATAATCACGCTGCCTTTAATTGTTGCTTAAGAAAAACAAGTATGTATAAAATGCTTACACTAGCAGTTATGTGCTCAGAGCAGGCCCCAGTCTGCAGTCAGATGATGATATGCTCTGACTCACACAATGACAGCATTGCTGCTCATGCAATGCTTACTTCTTTTTCAGTCAGCCAGCACAGGCAGAATAATCACAACTTGTGTTTTTGCTTTTGGGGGCAGATTTCTAAGCTCCAGTCATTGTGTTTATGCATGCGTGCAAGCATATAAGTTAAAACGTTTGTGGTGAGTAAACGTTATCGTACTGTATAAACGGACAAACAAGCAGGCATATATTGCTGGTGATTGGTACAGGTCAGTGACCTCATCGGGGGGTTGAAAAGGCAGTGTCTGACAGTATCTCTTTGTTAAACAAACAGTACTTTCATTGAATACATAACTCCTGCTCTAATTATCACCGGGGACCACTTTTGCTAATTGTTGCGAAAGTAGTGACAAATATCGTGTACTGTCAGTTCTTCAGTTTGATAAACGTTGGTGATTTGAATTGTGTTTTTGATATTATTTTGTGACTGGGACGTATTGTGGACCTGATGGGAACATTCAATAACATTTTCAACTTTTTTGAGCAGAAGGAAACATGGAAAGCGGATCGTTCAACAGGAGATCATGGGCCTCACAGTCTTTACGTGTCACCGCCAGAGAGCTGTCATTGAGGGGAAAGACCAATGCCATCGCAGAGCGTTTCTCCAAGTCAGTAAAATATGCTGAATAGTAGTTTTATCTACTGTACTAACACTTTATGTAGATTAAGTAGTATATCTTTGTCATATGTGCAGCGTGTGTGAACAAAGGACATGGGCAACCATTTTTGTAGTAAACCTGTCTTACAGCTCCTCATCTGTAGTCCAAACTTCCCATGCTGTCAGCAAAATACTTTGATAGGTTACAATATTGATGTACTGTTTAGATGTATTTATATTTTGTTTCTGTTGCTATTCAAATTGTGGTTAGGAGATTCTTTCATATCTGTACAGACTGGTGGCTATATTTCAAAGTAACCTGTTCAAGATGAATTTATAAAGATTTTTGAATGTTTAATTTAGTTGAAAGATTTGTTAGGATCCTGAAATCTAAATGAAATGAACATGAATGGAGAAGTCCCAATATAAACAACACAAGCAGCTACGTTATTGTGATAGATTTGATCCCAAACCTCAAGTAGTATCTTGATCTATCAGGAGGTGAGAAAACGAAACATGTCCTGTAAACTCGTGTTTTCTTTTCCCAAATCAGTCTGACAATGAAACGCAATGAAACAAATGTGTGCTGTCTTTCAACACTGACACTGCATTTGACCCTAAAGGCTTGAGACTGAAAAACCCAATATGTGTTATGAAGACACTTTTATACATGTATATTAGCAGTATTGTAATAAGCTTATGTGTCCAGTAGATGGTGTTATGGAAAACAACTAGACTGATGCTCTCAGTCTTGGTAATAGTGTTTAATAGGGTGTGTTTGGGTCAGAATGACCTCATTGAAAGCAAGATGCTCTTTTCTTTTAATGGCAATCAAGTGTCAGATTCAAATTAATCCTGAACAGCTATATTGTGTATTGTCAATGTAATTATTGTGATAGTACTTTTAAGACAACAGTGAAAACAGTGAATTTGACTTTAAAAAGCCAGCATGTTGCTTCAGCAGAGGTCAGTGTTGCTCATCTCCCGCTCTTCCTCTTCCACAGGTACCAACGAGCGGCCGAGGAGTCCAATGCAGAGAAGAGGAAAGCAGTAAGTATTTACCTACTCCCCAAACACACTCCCTGCTACTACCTCCGCTTTGTTGACTACTTGCTATGATGAACCTATAGTCATGCCAATAATCCCACTTCAAATTCCTAATCTCCTTTAATACCCTCTGCTACTGGCATAGTTAGATTCCTTTGTCAGTTGGGCTGTGCTTGATTGGACTGTAGTGAAGGGAATAAGACATCACCCAGTGACAGGTTGGAGTACAAGGTAATTCTATCATATTGAATGTAATATTAGTTTTTCAATACATTATGTAGTTTGGGTTCAAATTAGGTTTTGATTTCTCCATGTATTTTCTTCCTACTGACAGAGCTAATATATTTCCTGTTCAGTCACTCGTCAAAACCAGTTTAAAAGTCTATCATCTTTGAGACTTTGTGACCATTGGATTTTTTGTTAGTATAACTACAACTTCCTGCCCTATGACATTTTCCTCAACAATGTGAACTCTCCAAATTAGCATTCACCAAGGTCAGCACTATCTTATTACATTACCTTGTAGTAAAATCTACCTCTTGATTGTCCCTCGTGCTTGGCTTTACTACGGAGCCAGATCTGTAATGTTAGAATTAGGTTTTGCGTAAGTTTGTCTCCCCAGTTGTGTGAGAGTGTAGCTAAAGTGAGCAGGAAGTTGACTCTGAGTCATGGACCCGATGGCCTAACAGGCTAGAAGGGACAGGATGTATCAGAATCAGGACGTCGCACATATTAGACCTTTGAAGAGACAAAGGGTCAGGTAAAGATCAACTGAGAGCATTATTTCACTGAGAACTGGAATAACTGACTACTTACGAAGCTCTTGAACAATGTCAAGTTGGCGTTTTCCGCAACATTCCTCAACTGTTGTAGAGCATGCAGTTCTAATTGAGAACTTGAATTAGTGAGGCAGAGGCCATTAGACTCAAATGAAATGACACATTGCAGGATTTGTAGGCAAAATCGCAATGTATAGCATTAAGTTGGAATACATCTAAAATGAAACAAGAGATCCAGCCGTTAAAGAGTTAAACTTTTCCTAAATGTATCATTTCCTGCTTTCTGGTTTCCTGGGTAGTTTTTTCTCTCTCCTGGTCTTGATGGGGGGTGGGCTAGCTCCTACAAGCACAGTGTGTTTTTCTCTTTCTGCTAACATCTGGGAGAATTCTATCATTCTCTCTCAGCTCATAGACCCCGAGAAGGACTTCATCCAACACTGCTGCCTAGGTCTGCTTTGGCTTCTCCTCGTCTCTCGTCACTCACACAGGTTTCTCCACTTCTCTTTTCAAAAAACAGAGAACAAACTTTTCATTGTTTTGTCCATTTGCTGTCGTTCAGCTGGTCTGACAAAGAAAGGTTTTGTGTGTCTGTTTTCTGTTAGCTTCGGGTTTCTCTCTTACTGTCCAGTTCAGTCCTCCTTTTCTTCCTCTTCCTTTACCATGTGTGTTCGTCTCTGTCAAATCCTTTGTTGGGACTTGCAGAATGGATTCCTCTTGAGTAGCTAGATTGTGAACTGTGATGATACAGAGCTGTCTCAAGTAGAGTTAGGGTTTGGAGGTGTTTGTAAAGGGTTAGGGTATAGGGCTGTATATGGGTTACTACGTTCACTCGCTCGTTGATCACCTCTTCTTGTTAAATGGAGAGGTAAGGTTGGTTCTTCATTTAAGTTTTTGATCTAGGAAATTAATGAACAAATGCACATCATTTGTTTACTATACATGTGAATAGTTGAGTCCGGTTGACCTGCTTTTCTGTGTACTCACATACTGCAGTGTAGTTGGGTCTGAGGAAAGGTACGCTTGATTCAGCAAATAGGTTGACTAGTTTATTCGTTAGCTCGATCTTCCTGTCAAAGGCTGTTCCACACCCCTTTCCAGCTGTTTATAGTCAGTTATGAGCAGGCTGTTATTTCCATAGAGAAGATGGAAAACGAATGCGTTACACATTAGGGCAGAGCCTGCTTTTGTTCTCGTCTCCCCTTCATCTGTTTTCATTGTGCTTCATCAGCTTGTTGAGCTTATGAATGGGTGGTTCGTGGACTGGACCTTACTCTGGGTGGTTTGTGGGAAAAGGTAAGGTTGCCACAGAATGGAATGCAGTTGAGAAAGAGTTATCCATGTTCAGTCCTGCTCTCTCAGTCTGAAGCCAAGTCTTTCTTTGCTGTTGTGGCACTAAGTCTCCAGCTGACAGCAACCCCTGGACAGCTTTCCTCTCCTAGACCAGCTTTAGGAACAGCTGGTCATTGAATCTGCTGTCATTTGTCCAAGTCAGTAACAAGCTTCCTTTTTACAGCATGGCTGCTGTAGGATGAAATATCTTGTGGTGTTGACATTATGTGCGTTTTTTTCCCCAGCAACATGAGGGTGTATTACCTTTTAAAAGAGTGACCGTTTGGTTCAGTGTTGAAACTTGAAATGCAGATATATGGATCATTCATCAGTGATTCATACCTGGGAATGACAGTGATGCTGGTTGTGGAGTTTCATCACGTTTGTATCAGTTTTACAGGAGGTCAGAAGTTGAGACTGAAGTGGTGCTCTAATCCCCTCTCTCCTTCTCTTGTCCTCCCAGTCGATTGAGAGTGTGCCACCCACCCTGCGCTCAGGGAACCTGAGTGTTTTAAAGAAACGTTGGGAACATACAGGAACCCCTCAGCAGGATAAACCTGTTCCTCTGCCCACCAGCACACCCCGTGCTCGCATCATCCCTCCAGCTGTGCCCAGACCTCCCCCCACCACCCAACACCATTCCCCAAAGTCCCCTGGACCCTTGAACACTCCAGAAGGTCCAAGTATAGCCAGCCAACCCCCGTACCTCCCAGCAGCAGTAAAGCCAGCCGAGGGAGGAGAGCACCAGAGAGCAATGGAGAAGAAGGAGATGAGAACAAATGAGGGAGAAGTGGAGGAAGAGGAGAAAGTGGGGTCCAGCCCCTGCAGCCCCCTGGAGAAACCCAGTGTACCACTGAACAGTCTGAAGATGATGTTTGAGAAGGGAGAGGGAGGCTCCATTGGCAAGGTACACACACACACACACACACACAGACAGACACACATGCACGCACACACACACACACACACACACACACACACACACACACACACACACACAGTGATGTAGCTGACCTCTTATCCTGTTGTTGAGTTTCATCAAGTCAGTCACATGCTATTGTACCTGATTAATTCATGCGCTTAAAAGCACTGTGTGCTTCTCACATGGCTCCCCTTGGAGGGGTGTCTGTCTCAGTGCACATCACTAAGTACAGACTGAACCCATCTTTACCAAAACTACACACACACACACAACCAAACTACACGTACACATCCTTGCCCACTTATACCTCGCAAATATACGCAGACAGAGGGAGAGACAAGGACGAGCACCCTCAATTAGATTATTGAATAATGTTAATACAGGAGGTTTCCCTCAGGCTCATGAAACAAGTCGCATATTAAATTGCATTAATAACAAGCTGCTTTGTCATCGCTAAGGAAATTTCCCTGACAAACCCCACAGGTCTCCTTCTTTCCTGCTCCTCTATAACTCCATGTCCTTCTAAACATTTGACTGGAGTCACCTCTTCTCACTCTCTGCTCCATTGACACTCAGCCCTATGCTCTCAGAACTAGTCTACCCTGACCAATCCTCACCAGCCTTCCATTCTGCCCCCTCCCGGACCCCTACCTCCACCCTGCATTGTAGCTGAGGGGCTGGAATGGTCTTGCATTCCTCTTTGTCGCTTTCTTCAAAGACCCACCTCTGGAATTCTACCTCTCCATTCCTGCCCTCCCTCCTTGCTGTGTGACTCTTCCTTAGTGAAGTATTCTTTCTCTCACAGCCCACCATGCCTACGCCATCTAGCCCAATATATTTCTGCTCTTTATCTCTCAACTTGATTCCACTTTTGTGTTCTACTTTTGGTTTTATGATTTTCAAAATGGAATCCTTTATTTGGGGTGACAATTTAACATGTTATCCTTCTAGACTTGAGCAAGAGAGGACTCTTGCTTTTCAGCTCAAACAGGCAGGGGTGCAGGAGGCTTGAGAGATGCAGGCCTTTTCAGGAGGTCTGAATCTCAGGAGGAATTGTGTGGATGTGCCGTGCCTTTGTGTTTCCCACTTTTGTTAACCAAGTTCGTGAGCATTCACTGTGGAAAGTCTCCCCTGTGTCTGTGAGGAGGCTGGGTAGAGAACAGTGGTGGTGTTGTCGTGGTCCAGGACTCGTGAAGACAAGCCTGTCATGCCAACCATGTTCCTAAGGTCCTGGGCTGCTGCTGAATATACTGCTTGGATTGTATAGAGAGGACTCTGTTTGGGAGGTCAACTTCCATTTGTTTTGGTCTGAGACCTGTGCTCACTGTTGAGTGTCCATTTAATACACACTATCTTTAAGCCCCCATTTTCACAAGTAGTTACAAGCGTGTGTGTGTCTATCTACATCCAGTTTACTACAGATTAAGAAGAATGTATAACATTGGTGAAGGACGGCTGTGCATTGGTCACCCTCGCCTTTCCCTCAGCACACACACAGAAGACAGAGCTCATCCTATTCCAGCTGTATCTCTGTGCCTGCTCGGCCCTGATGCCGTCTTACAGCAGTGCTGATGTCATGGCAGTGGTATGCACATGCTCCTTACCCCCAGATCACTGGAGGCCTACAAACCCTGACTCCTACAGAAAGCACTGCTCCTTTCTCCCACCCGCATAACATCCTGACACTAGACACTCTCTTTCTCTCACAAACACACACCATTTCTTTGTTTCTCTCTCGCTCTCTGTCTTTCTTTTATTACCTCCCCAACTGTCTGATTGACCTGCTCTTCCCATTTATGTGTCTTTTTTCCGCACCCTTTCCACTCTCTTTCTCTCTAGTCTGTTCAGTGCTAGCTCTAGGACGTTTTCAGAAGCATGATGCATCATGGTTGTGCTTGTTATGAGTGTCTGGAGAGCTAAATGCGTCCAAGACAATATAAAGACTACTTTTAAAAAACAAAGAAAATTAAGTCTGTGGGCGGCCATAATGCTTAGGTATATATTTTTCCTTTTGACCCCAGCCCGGTCTGATGGTGTTGTTAAAGTGGTTTTGGAACTAAGTGTTCCTGTCTGTGCATGTTCTTCTCATCACATTGCACTTCTTTCACAATACTGGTCAAACGAGAGGTGCCTTATTCAATACCAAACACCATTAAAATGGTGAAACAATCTCATTCCAAGCCACCTAAACAGTTCTATTGAGCAGCCCTGCATGTAAGCCTGTAAGGAGGGGAGTGGAGTGGAGGGGTGGAGGAGGGGGGGGGGGGGGGGTGGAGGAAGGAGGAGTGGGGTGGGGAGGGGAGCGGAGGGGGGAGAGGGAAGGGATGGGGTGGGGTGGGGAGGGGGCAGGAGGGCTGCACGGTGATTTCAAATGGGAGGGCCGGGAGAAACTGATTGTTTTAATTGACTAGATCTCTCCTTCAGTCTTGTGTGTCGAGGATTACTGCTAAGTCTCTGTCTGGTTTTCTCATCAGTGTGTGAACACATGGGCAAAAGGGAAGTACACACCAACTATTCCCAATATAGTTGACGCTTGGGACTCAATATGTAAAGTTATATGTAAAATCTTAAAAGAAAGAAAAGTATACATACAAAAGAACAATCTGACCTATCTTTATATATATGTGTATATATATATATATATGATGGGTCATTTAGTCAAATTAAATTATATCAGTGATGTAGTTGTTCATTTGATTAGAGCAGGGAAATGGCACATGTGTTGAATGGTTGTGTGGATTATTTATCAATGAGTGAAACTGTGAGTTTCTGTAAATGGCCGCCTGCGTCCTGTTGTAATTCAAAAGAATTAGTCAGTAGAAAGTGACTAATGAGGATTCAGCAAGTGTGGGGGAGGGGTGATCCTAGAGGGGGGCTGTGGAGTTGGTCCTCATGGACCCAGAAGGAATTGACTTGCTCACAAGTACAGACAAGTACATGCTGACTCATTCTACCACAAAGCGTATGGGTCTATGACTGACTGTTGGATCTGACATGAGTGTTCTCATTTAGGAGTCAAGGACGGGCCTGCGTCGGACCCCTTCAGAGGACGCGGACAGACTAGGGGGTAACCCACATGAACACACGCATACGTCACATTTTTAAATTGAAGATCACTGTGGTGAAAATCACTGGGTGAAAATGACTGTGACGACCGTAAACCTGTGTGTTTGTGTTCAAGGCCTCTCCTTATCTGAGAGAGTGTTCGAGTCCACACCACTTAGGGACCGGATGGCAAAATACCAAGCTGCTGTGTCCAAGAAGGATGCTGCACGCATTGGGAGCTCATCCATGTCTGTATGTACATGTCATCAAAACTATTTTACTGCTCAATTCTTTGAACCTTGAAACCCTCTCCAGAAACTGAGGAACATGATCCATTTTTGCAGGGGAGGGGGGGGGGGGGGGGAATTTACCATTTAAACTATGCAGATGGTCACACTGTTCTCAAGTGATGTGTTGTTTTTAATCAACCCTGTTGTTTTTCAGGCCAGTGCCTCAGAACTGGATGTAAATCACCTCAGCGACAACTGCAAGGAGACTGTGCCCCCTGGTGGAGCAGCGCTGGTCAGTACTAATATGTGTGAGAAAGAGAGGGTGTGTTCGACACAACATTTTTAAGTCTTTAATGAAGCAACCTCTTGTATGCAGGAGTTTGTATATGCAAACATGTATTTCACTATGGCTTTAGGCTTTAGGCTGTTAAACAGAGTAGTAATGGCCTGATAGCACAGGGCAGTTTACTATGTGACCATATCAAGTTTAACAGTCTTTTTCTTTCTGTCTTTTTCTCTCTCTCCCTTTTGCACTTTCTGAATCAGGTATCACCTTTAGAGTCTAAAATAAAAAAACTGCCAGTTTATGAGACTAATGGTGAGTCTGGGAGACACACACACACCAGTATTCAGTGCACCCCTCTTGTGATGTCATAGCTTGGGGTATGGGGTTCAGGGGACAGAGCTGTGTCCCAGCAGGAGTCTGAGCTGTTCTTCTCTCTAATTGGACCCCATAAATATGGGTAAAAGGGCAGCAGCTCTGACAGTTGTCTACTTGAGTTACTGTTCTGTCCTGGGAGCCACTCTTCTAGCTCCCAGATGAGCCAAACTGGAGTCTGAAGCCTGCAATTTCGATGTGCTTGGCTTGTTTTAGGCACTGATATGAATTCACATTCTGGCTCTACGAGTAGCCCTCTGTCATCTGCCTCTAGTGATCCACCCAAGGCAACCAGAGTAAGTGATTTCCCTTATCATAACCCATCATTTAAAAAACTAAAACCTGATATTTACATGATGTTCCTGGTTACCCCAGTCCTCTTACATATTTTCTGTATAACTAAATGTAGAAGTTCTGCCTGCCTGTGAGGGAGACCTGCATTGCTTGCCTAAAGACTGTGTATCCTCTGGAGAGACTGGTGGCAGATCAGCACATTTACCACAACACCTGCTTCCGCTGTGTCCACTGCAACACCAAGCTGAGGTCTGACTGCACCTCCACATACAGGGCTCTCTGTTTATACCTGACATAGAAATGAGATGAACGTTATTATATTGGTTAAGATTTGTATTTTTCTTTCTAACCCCTTTTGCCCTCTGTTTAGCTTGGGGAACTATGCTTCTTTGCATGGCAACGTCTACTGCAAGCCCCACTTTAGCCAGCTGTTCAAGGCCAAAGGCAACTATGACGAGGGCTTTGGACACCGTCCCCACAAAGAGCTGTGGACCCCCCGGACTGAAGAAGAGGAGTTGTTGGATGGGGAGAGAGCGAGGCCAAAGGAAGTTGAGGAACCGACAGTAGTTTCTCATCCAGCTGAGAACAAGCCAGCCAAACAACCGAGCCCCACTGTGGAGGAGTCTCCTATAGCCAAGGTAACAGATCTGGCTGCCTCACTGGAGACGTTGGCCCACACCAGCACAAGTTCAATTGAGAAGCAAAGCTCTGTGGAGAAACCAGCAGAGACTCGCAGGCTGAGGATCGCCTGGCCCCCTCCTTCAGAGGGAGATTTGGGGGCTGGGACGGGTGTGGGTGCCCGAGGAGGAAGCCCCTCCTTGGAGGGAGCTGCTGGAGGTCGTCCTTGGAGGGCCAAGTGGCCCCCGGAGGGAGAGTTGCTCACGTCCAATCAGAGCCCAGAGCAGGCAGAGCTGAAGAGCCTGAGGAGAAGCTCCTCTCTGAAGGAGCGCAGTCGGCCCTTTTCTGTGGCTGTCACTGCTAGTCCCCCTATGTCCCTTGGCCCCCGGGAGCCTCGCCGACCCCTCAGGCCTCTGCTGGAGAGAAGAGGCTCTCTGGAGAAAAGCCGCTCCTGCCCTCAGGAGCCTGACCAACCGGCTCAGGCCCAGGCAGGGAGAGGTAGAGAGAAGAGTGAAGAGAAGCCCATCCCACAGAGTGATGGTGCTACTGGAGGAGGGAGCAGCTCAGAGGAGGAAGCTGAAAGTGTTCCAAAGCAGGTGGAGAATAGAAAGGAACACATGTCAGAAGTGAAAGCAGCAGCAGCAGCAGCAGCAGCAGCAGAGGAAGAGGAGGAGGAGGAGGAGGAAGAGGAGAAAGGAGCCTCTCTGAAATGCCAAAGTGCCTCACCAGAAATCCCAGCATCCCCCTCTTCACCTCTGCATGTCAAACACAACCGCACCTCCCAGGACGTGGGATTCTGGGATGGAGAAGAAGGGGGAGAAGGGGAGGAGGAGCTGACAGTGGAGCAGATGATTAAGAGGAATCGCTACTATGAAGATGATGATGAGGAAGATGATGTTTAGGAAGGATTTATCCATGTCCTCCTTTCAGACACCAGAATTAGCTTAACATGTATGAAAGGGCAAAAATTATGCAATTGGTGGAGGGCACACCTTTTTTCTAACTCTATTGGTGCAATTTGTGATTTTATATGAGGGTTAGCGTTCATCCTGTCTTAAACAACCATTTGCCTCTTGAATTCATTGTTAATTCAGAGGGAGGCAATGGATCCTGACTGGTGTATTGAAATGCTTCCATCTTTTTGATACTTAGTAGTAGTAGTTGTGTTTCTTTATGCAGGAAAGGCTAGTTAGTCTGTTTTTAAATTCTGAATGACCATCTCAATGACAATGCCTTGATATGTGGGGTGATATAGTATAAACTCTATGCTGGAACCTCTGCATTTTTCTCTTTATAATGGTCTTGCTGATGACGGTGGTGAATGATGGATTGAATATTGATAATATTAGCCAGTCCAAATCACTGCCACAAGGATAATGGGAAAAGTATTTCTAAATGCTTGTAAAGTGTTAAACACTTGTTTTGATTTGAAAATGACATGTTTAGTTCTGTTTCTCTGGTCCAGCTGAATCGTCTGAGTGTTTCTGAATGGTTTTGCTTCATGTATTTCCACATTTTACAATGAAAAGATGCCTGGTCTAAACTGTATAAAATCATATTTTGTAATTGAGTTTAGAACTGGATATATGCACATTTGTCAGATTTACGCTGATTATGTATACTGTACTTTACTGAGGACCAGTTTTTTTTATATCTATGTACATTCATTCAATGACCATAATGCCATTACTTTTAATGAATAAAATGGTTTATTATGGATATGCCTCTTCTTATTTAAACATGAACTTAAGTTGATAGGTTCACAAAACTATGTCCAGTATGATCTTAGGGGGTGATGCCCTCTGTTGGCCAACCATAAGTCTTGCATATTCGTAAGGTCAAATGAACAACATGCTACTCTAATACGAATACATTTGGACCTTTTATTTAGGCTTTGAAAGATTGCATAAGGGTGCATAATTTAGAAATGACTGAATACACAATACATTATAATAAATGGTGCTTAACGTTGATGAAAACTAACAATATGAAATCAAGTATTTGAAGTTTAAGAACTTCCCTTTTAAAAACAATTATGAAAGGTGATTCATCAGAGCAAGTCAGATCAAAACAGAGATATGTTCAATGTAAACTGCCAAACGATATCATGAGATGGAATCTAAACATGCAAAACAAAAGCTTCTCAAATGCCGGTAGTGCATTATGACACAGTATATTTATAAAGTGCTTGAGATAAAAAGGATATGGCATCATTATCGTTTTTAGAAAATACTCATTAAACAGCATCGTAGTTTATACAGTCATTTTGATTTTGGCATATAACCTGAGTCACCCTTCGTTGCTACTGGTTGAGGTTCCAGTATTGAATTTGACCACTTTCAAAACATAGTCCAACTCATAAGACTAGCAGTGGCAAGGCGACTCCATCTTTCCTTTCTCCTTCTCTTGTGTCCTACTGTGCTCAGCCGCTGAGAGGGTGCAGGTCCACTCTGACCTTCTCTCCCGTGCTCATCATGCCGATGGTGGGATAGAACCCTCCTGCTGGAACAGGAACCTCCCTCCGTCCCACCACCTTCCCGTTTCGGGTGAAGAACACCTGAGCAGACACCAGGAGGCGACAGAGTTCACTAAGAACCTAATGAAACCCTTTCCTTCGCATATCTGCCCAGTGTAAAAAAAACCCCGACCTACGGTATAACCAGTAAATCTTACACGCTGACATACAATGTGATAGACTCCTTCTAACCCTCTTAAACTTGACATAGTAATGAGACATTTAGTCCAGACACAGGGAAAGTACTGAGAAAATAACATCCATAATTGCCCACAACATTTTTTCCATTTTCAAATGAGAGGATGTACAAAGACCAACATTTCATAAGTTACTTTAAGCAAAGTTAGCCATGCCCTTGTCACCACACAGGGGTTAAGTTGGCATGGCAACATTATAAACGGTATACAAAAGCTCTACTGAGGCTTTCCTCACCGTGACCTTCCGCCCCTCCAGCTCAGGTTCCAGCTCCTCTCCATCTTCCTCTTGATCTTCATCATTCATGTACAGGTCGTTATGAACCCGACGCTGCTTAGGTCGCGCCTCCGGCTCTCCATCATCACTGTCCTCTGAGAGAGCAGCAGCAGGCAGGCAGGCGGGCAAACGGGCAGACAGAGAGAGAGAGACAGACAGACAGACAGACAGACGGGCAACACAAACTTAGGAACTGATCAGTTTTAACCAACAGCATTGGTGATTGCATTGGTTTGTCCCTTGATGACAGGGCCGCTCACCTCCGCTATCCAGGATGTAGTCTCGGGGAAACATGATCCCACAGCCCATCACGTCCCCTTCGAGACAGCGAGGACCGAAGGGGTCTCCCACCCCGCTCCCCTGGAACATCTTCCCATCATCTGAGAGGTTCAGAAAAAGGACAGGCAATTCTCTAGACGTGTTATGATCAAGGCATGTCCTCACATTTTGTGACTCAAAGTTGTCCTTAAATCAGGCTCTGCTCCTTGTGTTAACCTCGCCTAGTGACTACCGGCTGTTAGGGAGGTCACACAACATCTGGGAGGAAATATCCACTTTGTCATCATTACAGTGGATAGGAAGTCCTGAGTGGATCCCATGGAAACCAGAGACCAGAAGAAATACTGGGTGATAATTAGGTGGGGCTTCACTTAATCAGGCACAACAGAGATAGGCAGCAGTCTCAGCATCCAGCCTTATCATTAGACAAACAACAGGATGATTGGGATGGTGGGGTGGGTTGGACAACTCCACTCTCTGCCTAAGAGTATTCCTCTACAGTCTAGGGCAATTCTGTATATGTGTTTGACTTGGATAATGTCTCTTTTTTCTGACCCTCCTATCCTTCACTCAATAGACTAGCCAAGGGCAACACAATCCTTAGGAGACAGAGAATGGGTTTTATGTAAGTAGCTTTGTGTTTCACTTTATATGGCCTTTATTATCTATGGGATACTGTGAGCATACTGCAAACCCAACACAAACATGCTTTCCCTCCACTCACAGAACCTTTCATTCCCTTCTGTTCAAAAAAGGGGGTTCCCAACCATTCACACGGCTCTAGTATGTCACGCACAGTCAGAATGGGTGAAGCTGATGGGCTACATGCAGATCAGACGAGTAGAACAGACTCTCACCTGCATGGTAGGCTATCGAGCCCCTGCTCCAGCCCGGGTGTCTGTTCTTGGGGTAGTCCTACCTCAATAAAGGAAACCACAGTCAGTGGAAAAACCAATAGGGGTTTGTGTGTATGTGTGTGTGTGTATGTGTGTGTGTCTTCGCTATGCAACAGTAGTTACAGGAATCTTTCTGGTCTTTTATCAGTCCTCCATAGACTACAAAGAGTCATAAAGCCCAGGGTGAAGCAATCAAACAGAGGTTTCTATGAAAGGCCCACGACTGTTCCTGATACCATCTGACGATGAGTCATACTTAATAGGCAGGTACTGTCCCAGGATGCACCCTGTCCATTTGCTGAGAAACCTCAAGTCAAACAGGGCAGATAAAGGGCTTTCTTTTCTAGTAAATCCATGAGAGCAAGACACGTCTTCAGTGCCTCTCTGCCCCCAAACCTTTATCTCTGGAAAGCAGCTGACACATGAGATTATTAAAGAAGATGCGTCTTCTGCCAATCCCAGAGTGAATTCCTTTTCGGAATCGACTATATTTATACATTTGTAACTAGTTGTTAGGAGGAAGGTTTGGCTAGCTGTAGCACGTTGTCTGTCTATATTCACGAAACGGCTTTCTCTAAAACACTCTGATGCTTATCTTCCGGAGTAACATCACCTGGGAATGGTGTCACCTGCACTGAGCCAACAGCAGTACTAGCCTGTATGCTGGTACTGTTCTCTGTGCTGTGCTGTAACAAAGGCATCCTGTGAAGCTGTCAGGTAAGTGTCAATGTTAACTCCCACTGAGAAGAGGGATGTCTTTGTACCAGACAATGTAAGCCCTTATGACCACATCCCATTACAGGCAGGCTGATGGAGATATAGAGACAGGGAGGGGCTGAGGACAGTCAGGTGAGAGGCAGCACAGGCAAGAGGGATCTGGAGACAGACCGAGAAAACAACAGAATGACGAAGGTGCAAAAATGTCAATCCGGAGACAAGGAAACTAAAACATGGAATGAAGGACAGGGAGATTAAACTGACAAAGGAATGCAGATCATAATCACTTCATTATCCAATCACACAGCAGTCAACGTTGACTGTGATGTGCTGTCATTGGCGGGTTGGAGTGGAGGGTTCTCTTAAAAGACGAAGGCCTTTGTTGTAAATGTTTCATGGAAATGTCATAGGCTGACTTCAGCATGGCAACGAGAGCTCCCTGAAACCACAGGCTACTTTACAAAACAATTCCCAGAAAACAATTAGTGAAATAACAGAGTTCTATTCTCTGTATGTGTCCCCCCAGGGCTCTGCCCTCCTGCATGCGCACGTGCACATGCACACGCACATGCACACGCACACACAGGGTAAAGAAAGATGGAGAGAGAACTAAAAGGTGAGAAATGATCAGAATCACCCTGGAGCAAGAGGAACGCAACTTAGAATTATTGCTCCTTCAGAGTCAAATGCAAAAAAAGTGAGAGATATTAAATATATGCATGCATGTCAAGACACAAACTGAAGTTGAGGTGAAATGTTTTGACTAGAATTTGAGTCTAATAATATCCCAGATAAAGTATCTAAAGTATTTAAAATGCAAAGCTCTTTTATTGACAGCAAACAGGATGTGGAGATTTACTGTTGATTAAATGCAGGCTGCCAAATCTGGTGCAATGTCTCTCTGTTGTGGAAACATTCATATGATATTCCTATGACAGTCGCTTCTCTGGAAGATGGATGGTACTTATTTCCACAACAGAGATCTCTTAATCACTGTCATCTATTATGACAAGACCAAGTTGGAATGAGTCTAAATTAATTTATCTATCAACTATATCTGGCATAGCCCGAAGACCCAAACACCTTGAACAAGTCGTAGAGCTGAAGCTCCAGTCTGGAGACTCAGAACCTTTTTATTTTACTTGATCCGGACTCACAGATGAGATATCACTTGTTGACATCTTTGCATGAGTATTATCACAATACTACCTATTATCTATGTGTGCTGATCGTTAGGGTTACAGTATTTTATAGAGTAGAACAAAAAAAGAGAAAAATTATTTTCCACTCTGTGACTTAATGTATTACCAATGTAGACATGATAGGTTATATGTAAATGGGACTGCTAGGGTTTTCTATGGAAAACCAAACAAGGGGTTCAAATGAGACTATATTTATTCTGTTGTTCGCTTTTTCCCCTATTGGTCATTCATCACTCAGCCTGGAAACAGTGAGGGAATGCAGGAGGGAAGGAGGGGAAGACTTTAAAGGCTGGACAACCTGCCAACTTGTATTTTTATTTATTCTTAGCCTGTGCAATGTCATGGCAGTGTCACGTAGAGACTGATAATCATGGAGTATAATGATGCTGCTGTCGATCCCACTGTGCTCCTGCCGATGGCCAGTGACAGAAGGTTCTTACCCTGCGTGCCAGACCCAGGGCGATGTAACACTTCTCTCCTGCGTCTGTGATCTCCAGCTCGTAGTAGTGGCAGCGTGTGCTGAGGGGCCGGCATGCCTGGGCCAAGCCCACATCCACGATGCTCTTCCCCTTCCCCACGTACTCCAATAGCTGACAGGAGGGGACAACTACAAATAAGAAGTCATCCTACTCAAGCCGTGTTATAAAGTGACAGAATACTGAATGTGAATGTGTTCTTAGTTTGTACACACAAGTACTGGTTTCTCAGTGGCATGCTCTGACTATCAGACTGGGTGGACAGGGTCCATGTGGTTCTTATAAGGTGATGGGCTAGCTCCATTGAGAAAAGTACAAGAGGTTTGTGTTGACTGAGATGGTCACAAGGGCAGACTAATGTCACTTATTGTAATGACCCCAAATAACATCTGGAAAGTCCCTCCCTTCACAAAACAAGGAAGTGAAAAGGTCACCAGTCTTGACTGCCATCTCTGCAGCACACCACATAACACACACAAACACGTTTTTTCGGAACTTCTTCTGAAACGTCTCACCACAAATAATTTGGTTTCTGAATCATGAGCTCATATCCTGGTAGCTAACTGCATTCAGCTTCATAAACTGATAGTTCCTTCAAAGTAACCGTGATCTGTCATGAACACACTCAACTGACACAGACAAGCTGTCAGGCTGCCAAAAACCATGGTTCCCACCTCAAACAAATAGGAGGAAAAACAACGATTTGACAAAAGAGCACTGTGCCACAGTCCTTACGAGGTGAAAAGGCTTAGTGCATGTGCTGTGTGTATGTGTGTCAGGCAGCACTGTGACTGACCCTTCCCCCTGCCCGGCCAGAAAAGGGAGCAAGGGAAAGTTATTATCATTATAATTACTTTACGACAATCTGTCAACACCACATTTTTTTTCTTTCCTCTCCTTAAACAGCAATTACCGGCTTAACCCTCTTTTTCTGTATGTGTCGCTCATTTTGCTCCCCGCCCCTTCCTCTCCCACTCTTTGACCCTTTGACATTTTCACCTGTCATTGGAATTTTTTTATTTTTCAATGCAGGACAAACAAATTATGTCAACACCGTGTTGTAATCCTTGCTTCTTTGAAGCCCAAACGCACGGTCGACATGTCTGACGTGTGACATGGAGGTTAGAGGATGGGAGTGTCAGATCCACTGGCCCTCCCAGTAGCAGTCAACAAGATCCGGTGGGTGTGATGACAGATCCTTAAATCTTCCAATGATCCACTAGATGAGTGGGGAAAGGCGTGCATGCGTGCCTGTGGGGGCAGGGGGGGCAGGGGTCGACTTCTAACGTCACAAAAATGTCTTCAGTATAGTATAAACATATTTTGTTGACCAGCTGCCATAACAGTACGAGTCCATTAAGTAAGAAGAAACTAAGCTTAAACTTAGGAGAACAATATTCCAGCTCCAGTGTGTCAAACCCCCTATAAACACAGAGACATCAAAGAGTGAGAGAAGTGAGCGAAAGTGTGTGTCTGTGTGTGTGTGTGTGTCTGTGTGTGTGTGTGTGTGTGTGTGTGTGTCTGTGTGTGTGTGCATGCGCGCGCACACGTGCATGTCTGTCTGTCCTCAGTGAGACAGCTAATAGATTGCATTTCTTGAGGGAAAACAACATTCCTGTTAAAACAATAGCTAGGGACTACAGTTGTTTACAAACACGTACACCCCTGTGGCAACAGACATCAGACATTATGTTATTATTGATAGAGTTTGAAGGTGCTGATAAGTGCATGTGCAAGAAGGTCTGTGAAATATGTGAAAGATATAAACTACTGCAAACCTGTATGGAAAATTAATAGCACGGTTAATCAGAATTTGATCATTAATGGGAAAGATCCTTCAACATTTCTGTCAGTCAAAGTTACTCAACGCATGGCAAAGGATTAGGTATTCATTTATATGAAATCCATGCTAATGCCACCCTTTGTTCCACCCTCTTTTACTTTTAGCCATCTCCAAGCGTGCGGTGCAGGTAACACCTGCCCTGTCCAAGTTTGTAACGAGTGGCCATAAATCTGGCTGTCGGTTATCGTGTTGGCATGTCAGATCCCTCCTCTCCCTGACGCACGCCCGATCATTACCACCTTTGATGGGCTCCTGAAGGGGGTGGGGGTGCAAAGCTCCATCAGAGGATCTAGCAAGGCAGGACACATCATGGTGGGCCAGCGGCTCACTGGTGAGACCCTGAGGCGGCGCTTCCCACACAGAACAGTCAGAGACAAACGGTAAGAAGCCCGACCCTCTACATGGTGGAGGACCGCCTTTGGATGGAAGACAGGATAGTGTCTGTTTTAGGAGAATGCATGTCATTGTGTGTAGATCTCCTAGGCATTACTTAAAGCTCATGATATCTTACACAGATCAACCCATCATCTACCTGCGCTGCACACAACAGCACGGTGTGAGAGAGAGTTGCATCATCCCTTAACAGGAAACCACCATCCAGCACCGTCTCTACATCATCATGGTGTTTCATCACCTTATAATACAGTAATTGTTTAAAACTGCTTCAGGCTTCTTAAAGGCCTAACCCTAGTTTGCAGATGCACGCTGGAGCCAACACGTACACACAGCACAAGGACCGCACATACACAAAGCTCCCTGTTCCAGCCTACATTCAACCACAACATTAGTGTTTGTGTAGGGATGGTCCTGGCTGAGTCAAACTGGACCAGAGAGCTGGCAAGGCATGGAGACTGGATGATGGACAAGGTTTCTGGGCGTTTTCTTGACCCAGGAGTGAGACCGGGGCGTATTCGTGGAAGTCAAGGTTAATTAAAAGTGAAGGAGGAATGCAGGTTAGCTGTGCTTGCCCCAGGGCTATTCAGCTGCACTCTCTTGACGCCAAATACAATCCTTGCCCGCTCACAGACAGGTTTTGTGTGTCTTTCGTCTGAGTCAGAAGGGCTCTGAGTCCTAGGGCTGATACCGCCAGGCAGACCACCCTCACCCCCCCATATTTGTCATCATAAATCTACGTCAGAACAACAAAGAGAGGAGGAGGGGGTGGGGGGTAGCTACTCAAACTACATGAAAGGGAGATAAGTAACATCAGATAGAAGTACACATTTAGTCTGGTGTGAATGAGAAACTAAAACAAGACTTCAGAAACTCCTTGCTAACCTATATCCAGCACACCCACTCCTCTAGTTCCACAGAAACCTGTGACACATACCACCAAAACAACATAACTTAACATCAGTAACCTTTAACAGTCCATTTTAAGGTTTCATCTCTTACATGATGAAACTACAGTTGACTGACAGTGAAACCAAGGTTAGATACAACCCTGCCAGTCTACGTGACTACAGACGTCTGTATGGTTCTGTAGAAAATAACGGCTGTGTCCATTTTTTCACAATGAAGAAAGTGGTTGTAAATGTGTTATAAAGCCATGTATAATAAAGTTTTGTGTACTCCTTCACCACTATATCGCATCCCCTATGCCCCCAGTAAAGGGCGTAAGTCTTTTTGTAGATTTCAACTGATATTTGAGAACTATCTGATGACTCATTTTATAGCACTAGTGCAGTGCCTGTGATGGCCATGCCTGTGATGCAGCTACTGATTAAGATATCAGTTGGGTATAATCAGTTATCATGAGGGCACAAACAACATTGCATTGAGTCCTTAGAAAAACAGCAGACTAAATGTCAACTTGCTGCTCAGGATCATCGCTCAGGATAATCACGATGCACAGACAGACACTACCTCTGAGAGATTCCTGAGGTCCAGAGGTGATTTAAAACTGTTTTAACAATATGATTTCTGACTTTTTTTTTCTTTCAGCAAAGAGGGTTCTGTTGATCATTTTGACATCCAATTGAACTATTCGGATGAACGAATGTGAAACTACTTTAAATAACTTTAACATTAGAGTCTCGAAGCTGTAAATTCATATAAAAATGTCAAAATCTTCAAGTTAACTGTCATCCAATGAGACATGCATCTCACTTGACCTATGTTGCTAGGACACTAGGGCAAATGGGAATGCTAAACAAAACATGCATATTGAAAAGTGGCTGCGACAAGTCATCAAATATTGTTGAACAAAACGTTAACGTTTCAAATTCAAGCCAAGCCGTCTCAAAAGAATGTGAAGTAAAGACACCAGTCTTTCACCTATAGACTGTATGGTCATCTACAGGTGTGCTTGTTCCAGGTGTTGTGCTATCTACATTTTCCACAATTAGCAGTGCCTAAAGCAATACACCACCATGTCTCTAGGCAGCAGTTACCAACACAGACATAAACACTGGAACACAGAGACACACGTACATTCATCCAAAAGTGAAGGCATAAAGCACCCCACCCCCTCCACAGCCATGACAGGTTCCTGTGCATGGTCAATAAGGAGATAAAATTCTGTCTTACTGCTGGGAGACCTGCTCAGAGAATGACTTCTTAAACAACCTTACCGTTCCTGTGACTGTAACGTCGTGCAGCCGGCCCCACTCATCCTCATGACTGTCCACCATCATCAAGCCATCCTCCTCCTCTGCCCCCCACTCAGCCTGCAGGTCCAGCTGCACCTCCTCTCCCAGCGACTGCATTCCCACGGCAGGGTAGAGACCCTCTGGAGAACCAGGGACTACCACTGTGCCAATCTGGATACAAGCATGTCACAAAAACAGTGTTTTATTCAAATGGATCAACCTATGTTTATGGCTTACAGTGTTCATACAACTATATCTCGGTTGGGAGTAAAATATGGATTTATACCTCTTTGCCATTTTTGGTGAAGAATACAGTTGTCTGGTCAGTCTCAAAAGAATCTAGATAAATCCCACAGCCGATACAATCACCACGGTTACATTTAGGTCCAAACTGCTGTCCGACAGTGTTGCCATTGTACATCCTGTGACATGGAGGAGAGGTCAAGTTGAGCTGCCAGTAACACACTATTGGGCAGCTCTGAAGATCCCATAACATAACTGGTCATACACATCCCCTTTATAAATGTTGATCATTTACATAACAACAAACAGGCTCTTATAACAAAAGCAAACTCTCAAGAACATAAAACGGTAGCATACACATGTAGTACATTTTGATAAGCACATCAATAAAACAACATGTCTGTCGAAGATTGGAGTGGTTTTTGCTACAGGGACGGGACACCTACTTGCCGTCATCGGCATGGTAGGCCACAGAGTGTGGGAGCCATCCTGGCTGCTGGTCCAGCTTGTAACCCTGAGGCACCAGACCAACAGCTATCATCCCCCTCACTCCTGTGTCTATGATGGTCACCTGAAACATCACAGACCACCCCACTGTAAGAGACCAGCATCACTACAGTCAACAGGAGGAGAAACATCCTTTAAAAACGTTGTTAGGAGAAGGAGTACCCCTATAGCCTTATCAGGGTAGCCAACACCTACGATAACGTACATGTGCCCCTACCAAATGTAACTCACTATGACATCATCCCTGAGGGGTTTTAACCGTGGGTGGAGTGATCAGAATCTGAATCAGGATCAGCTTTAAGTAAGTGAACACAAACAAGGACTTGACTGGGCAAGAAGTTGCACATGATGAACATATAAAAAACGTATATGTAAAAAGTAGAAAATGTACCACAGACTAAATAATTGTAAAACAACACAGGTAGTATACAATGTCAAATGTAAAATGCGAACAAAGAGAGGGAGAAGGGGAAATCATAGTTATAATACTAGCCAGATACATATAGCAGTCCCTCAAGTGAGAGAATAAATTCCAGTACCCATGTTGTTTTACATCATCATGTGCCCCAAAAGTTAAAGATGGGACAGAGTTTGTGCAATATGAACAAATGTGATGCGTTGGGTTTCATGTTGCGATGTAGTTAGTTAAATCAAGCGGAGGCCATGTAGATAGACCTTTGTCCTGTCTGAGCAGCTCTAACCTCCACCTCCATAGGCAGGGACAGGAATCCTCTAGAGCTCCTGACCCACTCACTGCTTGGCACACCCTCAAGCGGTCCTCTCCCTATCCCACCCTGTTCAGCCAAACCCTGCTTTCCTGAGCTTTCCTCAAACCCAGAACCTTTTTTATGGGCCTGCTGTCTTGATGATTTAGTCTGAAGGGACTTATATTGAAAAAGCTAGTGATGAATAAGTGGGGAGTTATGTTACACGCTACATACTTTGCAACTGGAAAAATACCATGTTTGATCCATTTGTCAGATCATTTGTTAAAATGTAAATGGGGTCCAAAAACAACATGGTCTGGGCTGGTCTGCAAACTATTTTTACTTTCATGTGTCAACTAAATTTAGCAGCTGTGTAGCATTTTGAGCACAGACTGCTGTTAATCAAAAGGGTGTGGCTCATGATGGAATCTTATGATGCTCTTGAAAAACGCTCTTAATATGTCAGGAGTTATACAGTGGCAAAAAATCAACAGTGAGGTCACAAGAGAGGGCTTTTTGTAAGACACTAACTTATATGAGGGGAAAATGCAAAAGTACAGATTTTAATGCAATGTTTCGAACACAAAATAAATCATATGGAGATGGAATTGGGGACCTCCACAGTCATCTTAATCCTAACCTTACCTCGAAATAGCTGTTTCCTTTTGATAGTGGTCGAGGAGCCACATAACAATCAACTTCATCAGAGTTGCCTTGGTAACTGTAAGTGAAAGGTTTTTCAATTTGAAGAAAGTAGGCTGAATTCCAAGGCTCTTAAACAAGTTTTTCATGTGTAAAATATGCATGTTAAATGTTACAAAATCATGATAAGCGACTGAAGTTGATCCCGGAGAAGGTATAGTGTATTCATGATCTTCATGTTCACGAACTAGGCCTTCAACGTCAGTACCTTAAGTCTAGCTAACGTTGCCACAGAAAGCAACCACTGCCTTGTTCCTCGGCTTCGATTACTAGTGACATCCTGAGTCTTCCCGTACCTGAGTATGTCTCCCTCTCTCAGCATCCTTTTGAAACGCTCACGGTACCGGACCGCCCGCACCTCACGAAGACCCTCCTCGCGGATCCTCCTTCTCCAGTTCAGGAAGCGGTGGTGCAGGTTGATATCGTCCATTGCTTAGCTACCTAGCAAAGATTTCAGGCAAGAAGTTTATTAACATTCAGCAACATCAAGCAGATAACGCAAAGATGTTCAATGTCAATGTCAATATTGGTTGGTATCTAGTAATAAGCTACTTGATTTATCACTGGCATTTGCCTTCTCACTGTAGTTTTCTCAACAAGCTAACGTTAGTGGTAGTGTTCCTTCGGTTCGCATACAACTAGCTAGCAGTGGTACTTATAGCATTTAGCTAGCTCTATCTACTGTAGCTTACTCTACTCAACACAGCGCCGTGAACAATATGTAAAGAGTTACGGTGACAACGTCTACGAAATATATATTTTCCAAATAGTACCCACCGTAGCTTTAGACAGTTATCCAAACCTCTCAGCAGCCACATTGTTGACAAGTATGCAGTAATTCTACCCCTGTAAACAAAACAAAAATCCCACAGATTAGGAATGGCGCTGGCTAATGACATCATGTTATAAGAACGCTTGGGCCAATCAGTGCGTACAAGGGTCAGACGACGTTATTGTATCCGGATTGTGTCGAAATTGTTATAGGATTTTTCTTTTCTCTGACACTAAAATGTAAATATCATCTAGTTCGGTATGTCATGTGAGAAAAGTAAATACAATGGTATATAGTGCATTTCTTTTCCTAGGGAGGGCAGTGGAAGTTTAAATAAATTCCATAGCTAAAATAAAATTCCAAGTCTCCATAATGCTGGCACATTCGTTGGAATATTTTAAACTGTATGATTTTGGGAACTGAACGCCTTTTAAAACCATGTATTTGGAGAGTAAGAAAGCCAGCACATTTATTGTTGGCCAGGTGGTTAATGTTACAGCACTAAACAGCACTTATACTATAGTCAGTTTTAGTCTGTTAAGGAAGGTGGTATTCCCTCACATGCTTCACTCTAATCCAGTACATCAATGTGACAGACACAAAAAGGTTTTGATCAGTTGAGAAGTGCAACTCCAACAAGTACCATTTCGACCAACATCTCTGCCTTTCATTTGACATTATTACATAATAATTTGTGAGTATTGTTTGTTATTCCTTGCTTAGTCATGGAAACTGCAAATGAAAACACTTAATTTGATAGTGCCATGGAGAAGTGAGTCACTCATTTCTCAAGACAAAACCTTGCCTTAAATTGCATTCCAATGTGTCTGACTGTTGCTCTCACGCTCACCAGGAGTTTGGTCACAAAGTACATCAATAGACTGATGAAATGTTTCACTAACATTTCTCATAGGATATGCCTCATATGATGGATGGGGAAGCAGGGGGGAGGGGTGGCAACATATCTTACAAGACACGGGTAACTAATAGGAGGTGTGTGTCAGGGACAAGGGAAAGAAGGGCTGTGCTCGACAATCTAGAAAGGAAAGAGGATACCCATTTTTCTCTCTCTTACCCTCCCACTCCTTCTCCCTCCAACTTCTGACTCTTTAAAAGAGGCGGTCGGTAGTGTCTGTCAGCTTCATAATCGCTTTGTCGTAGCTGGAGGGGATTCCTCAAACCTCTACATTGCCTCTCCTTTACTGATAATAGTCTGCAGAAAGCAATAGCCTGGAAGAAAGAAAAGAGAAAAATATCCCCAAAACAATTTGATTGAAACCTCAAGAAAATCACAGCTGTTTGATATTTTAACTTTAGGAAAAAATGCTGTTATACCTAGATATCCTGGTCTTCCTCCAGCTTGTTCTCTCCAGCTCGTGGACCCTGGCCTCTCGTCTGCCTCCACTTCAAGAATGTTCTTCCTGTAACGGCTCACGGGGAGTTAGGGCCCCCTCACAGCACGACTCCGTAAAGATCAGCACCACCACCTTGGGCCTGGGAGAACCATGTGGGGTCTATACATTGAGCTGTGCCCAGGGACTTCGCTGCAGTCCTCCACAGGGGGAGGTCAGCCCCCTCCAGGCTCTGCTTCAAGGAAGGGGGGTCTGTTGTACTGCCAAGCCCAGGGCTACAGAGAAGCCCAAGACCACAGGTAAGACAATCTTGAAAGCACATGGGATGACACAACTTTTTGTTGTAAAGGTGATACACAAATCTTCATTACTAATCATGTCCAGGTGAATACTAAGCAGTTTTTTACATCCTCTTCACCCCAGAAAAAGCAGACTCAATTCCAAGAGAAGTTCTGGAGAAGGTATAAATCATTTAGCAGCATGTCAGTTCATTGAACAAGAATTGTGTTCATTTCGGAAACAAAAAACCTACCTTCTGGTATGAAATAAAAAGTAGGTTAGCCTAATATTATCTCCCTTTCTCTCTACCACTCTTTCTCTCTCTCTCTTCCTCTCTCTCTCTAGGCTCCATGCCATAGGTTACTTGTCGCTATTCTTAAAGGCCTTGAACCTCGAGTCTTCCTGTCAGACCATGGTATTTACATGCCCAACTGTGATAGGAATGGTTTCTTCAGAAAGAAGCAGGTGGGTTTGTCAAACATGTATTTAGTGTCCTGAAATAGCATGACATGTTCCTCTTGAATTTTGTTGTACGGATGTTTTTTGTGTTATTGCATTTGTTTCTTGTTGGTCAGATATTTGAGTCTACAAAAGAATGCTTTTAATGCATGATGTAAAATGTGTAAACGTGTACTGTGTGTGTGTGTGTGTGTGTGTGTGGGGGGGGGGGGGGGTATTTTTATAGTTTCTACATGCCTGGCCTTATTGTCAATAGAAATTCCTCTTCTACAACATGACTGTGTCTCCTTCTTCGCAGTGCCAGTCATCTAAAGGTATGCAGCGTGGTAACTGCTGGTGTGTGGATAGCCATGGTATCCCCATGCAATCTCGCACAAGCCATGATGCCACCTTGCACTGTGACAAAGTATAAAATGAAACTGCCAGCTTCATCCAAGTAAGGATTATGTGGCACCATATAAGGATACAGGAAAATATTCAAGATGAGGAAGTGCTGGACACTGCGTGACCAATACAAGACAGAAAACAGTTATTGCATTGTATACTATCGTATTGCCTGATTACGCTCTCAAACGTTCAACCTTTTTGCTGTTAAATATTAACCGTTAAACAATAAAGTATTATTGCGCCCTCTAGTGATGAAAATCGAAACATTACATTTAAAAGAGTGGAGAGCTGCACATTTATACTTTATTCTAAATTAGTTCAAACGTATTTGATATGCATTGTTAATAATTAGGCAATTGCATATTACTAATGACTGGAGGCCTCGTAAAGTATGTTTTTATTTTAAAATGTATCGTATTTTGTACAATGTAGTCTAAACCTGATTCATTATGTGCATTATTTAATTTACAAGTACTCTTTTTTTATCAAATTCATATTTTTATGAAGTTTTATTTTTATCGTTCTGTTCAAAACGTTATAAATGTCTTATATATACTGATGTACATCATCTTTAATTGATATTCTATTTATGATGCGTATTCTAAACACACGAATAAATGTGATTTTTTTAACACTTACGGTTCATGACTGTACGTTTTCGGTCTTAAATTGTCTATGATCAAGATAAGTGATTTCATGTGACACTCGGAGCACTCAGAGAAGGTTCAACAAAAAGCTACTTGTGGTTCGAAATAACCTCTCCGTGGCAGTAAAAACTTGTCCAGGTCCGTAATCCAACAATCTTTCTCATATGACCAAGAACTAATAGAATTAAAGACTTTAGCGTTTCCATGACAATACACCGTAGATTGCAGTTGGCGTTAAAATGTCGGAGAGAGAGAGAGAGATTTTCTAAAATACGATGAAAAAATTTAGTCTGCTTCAAGGCTACTTGGGCTATCTTGTTTTCGTATGTGGGAGGAGCACGTGGTTAAATGGTCACCCACACCTGTCCACTAGGCACGTCGCAGTGGCACGGATGCCAGATGTTGGCAAATGTTTTGACGGCAGGAACTAAGTGATCGAGAGGGACTACATGAAGCTGAGGTAGGATTGATCGAGGTACTCTGAACAGCTCAAAACCTAAGACGAGGAAACTTGCTGAAGGACTGCAGTATCCTGCATCCTTGGTCTTTTGGGTTGATTAACATTGCAACAATCATCAGTTGCGAGCTGACCACTTCTTAACGGTGAAATGTCTTCTCCGGGTGCCTCAACGAGCCCCTTGAGCATCCTGGCGCCTAAAACGAAGACAAAGAAGAAACATTTTGTACAGCAGAAAGTGGAAGTGTTCCGAGCCAGTGATCCAGTTTTAAGCGTCCTTATGTGGGGAGTCAATCATTCGGTATGTATGCAGAAGTGTGTTAGTTCTGGCTCAAATCCAGTTTGTGTGTATGTGATGATTCTGACATGTATCTACTGCCTGCAGATTAATGATCTCAGCCAGGTACCTGTGCCTGTCATGTTGCTCCCAGATGACTTCAAAGCCAACACCAAGATCAAAGTCAACAACCACCTCTTCAACAAGTAGGCCTGCTTCACTGCACTACATATAAGTTTATTATTCAGACAGTAAATTAGTAGACAAACTACTGATTGAACTTACACATTGGAAGGATACTTGAAAGTAGCAGATGTTGTCCTCCGCTGCCACAGGCATTGGAAAGTATTCCCTGGGAAAACTGTGAGTTTATGTTTTAGTTTAATTTTAAAGAAGCTTCAGGTGTCTTGTGTTTATGTTAGCGTTGGAGGGATCATTGAATATTCTCCCAAGATTTCTTTTTACAGATTTACCATGCAGATCAAGACAAGCAACAAGGTTAAGATGCATTCATTGTGAATAATTAAAATGTCCTCATCAAAGTAGTAAAGAGATTTAACAGCACGATGCGACAGTTAAACTTGTGGGTACAGCCCTACACTGTGACGTACAACAGACAAGTAGGCAGAGCAATTAGACTCATGATGACATGTCCGCTGAAGGAATGTGAAACTTGATGTGTATGTGTATGTCTGTATGTGTGTTTGCGGGGTAGGCAGAGAGAGAGAAAATGTGATCGAACTTTTTAGAGCTTGTCCACTGCCTCAATGATAGTTAACCACCAGGGCATAATGTATTATCGCTTGTGTTTCTTGATATTTGTTGTTGAGTTGTTTTGCAGCAGCCCGGCATTCGTAGTTGGAGACTTCTGAGATTTTGTGGATTTTTCAAATCCTTTAATCTGGTCTGGAATTCTGCAACCTATTTGAAAACTACTCCCTCATTGTTTGGTCTCTATAGAAAATCACTGCTGAGGAGGTTCTGGAATACATTGTTCATGGTAGTCCATGATAGTGCTGTTATTATGTTAGGTTTGGCTTGATAATGTAAAACTATAATTTAGGCCTTATAATGTGCATTTGCAACACTTGACAACCACTTCACTTTGTGCAAAACTATTCATGGTATGAGCATGTCTTTCCACCATATCAATTGGTTATTCAGTTGAGCTTTTTCTCTCTGCTGCTGTGTCCATGTAGATGTACTGTAAACTGCGAGTGATTGGGAGCGTGGTGTTCCATTTGAACAAGGATGTGTGAAATTCCTGCCTTAAGGATAGTGAGGAGACAAAGAGCAAGACAAGAAGGGACAAACACCCATGTCCAGTCTCTACCTTATTTTTTATCAAATCATGCCATATATTTAGTTGATTATAGAAAATGGCATAGTGTTGATATTTACCTAGCAATTTAAAACCACTTTTATCTTTCCCCTTCAGAGAGAATCTTCCAGGACATTTCAAGTTTAAAGAGTACTGCCCACAGGTGTTCAGAAACCTCAGAGAGAGGTTTGGTATAGAGGATCAAGACTATCAGGTAGGCTACACTAGGAAATACTGCAATACTGCAGAAATACTACATAAGAACTCTGAAATGACAAGGTACTCGGTGCATAGTCCTTGACTTTCTCTGGAGGTACAACACATTTCTGGAAAGGTAGTCAGTGTGGATGTGGGCTGTTTAAAATTTACATGGACTTTGCGTAACATTTGCATCAGAAGCAGATGTCAGACATGATGTTTGGACTGTACAAATAAACCTGACGTGTTTATAAACTGTATGCACAATGTATGGTCACACACACTAATATCGTATCATATTGTTGTATTATGTATGCCATATTCTCCTTTATCCACAGGTGTCTCTAGCTCGCAGTCCACCAGTGAAGGATGGGGAGGGGCAGGGGATGGGTCTGCTGACCTCATATGACAGAACCCTGATAATGAAGCAGATCTCAAGTGAGGAGGTAGAAGACATGCACAACATCTTGTCTGAATATCACCAGGTAAAGGCCTGTTTATTATTAGCACCTCATCCACACCCTACTATAAGATAAAGTGAATACATGTAGTTTTTTTCTGCCATCTGTTTGTTAGCATATAGTGACATGCCATGGTAGCACTCTGCTGCCTCAGTTCCTGGGCATGTACCGGGTCACAGTGGAGAGTGAGGACACATACCTTGTCGTCATGAGGAACGTCTTCAGCCACAGGCTACATGTACACAGAAAATATGACCTCAAGGTTGGGATGACCTGCATTATCTATCTGATGTACGGCACTGTCTTTGTGCCTTTAAACCCATGGCCAATGTGATTGAGGTAGATGTTTATATCATTTATGGCAGTTCAGATAGTTGAATCTGAATCTGTTTTATTCACTATGCAAGATATACAAACACAGAATTTACTATGGCAGGAAAGAGCAAGCATGGAACATATGTGGAACATTGTAGCAGTAGTACCACTATGCTGCCAGACATGACCACAAGGGGGAATCAAAGTAACAATGTTCTGCCGGGCTAAAAACAAACACTTGCATGGGTTGAGTTGCTCATACAGCGTGCTATCTATTCTCTTATCAGGGGTCCTTGGTGTCCCGTGCAGCTAGTTTTAAAGAAAAGGTAAGATTATCAGCCAATAGTGAGTAGTTTTTTTGCTGAACTATGGTTTATATTGTAATACATTCCAATACTCTCTCCTGTCCTGGTCATCCCATTAGGTGAAAGAGTTACCCACTTACAAAGATGTGGACTTCCGGAATAATATGCAGAAAGTATATGTGTCTGAGGCTGCAAAGGAGAAGATCATGGACAAGCTGAACAGAGACATAGAGGTAAAGTCCCAGTCAGCTGCTGTCTCTGTGGATTTGTGTGTGTTTGGGTATTTTCAGTGTATCTGGATGCACCCTTAGTTCCTGGTGCATCTGAGGATTATGGACTACAGCCTGCTGCTAGGCATCCATGATGTAGAGAGGGCAGAGAGGGAGGAAGATGAAGAGGAAGAGATGGAGGAGTCCTCATATGAAGAGGAAGAAGAGGAGGAGAATGGCCTGGCGTCTGCGGCTGCTGTTGGCTCCTATGGGGCCTCCCCTGAGGGCATCGCAGGGTACATGAACTCCTTCAAGCCACTGGGCCCTGGAGAGTTTGACCCTTATGTGGATGTATATGCCATTCAGAGTGCAGAAGGTGAGATCAGACTACAAAACAACATGATTCTTAAGACGATATTTTGCAGTATAGTAGTTGACCATGTACCAGTACATGAGTGAATCAGTGAATATTAAGATCGGTGAATTTTAAATAAAGTCAAACATGCAGAAAATAAAGTTTCGTCTCAGTACCTCAGTCACGGATGAGATCAGTATCATCCTATATCTTGTCAAACACTGTGACTTCTGCGCTGCAGGTTCTCCCCAGAGGGAGGTGTACTTCATGGGACTGATTAACGTTCTGACCCATTACGATGCCAAGAAGAAAGCTGCTCATGCCGCCAAGACTGTAAAACATGGGGTGAGTAACACACATAAATGCAGAAATAAATACTGCAAAAATCCAGGTTCATCAATTTACCTTCAAGTGTGATGTCTCCACCAGGCTGGAGCTGAAATCTCAACTGTTCACCCTGAGCAGTATGCCAAACGGTTCCGTGAGTTCATCTCCAAGATCTTTGCTTAGTGTTTAAAGCCCAGCCACTGCTACTGCACCTCCCTATAAATAAGGTAGAGCTAGTCCTAGTTCCTTTTAAACTTTTGATTTAAATATTTAATCTCAGTAATTCAGATAATGTGTTTGTTTCAGACATTTAGATTGTATTAATTATTGAAGCTATACATTATTTGTACTTAGATGACCATAATATATTCACTGATTGTTCTTAAGTTACTAAAGAGCTTTTTGTTTGATTGAATACACTGATTGGACTGTTTGACTGTTGGGACTGGTTAAAGAAACCTTAAGAATAGCCGTTCGTTCTCAGAGTGGTCTTTATCAGTGGAATGTTGGAAACCTGGGCGGTACTAATAACTCAGTCTGATACGAGATAAGTGTCAGTCGGACCACAGCTAATTTACTGTTTTAAATAAGATGTATCAGAACAGTGGGACTACGATGATGACTGTTGTGGCATTTTATCAAATTTGGACAAGAAGGTGTTTTAGAAACACGAATGATTCAGTGTCAAAATTATGTTTTCATCATTGACCTCTGTTTGAATCTGATTTCATTAAATGTTTAATTTATTTGAGTCTGTTTGAGTTTATATTTGAGCTGTTTACTACATCATCATGTTCTAGAAAACATTCCAACAAATATGGTGTCCAATATATTGTCAACAGAAGTGTTTTCCAGTATTTTATTAAATATTTAGTATTTCAGACATGTAATGTCACTTTAAGCCTGAGCTATTTGCAGTACGTGAAAAATGCAGTGAATGTCAAACTGCAGATATGTTTCCTCTCTAACCTGGAAAACAACATGTCCTGACATGGGAATGTACTGAAAATGCAGCAGTGCTGTCATGTGGTGCAGTAGTCTGGCTTGTGTACATGGACCATGTCTAGGATGCTCTTTTGTTCATTACTGGTCTGTTCTTAAGGGATCTACATGGCCTCAGTTGTGTGTTTGTGTTTCTACATCTAGTGTGTATGAGTATATTTGTAACAACTGTGACATAGCCTGCAGGAATTCAGTGTGATTACCTCAGGGCTGCCTCTAGGAGTATAGCATGTCTTTAATGATAGCCATGGGTTACAAGTTCCGTTTTGTCCTTGTCTTGTGTCTGCACCAATCATAAATCTGCTGACACATGTTCCTGTTCTTCTAGGGAAGATAAACAGAATAGGTTAGCATTTCAACAATGGGTACTGCTGAGTAGACACAATTGTACAAGTGGGTTGGAGAAGGTAAAGGGTTATTTCAATAGACAAGTTTGAAACAAATCCAAACAAAATGTTATTGTAGTTTGGGTGACCTTCAGATAAAAGTCTGAATGCTGTTTGATCAGCATCATCCTGCAAATGCTTTTAACAGAAGAACAGATTACATATGACAAGTCATCTTGAAGGCTACAGCGGTAAAATGTAATTTTAGAGAGGATAAGGATATTTGAGATGTCTATATATATTTATATTTCTTTGTATTATTCTTCCATTGTGACTCATTTTTCTCATCCCTCTTTCCTCTTGTACCACTCCTCCCCTAGAAAGGAAATCCTGTCCCCTCCTCCATTCTGGGTTGTGCTGATTCAGTGTGTGTTTATGTATGTTTGTGTGTTAATTCAGAAATCGAACAGAAAGAAAGAAAACTTGCTCATTGGTAGCATAGGCCCTTATATAGTTGGTCTATTTTTTTGTCCCACTTTACTTATCTCATCTTTTGTATTGCTCCTTAAGGTAAGTTCTCACTTTCTCCCACTTTCTCTCACCTTTTACGCAACTCAGGTAGACTTTCATTCTGAGTGTATGAAAATAATGTTTACGAATAAACGTTTCAAACAGACACAATTTGTAGATAGGAGTTCACGTGTTTGAATATAAGTTTATTACCATATTGAAGGACAGCAATTCAGAACACCATTAGGAATGCGATTAACTGATTAACTGTCGGCCGTCTTAAAGCTTAATTTATTTGGAGACGGTTGTCAAACAATTAACTGCAACTGTGTTAATGTGTTTCTCGAAAGTCATGGACGACCACCACAACTTCTCCTTTTATGACGATAATTACACGGACCTGTACTGGTTCCTCCATGACTGCCATGTGGAGCTTGATTATGTCTCGCGGCGCATTGCTGTTTTCCTGCTCTATCTGGTATTTTTCATCGTGGGTCTGGTTTTGAACTGCACGGTGGTGTGGGTCAACTGGCGCCGGCGATACAGCAGCAACGGTGTGGTCTTTTGTGTGCTCAACATGGCCATCTCAGACCTGATGATGATGACAGTGGTGCCTTTCTTCATGCTTGGGGTATGTGCTGATTGCCATTGCAGTTTGGTGATCGTTAACATCACACAGTGTGTTTTATTTAATATTTCACTGAGTCGAGGTGTAATAATATTGTTCTTTGATTTCAGTAAAACTGTCTGTTTTATGCCCCTTAAGAAGTTACATGGAAATGTCAGTGTATTGTGTTCTTTGTCTTCCCTGAAGGCCGTTATGGATCATGTGTGGCTGTGGGGCCGCTTCCTGTGCCAGTTCACCAACTTGGTCTTTGTGATAGCTTTCTACAGCAGCTCGCTCTTCCTGGCCTACATGACAGTAGAGCGCTACCTGACTGTGGTTTCGACAGGGCCACGACCCTGGGGGCCCACGGAAAAGCGAAGGAGAGGCCTAATATGTGCAGCTCTGTGGATCGTGTCCTTTATCCTGGCAGTCATGGAAGGCTCCCATGTGCGGCTGCTGGAGTGGGAGGAGCCTGGATGCTACTTCTACCCTGTACACAACTTTGTTGGTTGGTTCACTGCACTCACCGTCTCCTCTCTGATCCTCCAGTTCCTGGGCCCTGGTGCTGTCATCGTGACCTTTAACCTGCTGACCCTGCGAGTGGTTCGTGGGTACCCTGAGGCCCGGGACCACAGGCAGAGGGACCTCTGGCTGGTCCATGTCTACTCTCTGGTGTTTGTCATTTGCTGGCTGCCCTTTCACATAGACGTAATACTCATGCTGCTCGACAGTCTACAGCCACATCTACTGAGCTGCACAGAGGTGGAGCACATCCACTTTGCCTACGCTGTCGCCCAGTGCCTGTCTCTCTTCCACTGTGTGGCCAATCCCATTCTCTACAACCTTCTCAGCAGGAAGTTTCGTAAGCAGTTCTTTGCTGCTTTGGCTCATCACCTGCCACGACAAGCTGTGCTGGAAGGCGGGGCTGAGAATCATGCAAAACGTGTAGTGGGCAGGAGAAATGGGGAAAAACAGGGCACATCTTCCAATACGAAAGCACAAGAGATTAGTGGCAACAGCACGAGTGAATCGGATGTATAGATTTTCAAACAGTAAGAGGACTATATTTCAGGTGGAAATAAATCACCAAATTCTTGTTTTATAATTTTGTGAGATTGTATTCCTTCCCAAAGAATATTCATACTGGAATGAACCCATCACACTTTTCTCCTAGCATGTGCTTCCTTTTTTTCCTGTAACCAACATTAAACATTAAAGCTGTGCAGTTCCAGGAAGGCAATATTTTCCATGTAATGTCCTTAAAGTTACACATCCTAAAGTATAGCATGTGTATATGTGCGATGTCTGTTAAATAATATAAGATATATATAATACAAATTGTACTGTACAATTGTATGTTTTACTTATCACGTTTATAAAAAAAATGTATTGATTGTTTTATGAAATGTTTTACTTTAACATTTAACAGTTTACTTAGTTTGAAATTATAATGTACACTATTTGTCTCTTGTAGAAACTGGAAGTGTGTTTGTCACTCCTTCAACATCACAGCACAGCCACACAAAACAAAATATTGTTATGAAATGTTTATTCTGTTCCTTTGTTGTATGATGTTTATCCTTTTCTTCCTCTTTGAGTTTGAGAAAAAGTTTCACATGTATATGAAATAATCACCCAGTCTATAAATAAAGCATCACAGGTTAGACAGTAATTGCATTTATATCTAATGCTCTATTTACATGAGTAAATAAAAAAAGCAAAGCAAAAAGGAAGCTTACAGTTTGTTCAAGACACATGAAGTTGTCAATACAGTATATTTATTTTCAGCTTAAAAAAAAACTTTAAAAAGATCATATTAGAGAAGATTTATATTGTATTACCAATATTCAAGCAACATACCACATCGTCATCATTATTTTAATATGGTCACCTGCACACATTCTCAAGGCCATCTTTACTTCAGCTTCAGTGGTCATAGTTAAGTTCTCCACACCTACACTTTACCTGTACTGTAGGAATGATATTAGTTTTGGTTGAAACCCCTTTACATTTGGAGGTGTGGCAGTGCACCAAAACATTCAAATAGAACCCTTTTTTAAGTAAACGTAAGAAAGGTCATATTTTTTTGTTTAGATTTTTTTGTGTGCATTTTTACGTATTTGACAGAGACATTGAGAGGAAAGGCAGAGAGACACAGGGGGAAGACATGCAGGAACTGGCCCAGACTAGAGTGGACCTGGGCCCCTGCGTTAAGGCCTTTGCCCAAGTGGTACACACTCTACCCCGTGAAACACCGGGGTGCCCCTGAATAATGAGTTTTAACAACAAGAAAAAAGCAGATTTTGGATCTGAAACAAGAAGGAATTCAAAACGCAACCTTAGCAATACATTCACTAATAATCAAGGCATTTTTTAAAATTCATACTTAAACTGCATTTCTGAAACTAACACAGATAGGTCAGAGAGCTTCTGCTCTGGCAGTTACATTCTCTTGAGTTTAAAGGGACAGTTTACCCCAAAAATCGAAAATCCATATGTTTCCTCATGTTTGTAGTGCTATTTACACATCTAGATTTTTTATCTGAGTTGCAGAGTTTTGGAGGGTTCGGTCATGGAGATGTCTTCTTTCTCTCAAGTGTAAAGGACTTTGTAGCTCTTCTACACACTTGGCACTTTGATAAAAAATGTTGCCCATTTGGGTTCCATTATATTCGAGAGGTAGATATCTCTATGGTCGTTGCGTCCAAAACTGGGCAATTCACACCAAAACAATCTAGATGCATTAATACAGGTGAAAGGCCAAACTGTCCCTTGAAGCACATCGCAACTTAGGGAAAGGAAAGAGGAGGTGTTGCCCTCTAGTGGCAGAGGCCACCTTGAATGAGGATCACTTCAACATTAAAGCTGGTGTAGGCAAGTTTTGCAACGCTGGCTACATGTATTTTAGCTTCAATTTCAAACGATTCAAACCATTATATCCCACCCCCTCCCTTCAAAAACTCTCCCACAAAACACATGCATGCGCTGCCTGACTACAGAACTGTCTGAGACTAATCTAGTTAGTCCACGAGAGAGAGAGAGCGATTTTGAGAGCAGCTTCGTTTTTTGGAGGAATTACCCCATGTCGCATTCACAAGTAAGAAAACACACAACACTATAAACATAAACATTTCTGATGTTAGTACTCACTACTTTCAAGATAGCATGTAAGTATTGGAAAATTCTATAATGGAGTTTTAAATCTTTCAGTTCTGTCCAGTGTGGAAAAGCAACACTGACATTGACTCTAGTTTTACTTTTTGCCAAATCCAGTCTTTTTTTGCTGGTAGCCCTTTACACTATTATCTGTTTTATCTTTTATCTTTTAAACGTAAAGTCTGGAATTAGATTTATTGCCTGCTCTTTCTCTGCCATTCTGGTGCCATCAGATTGGGGTTTTTTTTTAGAGTACCTTTGCCTAGCCTGGTGGAAAAGGTAGGTAGGCAGACAGACAGCAAGCACGTCCAATCATCTGTCACCAATGGTCTAAATGATTTGTTGGGTTTATTACAGTCGGCGACATGCACAGATATCAGATTTATTTCATATGGCCGTCAAACTTTTAATTATGTTGGTTGCTATCAAGATGGGAAGTTTATTTAGGCAAAAATTATACAAAGTGCTTCCCAATAACATTGCCTACACCATCTTTAGTAGTTTAATAATGGAGTAAACTACAGTTCTTGCCATTAAATTGCACTATGGTGGACACTTGAAGACTAAATTGTCAGTACAATGTTGCTACTTTTATATTAGAAGTATATATATTAATTTGTTATTACTTATTATTCCCTGTCTTGCCAGGTGGTGAATAATTGTGAATTTGTTTTCTACCAGCTACGAGGGAAATTAACAGATGTTTAATCAGGGTGAAATGCAACACTGGCGTGTAGAGTAGCTTTAAACTCCTTCCAGATTTGACTACAGAATAATTATATCCACATTTTTTTCCAGAACCCACGCAAATAGACAGAACAAATCTCAGTCTCTGTAGTCAAAGTAATTTCAAGAATTTAACTGACTGATTGCAAACAAAATGACATCCGTAAACCTTTGAACAGATAAGAGTAAACCTTTTTAGTATTACAAACAAGATCCTACTGTAGAAACATTAGAACATACAATAACAATCTTAGACAAGAAGCACTTCTCAATAATTATAACTATGACAATTTTTGTAATAATAGTAATTTCATATATGTATTTCTATACAATTATTTGTACTTATTCTAAAATACAAATTGGACAATAATATTTTCACCGGAACCTCAGCTCAGTGGCTTTGTTCATGGGTCAGTAGAACAGTGACTGGTTTTATACAGTGGACATTTCAACACAAGCTAGATTCCTACCTATGTTGACCTTTCATCCACTTGACCGTCTGCTTTTGTTTTCATCAATTCAATCTCATCCAGGAAAATGAGCAAGAACAAACCCTCTTGTAGAGGAGAAATGCGGGAATTTATCAGCTAGGTGGAAACTAAGAGTCTTTTCTCAGCGAGAATCTATCAACTTTAAACTAGTTGTTAGCTTTTTCAATACTAGAGTTAATAAGTTGCATGATTTTGTAAAGACATCCCAAGCACATAGAGACAAGGTGAGAATGATCAAAACATCCATTGTCTTAAATCTGATTATTGCAGTTCTGTATTTAAGCAAACAGGATAACTATCATATTGGGCTGCATTTTGGCCATCAGTTCATCTTTTTGCAGTCAAGTCCAGGGGTTAGCAGAACCCATTTTTAAATAAGCAAAAACCTGTTACAGCTATTGAAATGCCCCACAGAGATCTGGCCACTGAGACTGTTTTGGCAGGCTGTCAGAGTTGCAGTAGTGAGTAAATAATAACCCACTGAGTGTCTCCATCCCACATATACACACACAGATCAGCCCACTGAGAAAGCACCACTCACAGCTTAGCCCTCAGGCTTGGGGGCGACAGAACTGGCTGCTTGTTCATTCAGGCCTGCTGATCTGTGACTGTGTCCTGTAGGGCAGTCACAGGTACCTTTCAGAGGACACTAGGAGGACATAGTTGCTTAGTGAAACCAGCTAGAGGGTAAAGACTTTGTCATGGGTACATAATGTCTATGAATATGAATGTGTAACAGACACACATACTAACATTCAGGTTATGACACTGCTCTTCTAGAGCTACTGCGGCTCAAGCTGGCAGCACTGCTCTTGCGAGAGAGACTGGGTGTAGTAGCAACAGTGAGGCTTGGCATGGTGGCCACAGAGAAGCTGGGCGTGGTAGCAATAGTGGGGGAGGGTTCATTGGGGCAGCCATACTGCAGAAGAATGTCGACACATTCCTGACTGCCAGCTTGACGTGCCAATGCAAGCGCCGATTGGCCCTGGGCATCACGACACCTCACATCACTGCCATACTGAAATAGAGTGAGAGTTTCAGCAAGTGTCATCTACATCTAGTGGCCCACTCAATCTGGTGTGTGGGCCACAACAGAGTCACCAGAAAAGAGAGATCTCACACCAGAGTTCACATATAACTCACATAAGTGAGTTTTCACGACATCGCCTCATAAGTGAGTTCTACCTATACATTCCGATTACATTATACATATTGGTATATGTATACCAACAAGAAATGGCAAGAGATGTGATGGATGAGTAAAAAAGGAATGTTGACTTACCCAGATCAGAAGCTGCGTCATGACCACATCAGCCAGCTGGCATGCAGCTTGGAGAGCAGAGCCCGGAGCCCGTGGGGCAAGGGGAGAGCTGGGGCTGCGGGCCTGTGTTCCAGGGGGGGCGTTCATGTCCTCCTTTGTGCTGTGGGCCAGGAGGAGTAGCAGCCGGGGGAGGTCACGCTCCATCACTGCCGACAGCAGGCGGGCGTGCAGGGAGACTTCTGGGCGATCATTGGGACTGGGTGTTAGAAGAGGCGCCACAAACAGCCTCTGCTCATACTTGGCCCTGATCCATGACTCTCGTTCTTCACTGGAACAGGAAGAGAAAGAGACAAGGTTACCATGGTACCAGCAGATGTGACATCAAACAGGTATGTGAACAGACAACTTTACAAGTTCCTCCCCTTCTATTGCTTTTACCAAACACTTCTAAACTGCCTCACCTTCACCGTTTTAAGCATCAGAGTGGAATTAGTGAACAGAATATCATGCCATCTTTTCATCCTTACCGGGTGGCATCAGGGGTGGGTTTGTGGCGACCCAGGGTGCGCCCCTCCCAGATACTGTTGGCCAGGTGGTTGCCAATGGCGCTAAGTACTAGTGTAAGCTCGCGTGGCAGATCATCCAGATCCAGGGAGCGAACACGGGACAGGTGGGTTCCAAGGTTCCTGTGGATCCCCGAGCACTCGATGCAGATCAGAGCACCCAGGTTCAGACTGGCCCAGGTTGGGTCTGAGGGATGACACAGCAATGTTTGGACAATTAAGATAAGTCGTTTAAAACATGGAATCACAAGAATGAGAGGAAAGAGGTGAAAATGGACTTACTGGGTGCCTCACAGTCCACACAGAGGTTGTTTCCCTTTGCATTACGGATAGCCTGCAGTGCCACTGCCTCACTCTGGCTGTTCTTACGAGCCTGAGAAACACATGGGCGTATGTCAGGTTGTTTCGCCGATATATTATATTATATCTGTCTATATTGTTGTGTATGGATGCATATGAAAGGGCCTTTGCTTCCTTGCCTTGTTTTTGCTGCTCTCACACAACTGCAGGCTGGCCAAGATCTGGCTTTCAATGGCCTGTACCCAGGAATCTCTCTCCTCCACACTCTGGGCCTCAAAGTGCCATGTCTGGCCCGTGCTCGACACAATCAGGAAGTCAAAGTTATCCTCATCTGACAGAACGACACACAGACAGTCTTTAGTTATAAGTAAAGCACAAACCAGTCATTTGTGGTACACTCCATAGATTCACTTTTATCATGGTACAGCTGCTACCCGGTCTCATTTTATAATATAAACAAAACATATATACATGTGTATAATATATGTATGTATACATTACTCTGTCAATTACTTGGGTTAGATGGTTCTACAGTGTATGGACAGGTTAGATAAATACTGAACAATGATGGAGTAACATAAACATTTGAATTCAACAGTCCAGATACAAACACCTTGACAGGTACACAGACATGTATACAGACTCTCATTACCTGTTTTGTTAATGTTTCTTAAGCTACCAAAGCTTTTCAGTTTCCACATTTTGCGCTTTGCTACCAGTTAGAAGAAAAAAGCAGAAGTCCCATGGAAGCAGAAGAGACAGGGAGGAACAATAGGCAGAGGCGGATAAAGACACGAAGAGAAAATAGATCAAAGTGATAAAAGCAAGGCAGATATATTTTTGAAAGTAGAAATTGTCTGGCAGCGGTGGGCAAAGAACAGCGACAGAAATAATTGCACTTTCATGAATGTTCATTAAATGTCTTTATTTTGTACAGATATCTATACCATACATGAAAACATTATTGTAATGTTGGGCTTAATATTATCTAGAGTGTGTGTACCGATGGCATATACCATAGTAGTCAATGACATCATCTAAAGCATGTGTACTGATGGCATATACCATAGAAGTCAATGATTTACCTTCTGCTTGACCAATCTGTGCATCCCCCTTTTGCTGTATGTTCTTCTTCCTCCTGTGCTTTTTCCTGTCAATCATCGGGGAGGCAGGGAGGCCTGTTTCTTTGGAAGATACGCCTCGAGACACACCTTCAATAGAAGAGTCTGCCACGGAAACACAAATCATACCATCCGTTCACTTAAAAAGAACATTTGAAAGAGTCTGTAGTCTGCAGAGATCTGCAGTTGTTTCCTTACCAACACTTTGGGCTTTATTGGAGAGTGTGGACGGGCATCTTTCCACCCCTTTGGTCCCCCTGGGGGACAGCCCCCCCCGAACCCCTGTCCCTTCATCCACTGGTAGCAGACTGCTGACACTCACAGGGACTACAAAGAAGACTCAACATAAGTACAGGCAGCAAAAAGATGAAGCTGAATAAGTGCATTACTGCAATTAAGCAAGAACGTGTCTCTATTGTAAACATTTATAAACACCAACCACAATTAAGAGAGATTAGCCACTTTTCTGCGTAGACAACAGGGACATGTACAGCAGCAGACTAATTCATTTAATCATTAGTTTAATCAGATTAAACAACATAATATGTCAAAATGACAGAATGTAAGACAGAGGCCCCTGGCCCTCCTCACCTGAGCTGGCTCCCTCAGGACTCTGGACATCTTTGACCAGGCCGTTGAGGCCTGGCGGAGGGCCACAGGCTGGAACGGCTCGCGGAGGACGCTTCCCTGGCACCTTCACCGTCACCCTCAGCAGGTCCATCTCCTTCCCAGGGCTATTTTGCATGTAATCCTACCAGACAACAACACAAACAACCTGCTCTACAGACAATAATATGTTGCATTATATCCATTAGCTCCCTACTTGTGAGATTCAGGCAACTGGAAACAGTTTAGTCCACCATTATTTCCACCTCCAAATCAGTTGATACAACACTGTTAGAATACTTGCTTACACCTGCACTGACTCACATTCACACTGGAGTGGTAGGACAGCATGCCATTGTTAGACAGTGTGACGTATTTCTTCTTCCACTCCTTGTTGAGAGAGTTCCCACTACGTTTCAGCAATATGCTCTGGTCAGTGATAGAAGACAGAGGTAGAAGCCTGGATAAGTGTAATCCTAAACAAACGAGTGAGAGGAGTGCGAGCTAACAGATGTGTCACTTACTTGTTTGATGGGGATGGAGCGCCCAATGCCTAGGTCTCCCTTGGGGTCTGAGCTCCTCTTCTCTGAGTCATTGCCTCCACGGCCCTGTAGAACATTGCACCCATGGTACAACAAACTAAGTATATTACAAGTGAGGAAGAGATATTGGGTCTGTGTGGTGGGATGAAAAAAGTACAGTGGACAGGCCTAATATTGGGAGACCCTGTGATGTCTAGCAGAGGATTGTTACCGTGAAACGTGAGGTGCGTCTGCGAGGGGCGCTGCGTACGGACCCTGGAGTGGCACTGCCCAGCCGCTCCCCTCCTGTTGCCCCCCCAATCTCTTTATGACTGATCACAGGAGTGGAGGGCAGAGAAGACGAGTAGTCACTGCTGTGACCACCGTTACTGGCCTGGGCGAGAGAGCCACAGAGAGAGAGAGAGAGAGAGAGAGAGAGAGAGAGAGAGAGAGAGAGAGACAACAGGAGGGAGAGAAAGAGAGAGACAGAGAGACAGAGACAAAGGGAGACAGGGAGAAAGAGAGACATGAAGATAGACAGGCAAACAGACAAAATAGATTGTAAAAAGTTGACTAATCACCGAAGACAAAACATTCGGAGAGTAGGCTTCTGAAGCATAGATGGACTAGATTACATTTGAGAAGATAAAAGTACCAAAAACACAGATTTAAATACATGTGAGATTTTAATAAACTCATTGCTTGTGTCATAAACGACCTAAAAAACAGACCAGCACTCCACACGTTTAGATATATCTCACACAAATGTCACGCAATTTAGCTTCAGTATCTTTAGTATGTATCATTATGTGTAGGTTAGACTAAAATACTCTTAACTAGCTTTGCATCCCCAAGACCATTATTTTAAAAGCATTAGCGCTCAGGATGATATGGTTAATAATGCCTTCATACCTGCCCTGGGAAGACTCCGGACACAGGTGTCGAACCTCCAGAGTGACTAGGTGAGTTAGGAAGGGATTTACAAGAAGCCAAGAGAGCAGCTTGCTTCTTAACAGCCATAATTTTCTGAGCAGCTATGGTTGAGAAAGGAAAGAGATCAAAAGAAAAGAGTTTGGAATTCGAGCGTCTTTTTGGAAGCTGACTTGAAGACTCCACTTGAAGAAGATTACCTACCCTCAGTAAACACTCGGTTCACGTTGAGGCCGTAGGTAGCGCAGGTCTCGTAGTAGGTACAACGCCTCACATCTGAGCACAGCTGCCGTGCCCTGGCATCCTCGATCACCCGCGGGTTGGTGCTGCTAATCTTATCTAGATGGAAAGAACTAGTCATGATAAAATCTCATGAAATAAGTTCCCTTACATCAGGCCAATGGCACAATACCCAAAGCAAAAACAAGATATTATCATTGTGTGCTTGCATTAGTCGGTGAAGGTCTTACCCTGAGTGCCTACCACTATGAAGGGAATCTCCGTTATGTTGCGATGGATACTCAGCTGGCTATAGTTCTTATATACTTCTTGGAAACTGGCCTCATTCTCCAGACTGAACACTAAGATCACCCCATCCACCCAGCCGGAGAACTGTCGATGAGAGATGTAGTTGGAGTAGGAAGTTGTAGAAGGAGGATATGTTCATAACCTGTCCCTGCCAATGAGTAAATGAGTGTCAGTAGCAACCATGTACACACCTGTTCATCTGGGGGTCCAGTCTCTTCTCTGATCAGTAACAGGTGGCTCTGTCCATCAATCAGCACCTCTTTCTTGTACCTTCCCCCTGAGGGAGATTAAACAAAGATTACACTGTATGCTGACTGTACGTTGGTAGAACCTGTTCAGGAGCTTGTTCACCACAGCAGTGATGGCTTGTTTATTCGTGTCATTCCAACCAACCGTCAGGATTCTCCAAGGGAAGATAACTGCCAGTCATGTGTCTGTGGACCAAGGCTGACTTCCCGCTGCGGAGACCTCCTAAAACTCCCTGCACAAACACGCACACAAACAGACCTCACATCTTTAACTGCCATTTATATTGGCTGCTTGTTATTTTCCTCAGGATAATCAATATAATGTTGCTAATACACCCTTCATGTTGCCCACCACTTAAGTTAATTGAGATGGTATAAGTTAAGCAACTCTTACCAAGCGAAGCTCTTGAACGGTTCGACTGAAAGTCCATTCTTGACTGTTGGCACATGCCGCTGTCAGGCAAAAGCAAAGGAAAAGGGAGTGGTGTAAAGTAAAAGGAAGAGACAGGCAGACAGACAGACAGACAGACAGACAGACAGACAGACAGACAGACAGACAGACAGACAGACAGACAGTGGTCAGTGCTGTGATCTCTTTTCTATTGACGGTGATAGGCAGGAAAACCCTGATCACAAGCGATCTTGATTTACGTTATGCCATTTTGAGTGTCCACTCTTGCTGCAGTGAATGTAAGTGTGTACCCTGTATGTGTGTGTGCCCTGTATGTGTGTGTGCTCTGTATCTGTGTGTCCCATACGTGCCCTGTCAAATGTCCAGATGGCACAGACCAGAGTGTTGGGGGACGGGGGGAGGGAAGACAAAGAGAGGGGGAGAGAGAATAAGGGTGCATAGTGGAGGAGTGAAAATTAATTGCAGTCTCAGTGGGACTGCAGTAGTGAAGCTCAGGTTCATTAGCAGCTCTGTAGATGGAGACAGAGCGTGCCAGTGTGTGTGCGTGTTTAAAATTGCAACATGCATTGTGTAAGATAGAACAACTCATTCATACTTCATTAAACTTTCCAAGAAATTCCTATACATTTTTAAAACATGAATAATTAAATGTTTGAGAGAAGAATTAGCGAGTCTTTTTGACCAGATACATTCATGGTATTTTCACATCTCCTAAAGATGCTAAAAATGTATAGGAAGCAAGGAGTCACAAGCGATAGGTGACTGTACATGAAAAAAATAAATGGAAGATAGGCAAGGGAAACACATTTCTGCATGACACAAAGGAAGAACCCAGTGAGTATGTTCAACAGGCCTCATGGGGACATTCACAATCAATGAAGGAGCACTGATGCTGTTCTGAAAACCGCTAATGGATAGATTCAGCAGACTAAGGAACACATGCTATAAAAGCATGTGACATTCCTCTACATGGGTACGTGAGCGGTAGAATGTCATGTCTCAGAGAGAATGAGACTGATAGCCGGTGTGTTCTGGAGTGCCCTGTTTACCAATAGGTATTTCGTAGCACAGGCACTTGAAACCAATACAGGAAAATGGAGGATAGAAGATTTATAGGCTTATTCCTAATGCTTGCAGGGCGGAGCTGCACACACAAAGACAGGCATACACACAAGGCGACACCACATCAATCAAATAAACCGCACAACATCAGAGAATCAGCCTGACCTCAGACAGAGTGAGTCTCTTTAATACACTGGACCCCTCTGTAAAGTCTCAACAGATGGTGTCTCTGCAGTGCTCTGAGCACAGGCCACACCTCAGTGACAACATGGACCAAGCCACCTCTTCCTCCTCCTCGACCGCTGGATGGAAATTTAAACTCTAAACCCCTCTTACCCTTTCCAATTCCCAATCCAATCCCATCAATCTGTGTCTCACAACCCCATTTCTCTCTCTCCTTCTCCCTACCTCCCCCCTCTCTTTTCAGTGTCATCCCATAGACCGAATAGCATCTCTTGCTTCTTGCTGTTGCCATGGCAACCCCTCTTCCAGAAACTGCCCGTCCACACAATGCATACTCTCATGAATACAGCGGTGTGTGTGAACAAATTCACATACTTATCAACACACAAAATCACATGCAAACACACAGGGACATGCATACCATACAAGTTTTTATGCTCAAATATGATGTGGGAAACGCTACAATGGTTAACCCAATTAAGGGCTTTGATTGTGGTGCATCAAATAAATATGGATGATATAGGTAAAATGCAAGAAAAAGACTCTCAAATGTGTACTAAGATACGGATATTCAGTCAATTTTACTTATTGTTGTCAATATGCTGTTTGTCATTGATTACTATGTTGAATAAAATACAGTATCAGAATATACTTTTATACAAAGTTTCAAATGTTACATTTCTAAATTAGTTATTCAGTTCTCATTAGCTCAGCCACAATGTCAAGTTACTGAGTGAATGGGCTCCATTGGGACATTGATTAGATCTCCATAGAGAAAGCAGGAAGTGGCCCTTCCGTGTTCCCTAACCCCCAACTCCCCCTTTCTCTCCCCTCTTCCTTTCCTCAGAAGAACACAGCTCTGTGTACTCCCACCCTTAATTATTCATGTCCACTTACTCCTGACAAATGATTCCAAACTTACACCAATCCTACATCCTGCTTCATCACACATGTTCAGAAAATCATTAGAATAAATAACATTTGAATATTCCCTCCATTAAGTACCTTTTACGACTCTTAGGACAATCCCCAGTAGTCATTCAAGTTAAATCTGTGAAAATTGTAATTACTTACTCAAACTCCCAAGAGATATCACATTCCTGCATTATATGGCATCGTTTTTCTATTGGAATTGTATTCCTGCTCTAGAGGTATAGCCTCAATTTATTCCCCAAAGGGCTTCTAAACTACTGGATGAAAGCCTGCTTTAGTGAAATGAGAGAGGTGGGGTTTACTAATGACCAAGCAAAGGCTTACTCATTCAAGATCAGCTATCTCTCCCACATCCTTATGTTTAAGCTATATGGTACAAAAGTGTGGTTTGCCCAAGCGCAGTGATGGACAATCCTATGGATTGAATCCTATCAGCAGCACTAATACAGTCAGTTGGGGTTACTTGAAAGACGAAGAGAGAAACTTTACAGCATGTCAATGGCTTTTAGTGGCTTCGACCATGTGGTGTATGATGTATGCCTGTGCGTGTGTGTGTGTGTGTGTGTGTGTGTGTGTGTGTGTGTGTGTGTGCTGCGCTGGAGGGTCTTACCATCCTCCTCACTTGAACCTCTCTGGACTGGTGTGCAGAGCGGGGGAGCAGTGTTGGAGCTGGGGGGCACAGTGGTGCTTTTGGTGAAGATCCCACTGATGAACTTTAACATTTTACGGTCACGGGCTGGGGCACGCTGGCTTGTGCCACCCTCCTTCCCCTTTTTCAGGTCCTCAGACAACAAGTGTAGGTCACTGTTGTCCAGGGTGCGACTCTTGCCCTTTCTCTGGGGCTTGGTGGTTGGAGGCACAGGAAGAGAGGTGGACCCGGTCTTCATCTTATCCCCCCGCGGGCTGTCTCTTGTCACCACACCTGTCAATCCTCCCACTATGGGTGGCCCTGTACGTATGAGGGTGGCCCTGCCATCACTGTCTGCCCAGGATGCTCTGTAAGGCCCCAGAGCAGCTGTCGCAGATGTCATAGGAGAGCGGTCCCCAACGCGGTTGTCCTTGCGGTCAAGGCTTTTGGCAGAAGGAGGCACACTCTGATTGGCTTCTCTAAGTTCCCGTCGGCTCATGGCTCCGCTCCCTGCGTGTGACCTCATCAGGACCTCAGACCTCTGGCTGACATGAGGTTGGTCAGAAATGGGCATGCTCATATGGGGACGACCCCCATTGGTTTCGCCTCCCTCTTCACCTCTCAGGAACAGCATGGGCGGATCCCTGTAAAGTTCTGTCTTGGGGCGGGTTCCATCCTTCCTCATGCACCCTTCAGAGTAAAGCCCTCCATAGGCTTTTACCGAGTCTTTCACAGGTAGCAAGGGAGGGTCCTTGATTTTCCCGACCAACATGTTATCTTTTGAGGGTCCAAAGCCATGACTGTCTCTTATCTCACGTTTTCCCCTTTCTTGGACAGGACCACGATAGCTGACCTCCTCCTGCTCCTCTTCTTCAATCTCTGTGTTCTCATCTCCTTCAAACTCAGCACATGCATGTTCTCCTTCATCCTCAGTGGTCCTGCTAATCTCCTCCTCCGCCTCTTCCTCAGGATCCCCTGCTTGCCTCCTGGGTATAGGGGTCTTCTCATCTCCTGGCACAGCCTCAACCTTGACCAAGGTGAGGGAGATGAGGTAGGTGGTCCGTCTCTGAAGTGTGCCCGCGTGGCTCATGAGGACAGCAGACTTCAGCGCAGCAGCGCCCACGCTTTGACCCAGACAGATTCACAGGTCACATTCATGGCAACCATAAAGGCGCTTGAGGCCTCAGAATTGATGCGCTGAGCTGTACAACAAGCATAGACTTATCAGCATCGCCCAACTGTGTGTGATCAGATGTGTCTGTTGAAGGGAAACCCTGCTGTTTCCTTAGGCTTGTGACCAGCCAGTAATGAAAAATCTATCTCCTGTGTGTTATAAATGAGTGGAACATAAACTCACTACACTTTCAGTTAATATTCTGATTTGCTCATAAATCAAGTCTAGACTACTTTACCTCTAATCTTCACTTTCATTTAATCCTACCTCACCTTCTCTCAACAGATTGTGGACAGTGGTCTCTCTTGTCTCCGCTGTTCCTCACAGTTCTCACGTCTTTTGCTTTTTCTCTTAAGACAGATGATTTCCACGCTGCAAATTCTGAGAAAACGTTTTCCTTGTTGTTGATGTATCAGGTTTTAGAGGGAATTTGTGCGATTCATTTTGAAATTGTGTCATCGGAATCAACAAATGAACTTGGTGCAATCATCCATGAAAACTGTACTCCACTCCACAAAAGATAGGAAGATGGTTTGCTTCCGGCAAGTGGCTTGAATGTGTAGGCTTTTCTTTAGACTATTTCTTCATTTGTATTGAGGGATATGTCACCATGTCTCTTCATGCTCCTGTGACATTCCCCAGTGTTCCCTGTGTTCTAGAAACACTGTGTTACGTATCCACCTATTGCACTCTATAACACTGAAGCACATTTACTGTGGTATGGACTTCAGGTGGTCAAACAAAGACAAACCTGTTTGAAGGCAAACAAATTGCAATCGTTCTTGTGTCACAGAACGTGTGGCTTTGAGGGTCCTCTTCTGATAGCATGTGAGGCAAAGACACGCATTTATGTCATGCATGAATCAAGTAAGCAAACTGCGTAGATCAACGAGGTTGAAAACATCCATTGTAATGACTCCAGAAGAGAAAAAGCGGTTTGGATTGCAGATGGCAGAATGCTTGTGCCTGTATCCCTCCACTGTACAGGAGCTCTCTTCGGTCCTAGTCTCCTCCGAGTGTCTCAGCCAATTAGCAAGTCAATAAAATGTGTCTGTGAGGCAGAGCGAATACACCAGCTCAGCCCAGCCCCTCCTCCTCTGCTCAAAGCAGTCACTGCCTTCAGCCCCCTACTCTGCTAGCCACCATTAGACCTCTGCTAGCCCTGCTCCAGCTTCAGGAGGATGGAGGGAGGAGGCTCTAGGTGAGGGTGTAGCAGCCTGAGAGATGGTTGTTCTCTGTCCAGCTGACACAGTCTGAGACTCGTGTCTGAGCAACCAAAAAAATGGAGGAGGAAAACTATGCCTCCTCCTACCCATCCCCGATTCTCTCGTTCGCTCGCTCTCTCCCTCTCCTTTTCGTATCGCAATCTCTGGGCAGCAGTGGCTCTCTGTCGCTCTACCTCATATACACACTCCCCCTCCCCTTCTGTCTTTTGGAAAGGGGGAGAGAGCAATGATGCACAGGGAAAGAAATACGTCACATAGATGAATGAAAGATGAGGACGGAAGGAAAGAATAGACTAAATGAACAGGGGAGTTTGGAAGTAGGGACCAAAAAAAGTGTAAATGAATTGACAGGTTAAAAAGCTAAATGACAGCGGGCTTGGAGGATTGGGGAGAAAGACAGAAGAGAGGGTGGAAAAGGTGACAGGATGAAGAGCGGGAGAGGTGATGAAAGCAGAGGGTGGGAGAGATGATAAGACTACCAAGGAGAACAGGGAAAACCTAATGGTGAGAGAATCAAGGTTAGATATAGAGAACAAAAGGAATCATAATAACATCATCAGGTTGATTTCAAAATCTCTATTGGGAGGCAACCATTCCTATTGCACCCTTTTCAGCTGTGAGCAGAGAGCTAGCAACAGCGTGCTCACCTCCCCCACCCCTGCTTCTCCTTTACGTGCAGGGAGCTTGCCTGTTACCAAGGTGTTAACATCTTACAGTAACCAGTCATTTTTCTGTCTCCCTCCCCCTGGCACTCCCTTTACACGTTTGGGTATACAATATCTATCTTTACATGTGTGGGTATACAATATATATCCTGTACATGTGTGGGTATACAATATATATATTGTACATGTGTGGGTGTACAATATCTCTATCCTTTACATGTGTGGGTATACAATATACAGTATATCATGTGCATGTGTGGGTATACAATATCTATCTATATATTTTTGTAAACAATATACAGTTCTAGATTTCATTTAAAGCTAATTATATGATATAAGTTAAATGCATTATTTTCAATCTAGCAATAAATATAGTGTTCAACCTCATTAACTGCATAAACAAAATGTAGATTCTAGGAATAGCAACTAACCGCTACCGTCCTCATGCTAATCAGACAGCCGACGCACATCTGTGTTTTTCTGTCATCTCCAGCATCAGAGAACATCAGTCTTCTTGAGGTGTGACCTCCAACTTAAAGGAGCATTTATTTATTCAAAGACTGTGTAGGACAACCAATGCCACTTTCCAAAACTGGCATTATGGTATACTATTCAGATTTTCTTTTTATGTAACTGTCTGACTGACTAACTCATAGTGACAAATAATATTTGGCCATGAAGTGAGAGGTAGGTTTGTGTGTGTGTGTGTGTGTGCGCGCGCGCGTAGAGAAGGAGTTTGAGGATATTTCAATGGCTATCTAAATTTGGCACACAGATATAAAAACACTGCAATGCAAATAGCATGATGGATAACACAGCCAGTGTGTCAGAGTTCTGTCTGCTTGCCAGGACATATAAGAAGAAAGGTACAAAGATGCATCCTGTGACATACATGGATGATTTGTAAGATTTCTATACAGGAAGTCAAACCCAGGTCTGTGTTGCGAAAGGATGAATATCTTGACAGGAAGTGGCTCAGAAGAAAGACAGTAAAAAATACAATCAGCAAGGCATCCTATACTGCCTCCACAACCTCATAAGGGGCACATTATCAGTAACCACAACTTGCAGACAACCTTCCTGCTCATGATCATTACACTTAATGCAATTCTTATGCAAAAACTTATTAGTGTTTGACATCCAAATGCTACTCAAAGGTGACTAGTGATAGTAAATAAATCGCGTCAGATCACATTTAATTAAAGAATTAAAGAATTCTACTTGGTGCAATCGGTGAAAAAGTTCACGATTTTTGTATTTAGGAAACGTCAATGTAGTCATTTGGTTTCAATGCAGTACGGCAAGGTAGTTATTCATCTCTATAACAGCAGTATGTCAATACATGATTTATTAGAAAGACACTGCTTTTCACCACTACACACTGCATGTACATACCAGTAAAAGTGTTAGCTTGATGTTTCCAATACAATATGACAGACATACATTGTCTTTATGCAACAAAGAAAACGTCTTGCTCTCTCACATCAAACAGAATGCTTTTTGAGCCATGGAATCATGGCCGTGAACTGAATTGTGGTTTCATTGGTCCTTTTACCTAGCTAGACAACAATCTATCTTTCAGACCATATCTCTTGTCTAGTCATTTTGGTGTCACATGTATAATAATATGACAATGTCATATTATAATATGAGTAAATAAATAATGACACATTCTGCAACTGGGTGTGGACATGAGCTGGGTCTGTTACAAAACAGTTTTAGGGTGGATGTCAGTTAAGCAGTAATTTGCAAATAGGACTTCCACTTTTTTTTAGAAATCAGCAAGATAAAAACATAAATAACACAAGTCTCAAGCTCCTTGATCTACTGTCAAAATAACAGTTCTCAAAAATAATCTATATTTAGGTTTGTTTGAAATCTGTTTTCCTCTTTCCAGCAAAAAAAGGTTGAGTTATCTCTCTTCATTGATAGAGGCCCTACAAGACTGAGAGAACAACTAAGTAGAACTCGTCGCCTCATCTCAGTTAAAAACATGCATTTTTAAGATGGTTTAATTGTTGTGAGCATGTGTTGAGTACACAATATTAATGTAAAAGAGAAAGATTACCCATAGAAGTTTAACTGACACTTTAATATCAAGAGGATAGAGAAAATGGTGAACAAAATGTCTACTTTACAGTAAGGACAACAGCTGAAACAAGTTGTTCTGGTTTTGTGTACCGTAGGCCCACAGCCTTTTACTGATCATTTATCATCTACAGTTCGGAAAGCAATAGAGATCGGATTGCATTGTGAAGTACACGTAGCTCTGATGCTCTGCTAATTAACATGGGTGTACTTCCCCCAAGTGCTTAAACCAACAAAAAGTACATTCAAATAAATCTACAATGGAGTTCTGTCAATGATACGTTGAAAGCTGAGAAGCCTTCCTGCATCAAAGAGGGAAGGGGGGAGAGTTGTGGCATCGTTCCTTGAAGATACTGTATGTGCAGGCATTCTCTCACCTTGGATGCTGTGAAGGTAAACCTTCAGGCCGGAACGCAACTGCTGATCCTCTACTCTCTGGAGTTGTTTCAACAGTTTGGCAAAGTTGACCTTCATGGACTCGTGCCGCTTTACCTCAGCCCGAATTGCGTTGGACTTCAAGATATTTTGGTTGTTCATTTCAGCACTTGTGCGTGTCTTTACTTCAGACGAAAATTGTACATCGTGTGTCCATCTGCGCACGTCTACTCATCTACTTCTACCGTTCTCCCATTTATCCCACACACTCCTTTCAGCCTTTGATCAGCCAAATGATAGATTTCTATATTTAAAAAAAGAAACATGTATGAACCATCATTCAAGTGTCTGCAAAAGAACTTCCTAGTGCATGTATTATTATCATATTACTTCCTTATTTAAAAGCGTATCGGCCTGATCGTCTGTTTTGGACATATACCACAGATCTGACACCTGGTGGAGCAGGGCCAAATTTACAACAAACTTTCTATAGGCTGTAGCCAAATTATTTTCAGACATGTATGTTTTACTATAATAGTATTTTGGTATAACATGAGGGCTTTGTTGACTTAAGTATTACCTCGACTTTTTAGCTAAACTAGACTACATGTATATTAAGTTAATTTAGCAGAGGCTTCTATCTAAAGCAGCAAACACATAGAGCATACATTTTGCCAAACACATTCCGAAATAAGTTTAATCCAGTTTAATAAGATACCATCTTAGGCTTCTTTGACCTACTCTCTCATTTCTTTAAAATAAAACTCAAGAACAAACATCTGTAACTACTACAGTGGTGGACAACATCGTTGGTTAGTCGCGGTGGTTGTTGATTCGCATATATTTTATGCGCGTTCCAGATAAGCCAATCATATAAGACTAAGTACTAAGTCGATTAGAGCCCCGTTTAGAAAAACTACGGATTTGCTCAAACATCAAGATATCCGTTTTAACTTTCAGTTTAAAGGAACAGCGGTGGTTAGCTAGTTTCACCTACAATGTTTATCGAAGAATAAACAGACATAACTTGTGGATATTATAATAAAATCAGCATGGTTTGTGGGGGTTTTACGTGCTATAAAAATGCTCTTTGTTCCCTTAACATAGTATACATGGTAAGTGAGCTACGCAATCTCAATTATTAGTAACGTTACCAGCTGTCGCTAAGTTAGTTAGGCTAGCTATTTAAATGATTGGTGGTAACTAAGTTTTCCCCGGAGGTCAATGTCCGCAGTGCAGTGGGACCAACTCAAAAACACGAATGTGTAATGAACTTTAAATTAGTTAGCTAACAACTGAGTTTGCCAACACTGAAACTGGATTTATGACTTCTGAAAACCATGGCATAATCAAGTTGAACACTTCAGCTAAAAGGGCAACAAGCTAGGGGTCCGTCTGAGTTGGTCAGACAGCTGTTAGTAAAAGCTCTTTAGTGGCAAGTTACGCATTACACTCAAGTGTGAGTGAACTATCAACGAAGGGGGCTTAATTTATTCGCTGACTTGTATTGTAGCCACCTTGGTTTCAAAATAAGAAATGAACTAAATCAGACATCAGTTTCCCACTTTTTAGTTTGACGTGTTTTTACCGAATATGTAATTACTAAAAATGTGTCTCTCTACAGTATGTATGATTTGTTCATATAATCTTGCATTCTCTCCGCCCTAGTTGGTCGGTCTACTATTGATTGGAGTGGCAGCATGGGGCAAAGGCTTTGGCATCGTGTCAAGTATCCACATCATTGGTGGGGTCATTGCTGTAGGCTTCTTTCTACTGCTCATCTCCATCGTAGGCCTCATAGGAGCCCTAAACCACCACCAAGTCATGCTTTTCTTTGTATCCTTTTCCTGTACCAATAATTTTTTATGCAATGTCTTTTTTTATTGTTGTTTTGCTTAAGGATTTGTGTTTTGTAAGTTCGATGACATATGTCAGACTGAACAAGCTACAGCTCCTTGACTATTTCCTCCCCAGTACATGGTGATTCTGCTCCTAGTCTTCATTTTTCAGTTTGGAGTGTCCTGCTCCTGCCTGGCTATTAATGTTGAGCAACAGGTATGTGTATATTCAGTTGTCTGTGCAAAATATTATTCAATTCCTTTGTGGCTTTCCATGTCAGTCACTGAAAGTGTTTATTTACAATCTGGAAATAATGCGATGATAATAATATTGGGTTTGCAAACAGGTGAAACTGTTGAACACTTCATGGGGGCTGATGGGCAAAGACACACGTTTGGATTTGGAGATGAAGCTGAACTGCTGTGGGCTGTTGAACACAACTGCTAACCAAGAGCAATTTGCTATGGATGTGCAGTTATGCAATGCAGTGAGTATGATCAATATAGTTTTTCCTCTGAAAACAGGGGTAACCAATGGGAACCAATCCGTAATCGCGCAAGCAGAAGTACAGTGTCAATGCTGTAGTTAATGTAAAGTGTTGTTGTGAACATCCATGTGACTGCAGGAGTGTAAGAGAGCTCGGTGTTACAGCTGTGGAGACATGATGCTGCAGCACGCCTCGCAGGCTCTGACCATCCTGGGAGGAGTCGGGCTCTTCTTCAGCTTCACAGAGGTCTGTCTGAACTCTCCTGAGCAGCATCTCCACTGCAGGAACTTTGTCCCCAAACTCGCTGCTTTTCCAACACAGGAAGCTGAGACTGCATTGAGTAAACCAGTGTTTCCCAACCCTGGTCCTTAGGGAACACCTATCCTGCATGTTTTAGATGTTTCCCTGCTCTAACACTCCTGATTCTAATGAACGGTCATAAGCAGGCTTCTGCAGAGCTGAATAATGACACGGTCATTTGAATCAGGTGGACCACTGGAGTAAACACGTACCATAACAACCATAATAAGGACCATAACGGAAGTCGCTGCGGACGGCAGACAAGCATCGTTGTTTGGCTGCCTTGGTGGTTGAATATGGTGAAAATGTCAGCGGACTAATGTGTCAAATGTTCTCCAGAAGGTTCCTGTTGTAGAACATGGCTAACAATGTGCTGAAACAACCTTTTACTTCCTTGAAAAGTAGTTCTTGGGTGAACACGTTCCAGTGACTTGTGGTGGAGATGCAGTTGGAGATGCAGATATACAGTATACTAAACAATGTTGAAACCCACAGTTGACTGTGGGTTTTGACTTTCCAAAAACAAGCATTGGTATGTAGCTCCCTTTTTTATTAGAACTCACTAGAGTGCTAACCTATCACACTTGGCTTTTTTCCTGTTTCAGATCTTGGGAGTGTGGCTGGCTGCACGTTACAGAAACCAGAAGGATCCACAAGCAAACCCCAGCGCATTTCTATAGGAAGAGACCAAAGAGGAGCAACAACATAGAAACCATGCCAAAAAATGCACACATTAGAGACACGTGCACACTGACAGTATGTACACACAGACACTTTTGTTCACTTCTAAAATGAGACTTTTACACAGAATGGGGATGAATCTTGCAATCCCGTAAGAACTACTGGTTGAACACAAAGTTGACATTGTAGTAAGGATATACATTATGGGTATTGACTCTACTTGTTAACCTACATGTAAAACACTTGCACATTGATTCATCTAAAGTCATCAGTACTGTGTGTATAAATATGCCCTGGGAAGATAGTTTTCTTGTGTATGGTCAATTGGTTAAATCATGTAGAGGCCATAGCACAAAACTACTTTTGGCCTTGACATGAGACTAATAATAAATAATAATAGATTTTATTTATGAAGTGCTTTTAATTCCAAGGAACCTCAAAGTGCTACAGTAAGATTACTAAAAACATGTTCGAACAGATAAATAAAAACAATACAACAATAAAAACAATCAACATATAAAAGCCTTTCTAAATAGAAAGTCTTCAGGTTTGCTTTAAAAGAGTTCAGGCTCTGTACTGATCTCAATTCGATGGGAAGGTGGGTCCACAGCTATTTCCCTGCTACCATCTGTCATGACTATGTTTAATCTGCAAAAACAATCTTCTGTGTATAATAACTTAAAAGTGCCTGCATAAAGTAAATACAATATTTTTTCCCTTTCAACCTACACATCTTTTTGCAGCGTTCTCCAAATTCAAACGCTGCCAAAGGAGGTGATTTGTCCTCATTTTAATGATGCAACCTTTGCAATTAAAATGGATTCTTTGTGCCCATATCGGAAGGACTTAAGACAATACAGAAATGGAAATGAATGATTCTCTTTGGTTACAGTTACAGCTGTATAAATCATGTCACAATTTTTTTGTTTATTTCTCACACTCAATTGCGCCAATTTCAAAATATAATCTTAATATTGAAACAATTGGGAGTGTTTACCATGCGAGTTAAAAAATAAAATCATGGGGCCTTCATAAGTGGTTTCAAATCTCCCAATTTTTTTAAATAACTTGTTCTGATTAGAAGAGTGTGTTCATGCAAATAGGGTGCTACAGAAATGAGTGCTTGTGATGCTACAGAAGAGCTTGTTATATGCTCAAGAGTTGTCTACACAAGTGTCTTCTAACTGCACTGTGGAATAACTTGCATAAATCATAATTAGTAATCACTAATTAAGAAGACAATGTGAGTCTCCAGGTGAATGGAGATCTGTACTTCACAAACATTGGGCTTTCATTTTAGTGCTTAAAATAGAAAAGTTAAAGATCGAGTTTGTTGCTTTTCTTGCCAACCAGTGGAACGGTACTGGCATACATTTCTAGAACATTTGGAAATTCTTCCATCTGGAAACACAATGTATTTGTCTTACTAGTGTCCATCTACTTGTGTACTTGTAATTGATTTAACAAAATGTATTCCAAGATGTTTTATATTGCTTTAACATTTTATTTATTAGATGGGACAATATATTAAATCAGGTAATAATTGTCAAGGGTCCAAGTAAATCCTGGTAACTATTTGAATGAGGTTTCTTTGTCAGTACTTTCTGCATCAGACAGATGTGTTTGTGCTCTAGCATGGGCCTGTCTTTGCATCCTGTAAATGGTACATGTGGATATTCATCTGCTGTTGATATTTCTGCCTTCAAAACCTACTGATGACCTATTTACCATCTGCACCCATTGTATTATTTTAAGGTACTCGTTTGCTTTAAATGCTGATTGCAGACCTTTGCGTATTCAGCAACTTGTCCCTCTCTGAAATCATATTAAAAACAAGACCAAATTTGTACATTCTCGCTGTTGAATAACGCAGCCAATTTATTACTTGAGCAGCATGTATTTATTTTTGTAGCACTGGTACAATTCATGTTTTTTTCATGGAATGAAGGAAATACTTGATACATAACATTCTTTGGCCCTGTAACCTGTTTACCAATTGCCAGTTAGCGGGTGTGTACTTATGTTTGCATCAAAAACATAATGAGCTTATAGATAACTGCAACAAATACACTGGCTATCAGTCCAGGTTGAGGATGTGCTTCAACAAACATTTCATTTAGGGTAATGAAAGCTTGAGCATCCTTCAGTTTCATATTCCTCTTTAAGACTTCAGTAAGGGGTCCATCAGGTGCATGTGTCCATAGAGGTGTGTGGTGCTAGTTACATTGACCAAACAGACAAGTCTGAAATGCACTGTGCGAGTGACAAGGAACATAGTGATGTCAGGGTGACACTAGCACATTGCCACTCCTATGCCGTTCATCTCAACTCTTTACCTAAGTCTCTGTCTCTTCCTCTGAGAAATACTTGTGTTCTAAAGCACTCAATGCAGAGATTCTTCTCAAGGGATCAAATGTTAGCATTTCCTGAGAAACATAAAAAAATGTATAAGGTTGCATAACATTTACTACTCCAGAATAGCATAGAATAGCATAGAATAGAATTTAAGGGGCTTGACAATCTTAATCAAACAAATACACTGTTTAAAGTGTACAGAAAAACCAGAAGTCTTACCAGCAGAAGTTCTGCTCCTTGGTTATTGATCTCTGGAACATAGTGTGTAATTGGTCGGCGGCTGACAGGACTGAAATTATTTCGTGAAAGTGTGACCTCGGCAGGCCAATCTTCATCCAGTGGTAAGCCAATTACCCTAAAAAAGAACATCCACCAGTCAAACGTCAAAGTCTGTCAAAGCTCCCCAAGCAGATTTAAACACAATTAACTGGAGCAATCGTAAGGATTCATGTAATACTCACTCAAAAATCTTTCCAAGTTGGTCCACTTCTGATTCACCACAAAACAAAGGCCTGAATAATAAATTTTAAATAGACATTAATATACAGTATGTGGAGCTGCAAAGAAATGACTATAGCAGCCCAAGAAGTCCAAGTCTTTTTTTTTTTTTAGTTCCTGCTGACCTTTGCTCATGTCTGTGCTAGATTGTATGGCCCATGTCTGACCCTCCTTTGTGTGCACTGGTGTGATCTTTAGTTTGGTGCCATAATGATAAGAGAAGAATTCATCTGCCCCATAACAGCAACAGTACTGTGAAAAACGCAATATCACCACCAGGCAGCAGCAGATGGATTGCAGGAAAATGTTGGAAACCTTCACGTCAGAAAATCTGAGTCGAAATGTTTAGTACAAATCACTTGGATATTCATTTGAATGACCATTACTGGGCGTGCTCACTCACTTGCGCCGGAACATCTCTGCAAAGATGCAGCCAGTGCTCCAGATGTCCACAGGTGTGGCATAGGTGGACTGGAGCAAGACCTCTGGAGGCCGGTACCACAAGGTCACCACCTGAAACACAATGAAAGGTTAGTGTATGATTGTGTATGTTTCTATGTCTGTGTGTGTTTGTTTGTTTTCTTACCACAGGGGTGAGGGCCATGTGGCAGCTGTAGATCCTGGCCAGTCCAAAGTCAGCCAGCTTCACCTGGCCTCTGCTGGTTACCAAAATGTTCTCTGGTTTCAGGTCCCTGTGCACTACACGGTTTGAGTGTAGGAACGCCAGGCCACACAATAACTGGCGCATAAGGTCCTAGCACATACAGAACACGCATTTAACCTGTGAACCAGGCTCTGTCCACATTACTGTCATATCCACATACACATAAGTCCTTGAAAATCCTATTTGTGTGTCAATTATACTGACCAGGAAGCATAAGATGAAGCTATTTATGTCATCTCGATTCTTACTCTGATGCGGCAGGGGGCTAGTCCTGGGGCTGGGGCCTTCTCTAGATAGGTCTTGAGATCCTGGTCCACATGCTCAAACACCAGTGTTACTTTAGTTTCCTGGTCTGTCCTCAGGGTGGCACACACATCCATAAGCCTGGGGTGCACAGTAAAACACACAACACATTCTCATGCCATTTTCTCTCAAAGGAAGGCATTGGCTGTCAACACTGTAGTGTACTTCATGGAACAAACTTCAGAGAAGTCAGACTTTGTGCATATGGGCTTTATCTTCCATGTATTTGTTTGGGTGGTAAAGTTACGTTCACAGAAAATAGCAAAATCTTCTCTAGCTATATTTGAAAATAAATCTTTTCCAAATATATTGTTATGTTAGAGTTGTTCCAAGTTCTTCATCTGGGTTTTTGCTTTGTAAATACGTGCTAACAAGCTTTAAAAAAGGTTTTTACTAAAACTAGTGATTTGTGAGGATGTGTGTAAGTACATGCCTGGCATGGGAAGCATAAAAAAGTATATAAAAGTCTTACTTGACCACGTTGGGATGGTCAAACTGTTCCAGTCTCTTAAGCAGAGCCACTTCTCGGACCGTAGAGATAGGAAGGCCATCTTGATCAGTCTGGACACGCACACTTTTCAAAGCCACAAACTGGCCACTGTCCGTGTCCCGAGCTTTATACACCGTTCCATAAGCCCCTCCACCTATCTCAGCTACAGGCTCATACTGCACCCTACTGCCCTGGGCCATCGCCTGGCAAACTTACTGACTTATAGTTCAGAGCAGGGAGACAGACAAACAGAACAGACATGTGCTGACACCTTTAGAAAAAATACATACAAATGGAATGTGTGTGTCTGTGAGTGTGTGCTTTCTGTTCTTACCTGATGCCCACTGAAACAAGGGTTTGGTCAAAAGGACATTCCTGCGGTCAACCACTGGCTGCCTGCAGACATGGTAGAGATACAAGGTTTGAGACATCGAAAATGGACAGTTGTGTTTTCATTCGGATATCTAAATAAATCTGTATTTCCACAACTTCAAGTATTCGTCCTGGACTTACAGACGAATCATTCTTATTTTCTTCTAAATGTTAATAAGGAGATTACCATGCCCCTAATTTAGCAACTCGGCAAGACATTGAGGAAGAGAGAGCTCGTGGTATTTGGATGTAGACGCCTCAACACGTGGTGTTGTCCATAGTTCATGGCGCTTTCTTTGTTTATTAATCTCAACCAAGACGGTGGATAAAATGACGAAACCTCAAGTAAATCCACCAACGTGGCAAAATCGAGCAGCAATTGTGCATATCAAGTTTAGTTTGTATTGTTAACCATATCTGCCTATGCGCTTCCTTATTATAAACTTAAGATTTTCACACAATATCAAAAACAAAGTAAGAAACTTCTAAGTACAAACCATTATGGAAAAGTCCTCTGCTTGGTAAAGCTATTATTTATTCTGGAGTGATAATGGTAGCTTGTTAGAACAACTCACCACGTTTGTTGTTTTCTGGCCAAATAGCAGCCAAGTAAAATGTGGCTATCCTGTGTTATAAAAGCATTAAGGAGCATTAAATTGTACCTTCTCGTATGGAAACACATGCGTTGTCACTCGTGCATTGATCTGTAAGTATTCGAGTGGAACAGTTGTATTGGTCTTCGATAAACTGTTAGATTAACTTCGGCCTTCACTTTTTTTAACACTGCCAAATCTTTTGGGTGAAACGGAATCGCTTCCTGTCTATAGGCGGAGCCAAGTATGCAATGACGCGTTTACCATCAAAGTAATCTACTCTTTCTTAACAAATTCATATGAACGCATTAGATCACAGCGGTACCCTTTCCCGTTGTAAACTATCGTTCTGGTTATTGATGTATACATCTTATTAATATGCTGGTCTCTTTGTAAAAGATTGCATTACAGTTTGTAACATATGTATGTAAATAAGCACCCCATGATAAAACCTATTTTAATTGACCGAACATTATATAAATTCTCTAACATGGGCTACTAAAGATTTTTTCCACATTTCACACTCAAAAATTTTTGTGCACTCCTTACTACCGGTCTAGTGAGTGTGCGATGCAATTGTTCGCAGCGGGGTGATGACTGGACACGAAAACACCTCCCAGTCGTCTCCAGTAGGCTACTCCGATTGGAGGACAACTGCTGTTGCTAGGCTCATATACAAATCTGGTTTGCTGAGAGAAGCTGACTGCATTCCTAAGCAGTCAGTTTTGAGTGAGCATATATGAATGCCGATTTAGTTCCAGTTCACTTAGTAATAGATTTGGCAACACATCTTCATCTTATCTTCTTCTATCAGAAAGTCATTCGTCGTTTCAGCTAGTTTGACGGCATGTTGTTATTTTTGAAAGTGATGTAAGCCAGATCTGTTTGTGTGCCTGTTTCTTTTCATTACAACAAAAGAAGCCTTTTATGGAGGTCGTGCACTATACCTTGTTATTGATCTAACCTCGGAAGGCCTTTGACAGTAGTTTCCACTAGAGGGCATCGTAAGCTTGTGCGTCGACACGTATTTGCTTTACACAATGTTTTCATGGAGACAAGTTGATGTGTCCCTTTTTGATATGTTTCAGTCTGTTTTGTTACACACACACAACATATGTTAACTTTCGCTAGTATTGATTTGTGTGTGAATATTGTGTACGCAATTGATTTTTTGTATGTTTGTATGACAACAGTTTAAAACGTTTCAGAAATGGCCCCTCAGAGAAGTGAAACGATTCAACTGTCAACTAGTGGTGATCATTTGAAAAACCTGTGCCAGAATTAGCCCAGAACACACACCAAATTCTTAACGATTATGAATTACAATAACAGGCATAACAAGAGGAAAGGGAAAAGTCAGTGTCGTCCCAGAACACTACAACCTATAAGGCGTCTTGAATTGTATTCTTGTGATCCTTCATTTAGCACTGGCATATATGATGTGTCATATGTTGCGCCCACTAAAGACATCAGAGCAAGTTGTAGCACCTCTGATTAGAGGGTGTGCAAAATGTTTGTTAGAATGCAAGAATACACTATATGGTTGTATACAATCATCTGTATCAGCCTGAAATGAAATGAACCCGAGGGGATTGTTTTAAATGGAACTTTGCATCCTTATTTATGTGGAGCACTTTTACAATGGACAGAAATTGTGAAATTGAGCACACTTCTACTTTTGTAGGACTGAATAATTCAAATAAACTGCCAAAGCCTAATAAAGGGCTTTCAAAGCTTTAGATTCTTGAGACAGTTTTCAACACCATGTTGAGTTTGGATGTGACTGGAAAATGTAGGGCTCCATCCTGTCAGCTAACCCTCCAGAAGGCCCTCTGCCAGGACACTCCTCGCCATGCAGTCCCATGTGCCAAGATATATTTCTATCAGAATGACTAGGTATGGCATTGGTTGCAGCATTGAGTTGGGTGACCATCTGTCCACCAGTACAGATAACAAGTTCTTAGCAGCCGAACTGCTATAGTCATTAGAGTAGAGAGCAAAAATATGTCTGTATAAAAAAGACATAATACTGTATTTCTAACTTTCCTAAAGATAATGAGTGAGGAAATATATGCACCCATCTGGGATTTATTGGTGGTCTCTAGCTGCTTCCATGCACACAATAGTGATTATTATCCAAAAAGCATGACTCAAAGACCTCATGATAAGACAACTCTGTCTGCCAGCACCATCAATGTGTATGTTCTATGGGCCACATGGCTGACTGGGTAGACAGACTGTGCTCAGCTAAGATGGAATGGTCACCATATTTGTGTGCTGTGGGGGAGGGGGGGAAGCACTTTAGGGTGGAGAAAGACAAACAGAGACATAGGTGTTGCCTTAAGCTTTATTGGACACATCTTAGAGTGACGTGACAATGTGATAATCCATACTTATCTTAAGACAACACTTATTTTATTTGTATTTATGGTGAATATGCATATTTAAGGTTAGGGTCGAGTATACATAATATTTACAAGTTAGTTTTATAGTTCAGTGCAAAGTCAATCTGCTATATTGGATGAAGAGACTGCAACCTGATTAAAACCTGGAACCCACTGGTGAGAAGAGTGCTCTCTGTATTCATGGTTTGTTTTCACTACTGGCCGCTGCTTTTAATGCCCTAACTTTAGGCACAAACATAAAACAGATCATATATCTGTATAACATAACTGTTATCTTGCGTTAATTACAAACCAGACAGATTGGTCACCACCCAATGCATCTGGACCAGACTGTACATTAGGCTTGCATTTGATTTAGGCCAGCGACAGACACATCACAATTTGTTCTTAAATTGAAACATATATTTTATTTGTAATCAGGGAACCTGTTGTTTTTTTTTTGCAGGTGTGCAGGTCAATGATAGTTGAAATATAATTGAATTGTTAGCTACGGTGCAATAAAGGTTTCTTTCCATGTTTCGTCTTAGTTTAGCTGGACTGGAATGCTCTTTCCATGGCCCTGAAGAATAGAGGATTCTTCACTGCAAAGATACTCGTAGATACTCGTAGATGTACCACTTTCCTTAGCGGGCTGCCTAAATGTCTGTAGACACAGAGAGCAGCGTTTAGATTTCCCGGGATACTCCTAATAGCACGTGGCTGCAACGTCACATGGAAATCAGCACCTCGGACAGCGCGGCTTCTGCCAATGCGCAGCACAACGGTGGATCTTTCCCCATCACCCATAGAGAGGATGGAAAATGTTTAAGAAAACGAGAGGACAACGACAGATGAAGACGTCTGCATTTTAATTAGCATGTTTTCTATCGACCGGATTTTACATTTGCCCTACCTTGAAATAGGATGTAAATATGTAATAGAGTCGAATTGCAAAGCTAACATGTAAAATAACGTTGGATTGTTATTGTAAGAACTGAATGACTAGTTATCATTCATAAATATATAATTGATAGGCCTGTCTGAAAGTTTAACGAGGGTGGCGATGTAATCGTTTTGTTTAATTCGTCTGTTCGGGATTCTTCCCTGACATCTTCATTCGTCCTGGTGTGTTGTGCAGGAATGGTTGCAGGAAAATGAAAAAAACCAGCATGGAAATGCACTGCCAAATGGATATGGGTTTTTCTACAGATTTCTGTCTTGTATGATCCTGTGTAGGCCTAAAATGCGAACACGTTGGATTGTAAAGTGGCTTACGGACTTGAGTGGAGGAGGAACAGTGTGGGACGTGTTCGCTATCTATCAGCCAGAATAAATACAGTAAGGAAAAATAGGTGACTGGTGATCTGATGGCAGGCTAGCATGCCACTGAGGGACAAACAAAAGACTAAACTCGTCTTTTTTGGATAAATCACGTGCGAGCAACTCAAACATGCCTCGGTGGATTTTCTGATGTAACGTCGACACCTGTTTTTGATAATATTTTCTATCATCCCTTAAACTCCAACGGCGCCCCGCTCCTTATCAAAATAGAATAGGCTACAACATTTTCGCTGCGAACCTTGGACAGCTTGATGCAAGGATTGCTGCTGTGCCATAATAGTGACATTTCAAGATACAAAATGTGCAGTAGACAATTCAGTTGGACATTAATAGCAACTGACTACGCTCTTTGCGTTAATTGAACCTCTGGAGTTTTATTTATTTATTTTTTGCTCCAGCTTGCATTGGATTCAGACAGAAAGAGCCTGCCTATCATGAAAAAAACTTCCGCATTGTCTGTACCTAATACACATGGTGTAACCAGAGAAATTGTAACTTGAGTGAGCTCTTTTTACAAAAGGATAAGATATTTAAATATCTACTGACCGGAATTTGAGATGCACAGCCATGTTTTTTTTATAGACACCTCTGATATTTTGTTTTGATATCAATAGCTTGAACCAAATAGCACTGGGTCATAGGTTTATGATTCGCGAAATAATTCACTTATAGCCAAATTAGTATAATGATAATAGTTGAATTACGGCCGTTTTTGATATGTGCCAAGTAATTGATTCATCCAACTCCATGCGTTCTATTTCACGAAGCCGAATGTTGCCTATTTAGTTCAGAATGTTTAAGTACCGGATCCGTATGTTTTTCAATGAACTGAAAGTTCTGGTTTTGATGCGGTCTGGCTCAAGACGGAGTACCGATTCAGACACAGACCCAGACAGACGAATAAGCATGCGAGGACTTAGTATGGGAGGCTGTGGATGGCCTCCATTCGACTGCTCAAACCGTGATGATGAAGAGGAGTACTATGGTACCGACCCTCGGCCTCGGAGCCTTGCATTTGAGGAAAAAGATGCGAAACTCCAAGCGGGCCTTGACGCCGTTTCGCTCACCAGTAGTTTGGACAGTGGCATGCGCTCACCGCAGTGCCGAATCTGCTTCCAGGGCCCTGAACAGGTAGGCTTACTCAGAAGACCTTGTCCAATTGGTTTTGTGATGAACTCGGGTTTCATTCATCCAGGTTTTAAGTTTTTTTGTGATCATGGATATCTGAGGTTAAATCAATCCACACACAACGAACCCTCTGAGATTCTTTGGTGGAAAATGGGGAGGAATCCAAACTTCCAGACATGACCCACGTTTCATGGGGTTCTGCTTCATTTACAAGAAGAACATTAGACAGCTTCTAGTTTATTATAAAGTTAAGTGTAGGCTACTGAATGTAGAATACCTTCTATCTTTGGATGAGCACTTAATGTTATCCATCATTCTACATTATGAACATTTACAAAATTGAGATAATGTTTTAGTTTAACCTCAATACGCTACTTCTTGTTTATTGCAAACTGTTTGTTTACTGTTTAACTGTGCTTGCTCAATTTGTCAAGATTACCTGAACTGTAATCTGATGTGTTCCTTGCCGTCAGTTTCAGCAGTTTGACAGCTGAGCTCCTGAGAAATTGCTTTGACAGAAAACATTAAATTTCATCCTTGAAAGAGTACGCGATACAAATCGTGCCTAATGAACAACCGACTATGAGGGAACAACTTCATTTAAAGTTGATCATTTTAGATTTGGGGTGAAATTATAATTGATTATGTCTGATTCTGGAGATTTAACACCAAAACACTTCTGTTTTACCATACTCAACGTTTGGCACAGACATTCCATTCGCCAAGCATGGCAAGTGGTATTTCAGAAAATGTTCTGTTGCACCATGTCTAATGATATAGAGATCGTCAGAGGGAATCTAACGAGACATAACCCTTGAACACTTTTAATTGGGCTTGGTTGTGTCCTTTGAAAGCAGACACGTGGGCATGGATGATAGAGCAGAGATGACAACATTACGTAGAGTTGATTTATAGGATTGTCATCATGAGCACTCTGTGCAGAAGAACAAGAGCAATGAAGAAGACTGTAGACTCTTGTAGCTAGAAACCGCTGTGTAGCTAGAGCTCCTGAACACAATCGCTGATCTCAGTCTATTTTTATTCTACCTTTCAGTGGAAAGGATAATCCTTCACAAAAATGTAAATGTCCTTATATGGGGTCCCTTTTGAAAGCCGTCCCCAGAAAGTGAAGGAGCTTTGGAGGGGTCTTACTGAAGTAGTGAAAGAGGTGAGGGGAGATCATTCTTAAAACGATCAATCGGATATGGTTTTCAAAATCTTATTGAAAAGACCCAGTTTTTCTGTTCTTTGCAGTGAGGTGGGGCATATGCATGTTATGTGGCTCTGTGCTTTATGCAAGAGTGATGATGTGTAAGGCATTGGACTGCAGGCAGTATCTGACATTCTTTCAGCATCCCTGGGGAGACATACTCTTAACCACAACGCTAAATGATGAACAACATGCAAATCAAAGGGTCAGAATCAAACTCATTTCATGATTCCTGTAAATGATAACCTCACATTTTGATAGTTGTAGCAAGTGACTTAGTGAGTAAGTGAGTGAAGGAGGTAGAAAACGAGGGAATCAAGTAGTTTGGGCGGGACTAAGTCAGTGTATAAAATGAGAAGTGTATGTACAATACGTGTTTGTGTATGTGAGTTTGTGTGCATGTGTGCATAGTGCATCCCGAATAGTTGGATCTTCATGGACCAATGAGAGAATAAGATTGTATTGGGATGATAAGAACTGGGAAAAAGTGGGGGGTGGAAAAAATATGCACAGGTAAGCAAGTGGGCCAGGAAAGGGTTAAGTATGGCAGTGATATAAAGCTTACAATAATATGTTTAATAACTGAAGAGTAAACATGGAAATGTCATTTTGCATTCGTAGGATTTATTTGTATCCGTTAAGTCGCTCCTCCGCATGGGTGATAATTACTACATCAATTTCTAACCAAGTCCACAAGTCTAGTGACTGACTTGCTTTGATAGTCATGCCTGCCTCTTTAAAGTTCAGGGCTTCAATATTTTCATGTTGGTGTAAAAAATAATGTTTCCATAAAACCAGGAGTTCAGTTTACACTTTGAGGAATCCCTTGGGGAAATGAACAGATGTACAGTAATTAAAGAGTACAGTTCCCCCTATAACATATTTTCTGTCCCTTTCTCTTAGGTTTGCTTCTCTAAATTGATTCATCAGGTTAAGGGATCTTAACAAGGGATGGCCTAGCATCCCTGGTGTTTGCCATTTACCTCGACAAACACAATTAACCATCTTGTCAGGGACCATGAAATATTCATGCTCATTAAGCCCGTGGCGGACAGCAGGCCCTCCGGGGTCCCAGGGCAGGTTTGGAGGCCCCGCTGACACTGTCAACCTGGGAGTGAGATATGGACAGTCTGCGTAGTGTCTGATTTCTCTCTCTGTCACTCTCACACTTCCTCTCCCTGACACGTCTCAACATCATAGTCTTGTTTCATGAGTGTGAGGTCTTGCTCCCTTATTCTGTTTATCAATAAACTTGAAACCCGAGGAGAAAAGGTTGATACTTCCCTAATTATTATGATAACTTAGGTTGATCTGTTTACTCACAGCACAGTGTTAATATCTTTAACTTGTATTAATCTTTATGAAGTTCAACTGTTATCATGAGCTTACTCACAGGAATGTAATGTTTAATTAGCTGTGATATTTATGTCACCCCTGGTTCACTGCCCTCCATGATATTACACTCAGAGACATTGATGATACCTGGCTGTCCACTTGATCTGATTCGTCAACGTCTAAAGCTCAGGGATGTAACAATGTCCGGTGGCAGGGCACTTTGCACAAGGCACCATGGGTAATCACATATTTGTCTCACCCCCACCCAACTATGTGGTTTTCAATAGCGATTCAAAACAGAAGGCAATGGGTAAATCACATAAGCCTCATTACCATATATTATGACCAAGGTTCTGGTTTTGTTTGCACCAAAGTACTGAGGATGGAAAGTAAATGATTGTGGTGGCACAGTGTTGTTTTGTTGAACAAAAAAAATGTGCAGGATCTAACAAGACAAGCTTACTGCAAGAGCTTGCGTACCACTGCTCACCTATTAGTGTACTCTAAAACTGACATGTCAGGTTTTACCGTACCGTGAAATAAGCGGCTGTCTGGGTGTGCTATTTGGTGAAATAAATAACCAGGCTGGTATACAGGATCTGTCAGCGTATATTGGTAGAGTGTTTATCTGGAACAACATGAGCCATGAGATCTGTAGATGGCTGTGCCACGCCAGCAAACAGACAGGGAGACGTGTGCGCTGACTCACCAGCCACCCCTCCCTTTGTTACCCCCAACCCTCCGCCTCTCTCTACACTCTCCCTCTGTACAGCAGCCCTGTGGCTACCTCCAATCTGAGCAAAAAAGCGTACTCACACATATACACAAACACACGCACTCTGCAAAGACAGAGAGAGCTTTAACTAAACTCACATCAATGTGGGCTTGCTAAAGTAAAGGTGGATGCAGAGAGACAGACAGAGAGAGACAGACAGAGAGAGAAGAAGGTAGAATGAGGGATGATAAACACAGTGAACACAACCCAGCAAGGGAGGGGGAAGCGAGTGATGAAAAGATAAATCTATTTGCACTTTAGGCATTTTGAAAAGAGCAGGAACAAGAATGAGCAGACAGAGAGAATCATTATCACTGTAGTAAATCAGGCATTTCCAAAAACAAACTGAACAGCCTACACACAGCTCTGAAGCACTCTTTCATTCATCATCTCTGTTACATTTACGAGCTGTAATCCTCACAACATTTGCTGTTCTCTGTCTGCATTTGATTTGCTTCAGGCCATGGGCCAAGACCTTAAACTCAAAAAACACAACTAAGGAAGAAATATTATGAGAAGGGTATACATTTGAAACTGTTCTTCAGTGTCTATAAATCGTCGACAAAATTTGAGAACAAATGATAATTGTTCTATTAAAATATCACTGTACACTGTTCCTAAGCTGTTAATGTGAAATGTGTTATTACTGCAGTAGGATACCAAAGGTTATGTCTACTACATTGCCCTTCTTGTGTGCTGTGATCAACAAAATACTTCATAGCCTTTATCCATCCACTGACATGCATGGTATTCTTATACACAGGTGTATCCATCACAAATGTCAGTCATCTGTATGGACAATCATTGCACTACATAAGTGGATGTGTTATAGTCTGGAACTGTGGGAAATGTATACATTCTTGTTACTAGAGAGATGCTTGTCCTTCAACTGTTCCTCAGCACAGTGAATAACATTGGATGATGGAATGGAATTAAACACTAGATGATGGGCTAAGCCACTGGACCCTGACCCCTGGCCCAAGTCACTGGGAATGACATGACATTGTGGTTGTTTATGTGCACATCATCTGACACCTGATTAAACGGTGTTGGCCATCTCTCTTTATAGTTTTAAAAATGTCCGGCATATTATTTCAATGGTACAAAGTGTGTCTGTTGTTTACAACAAGTGTGTCTGTTGTGTAAACAACAGTCTGTTGTTTCTAAATCCTGTTGCTGTTTCTGTTGTGCAGGGAGAGTTGCTGAGCCCGTGTCGCTGTGACGGCTCAGTGCGCTGTACTCACCAGCCCTGTCTCATCCGCTGGATCAGCGAGAGGGGCTCCTGGAGCTGTGAGCTGTGTTACTTCAAGTACCAGGTCCTGGCGATCAGCACCAAGAACCCACTGCAGGTACCCTGGGACTGTGTCTGTGTGTTTATGTCCACAACATCTGGTTTTCGTTTTCTCATTTTCTCCCTCCCTTCTCTGTGCAGTGGCAGGCCATTTCTCTGACCGTTATTGAGAAGGTTCAGATCGCTGCCATCATCCTGGGCTCTCTGTTCCTCATTGCCAGTATTTCCTGGCTTGTGTGGTCCTCCCTCAGTCCCTCAGCCAAGTGGCAGCGCCAAGACCTGCTCTTCCAGATCTGCTATGGCATGTACGGTTTCATGGACATTGTGTGCATAGGTGAGTATTATCTTGGACAGTGACTTTTGTAACAATAATCCTGTACAGCAGGGGTGGGGTGTCCAATCCTGGTGTACGAGGCCCACTGACCTGAAGGTTTTAGATGTTTCCCTGTTCCAGCACATCTAATTATAATAAATTGGTCGTTATCAAGCTCTCTGGAAGCCTCATAGAGACCCTTCAGTAGATCATCAGGTGTGCTGGAGCAGGGAAACATCTAAAACTTTCAGGACAGTAGCCATTGAGGACCAGGATTGGACACCCCTGCTGTAGTAGCATGAGAGTCTACCAAAGACTGTGTTATGTAACTGGGAGGCCAGCCAGATATAAGCACTGTTTAGCTGTTGACCCGAAGGTTCGCACCATGGGGTCACTTTTATTTCGTATATTGGTGATAGGTGAAAACAATAGGTGTTCATACTCTCTACCATTGGTGTGTGTGTGTGTGTGTGATAGTGGGTCTGTGTGTTAAACAGAAATGGTAAATCTTTGATCAGGACCCTGTTCAATAGAGCGAGTTCACTGAAGTCTTGTTCAGTGAACTTACTTTATTGAACAAGCTCAAAATGAGCAATTTATTTGTTTTTGTCATTTTGTTTATTTCCTGTTGGTGAGGTCTGGTAGTAAAGGTCATAGTCGGTGTGATATGGCTAACCTTGCAAGTGTGCAGCGGCAACATAAGGGACTTATAAACCCAGACCCTTTAAATATTTACAATGTTTCTGCAAGGGTAGACTGCCTATATTTTCTTTTAAGTGTTTTTTCTAGAACAAATTTAACTTCCCCCTCTTTTCTCTCTCTGTCCTTTTATCTTTTTTACATGTTCTATTCACTCTCCCAACAACTCTTATCTTTCCACCTATGATACTGCTCTATTTTATTCATTTCACTCCTTGCCTGCATACTAAATTATTCTCTGCATCTCTTTCTCTCCTTCTTTCTCTCCGTTGTTTTTTATGTCTGGTCCCTTTGTCCAGGCCTCATAATCCATGAGGGATCATCTGTTTACCGGATCTTTAAACGCTGGCAGGCAGTGAACCAGCAGTGGAAAGTACTGAATTATGAGAAAGCCAAGGACTTAGGAGACCCCATCAGCTCCAGCAGCAAGGGTGGGGGGCGTGGCGGGAGGAATCCTCCCCATAGCTCATCCGGATCAGACAGGGGAGGACGAGCGGGCCAACGTGTTAGGACTATTCTCAACCACCACTGTGGCTACACCATCCTGCACATCCTCAGCCAGCTGAGACCCACAGATCCACGCATTACCTCCAACACCAACCGGGAGGTGGTCATGAGGGTGACCACTGTATGAGACCGGGTTGCATGGGGGAGGGGGACTGAATGGAAAGGGACATTAGGAGGTTGGAGAGAAAAACAGCCAGCAACTTACCCTTCCACACATGCAACTTTCTCCAAGAACAGGAGACTGTTCTCTTAACCTCTGGCCTCAGCCTCTGTTCCAGGGTCTGGCTGATTTTGAGATGGTGCAGGGAGAGGGCACTAACACAAGGGCAGGGGCGCAAATATCCTCCCCTTTCTGGTCCTGGAAGCGCAAGTCAATGTGAGGGGGTAAGTGGGTGCAGTGCTGAGGTTACAGACACTGTTGGACAAAGACGTTGATCAGACATTGGACAAAAAAAGAAACAGCTGGAGAGCTTTTTCTTGACAGCTGAATTACACAAAACAATGTCATTATTCCTGTTGTTCTGTTTTCTAAAGAAAAAATTGCTAATATTGTTACATATTTTGATTTTAGCATCAGAAAATTGCAAGTTTTTTTTCTTATAAACAACCCATGCCAGCAAATGGAAATCCTTCTCATTTACTTCACTTCTCCTCAATTCCAGCCCTGTATTTCATCGTCCCCAACCCTTCTCTCTGTTGTGGCAGTCATCCACTGTCCATTACACTTGACTTCCAGCTATAAACTGTCTGGGAAAGTCCCTTAAATAAACAAGCAAACAAGTGCAATAAATCGATCAAACATGACTGAAAAATAATTATTAAGTTTCCAAAATTACAATTCATCCTCTGCAATAAAGATATCTGACATGGTGAACCCTGTGTTGCATTAATGGTTTGTGTTACTCGGATGTCTAAGTAATTTAAGTATTAATTAGACTGGTCATGGTCATTAATTAAGGTTATGTACGTTATTTTCGTCTATGTCAAGAATAAAGTATGCAGGAGAAGATCATTATTCACAAAATGTAACGAATAGTAGTGATTATTTCAAAAGTTCTATTTTTTTATTCGGAACCCAAGTCGTTTGTGTGAATCCTACAGATGGCGACAAAACCCTTTTGTATTGGAATAGCTTTGTAAAATCCACGGTTTCGAGAGAAAATCTCTTTATTATAGGCCATTTTCACATCACATAAATATTGCACTTTTCGTTGTCAATGAACGAGACTGAAGGCAGCATTCCAAACTTTATTAACGATAAAAACATACAAGATCTGTAGTTTAGTCTTACGCAATTTCCCAAGCAGCGCCACCTAGTGTTACATCATAAGAAACGAAAGAGTGAATAAACCAATCAGGGCACACTTCTTAGTAGCTCTCTCCAAGTGACGTTGACATTATGCGACTGTTGAAATAAACGTGGTTTAGATCCTGTAACATTGCATGTGTAAACACAGTTTCATTTATTTTCAAAAACCCTTTTGCTACTTTACGAACATGTCTATGCCACAGAAGCGTTACTACAGGCAGCGAGCCCACTCCAACCCAATGGCAGACCATACATTTGAATAGTAAGTGAAGCTCGTTGAAGATGGCTAGCTGGCTTGAGTTAAATGTGTTACAGAAACAGTAAAGTCACTCATGTACTTAACAAGCAAGTTCATGCGATGATGTCTCATAATTAGCTTATCAAATAAATATTTCAAATATATAAAGAAGGTCATTTGAATAGCAAATTAAGCTCGTTGAAGATGGCTAGCTGGCAAGAGTTAAATGTGTTACAGAAAAAGTAAGTCACTCATGTAGCTTACAAGCAAGTCCATGAGATAATGTTTTATAATTAGCTTATCAAATAATTATTTCAAATATATAACGAAGGCAACATACTCCATGTTATATAATATTCGCATTTACAGTTGTTTGTTCTATCTCAATGTGTCAGTCCAGTTAGTCCAGATGAAATGGATTGGTCCAAGTTGTACCCTGAATTCCTCAGCAACCCGTCAGAAAATGTGACATCTCAAGTAGAGTTTGTAGACATTGGCTGCGGATATGGTGGCCTGCTGGGTAAGTGTTTGTTGACACACTTGTACAAAAAGTCTTATGAGTCAAGAACCGTTTTTTTTAATTTTTTTTTTTACATGTTATTGGGACGAGGGTAATTTATCTCACCCAGTCCAACTCATACGACTCTTTTTGTTTCATTTTTGATCTCTCAGTGGAGTTATCCCCACTGTTCCCGAACCAGCTCATCCTTGGCCTTGAGATCCGGGTGAAAGTGTCAGACTACGTGCAGGACCGTATTCGCTCCCTGCGCGAAGCTCAACCAGGCAGTTACCAGAACATTGCCTGTTTGCGTAGCAATGCCATGAAATACCTCCCCAACTTTTTCACAAAGGGGCAGGTAGGTTCTTGTGTTTAATTAGCATTAATGCAAAGTATATTTAACAACATGTTATTTTCAGGTTTTATCTTCTTATTATACTGTAGCACTTGGCCGTAGTATAGGAGCCTGTTCAAGGGATTGAACAGAAGTTATATGAATCATCCCTTGTAATAATCGTTGTAGTGTAGTGAATATGATTTCTTCAATTCTAAAATGTGTACTGGCCTCTGTTGGCAGTTGTGGGTATTGGCACAGCATTAGGGGTCAGAATTGTTTTGGGTAAACAGCAGAATGCAAATTTAACACCTTGAGGTTAAAATTGGGTGTAATTCCTGCCCTGGACCGTGATGCTCATTTCGGTCAAGGCTACATTGTATCATGTATAGATTTGATTAATCCACAGTTTGGGTTCATAGTTTCATAATGTTGACCCACATTTCCAGTGTCACAAGAGCCATAGGTAAATCAGTATTTAGCTGCCTAACTTTGAAGATTTTATCCATTTCAAATTAGCCATATTAATCTGTAGCTTGAAATAAAGTATCAGCTTATATTGTTGTTCTCAGTACCAGGGTACAGAAAAAAATAGGTTAAAACTGTTACCTCGAATGACTTCTGGAGTTTAGATATCTGACATTCAAAAGTTGAATCAAGCAACAACAATTTAATGAGCATACATTTTACTTTCATTACCATATGATAATACGCTATTAGAAGGTGCCAGTTAGTGCTGTTGACTCAAAGCTTGCTAAAAAACATATCTTCAGTTCATTTAGGGGTAATATGCTGAAAACGCTTTTTTATGAGTGGTTTCAGACAATTCATTTAGTTCCAGCTGTCTGAGTGTGATTCGCAGACATTCACTTGGCTTGAATATAAAGGTTCGATTGTGATGCCGTCATTCAGTCTAACCCATTTTAAAGTTAAGGTTTACTGCTTTGAAAAAACACTGACATACTCAACACATGGGCACTCAAACAGCAGGCCTTAAGCTGTGGTACTACACTCACTTGCATGATGTGTCAACTACATTCTATTCCCTCAACAAAACCAATTCTGGTACTTTTATAACTCTGAGATTACTAATTAAAACAAGACATTTTTTCCATCTCATGAAGACTGGGGCCCTGCACCAACCCCCTGGGGCTGTGGCAGTCCCCAGTGATTATACCTCCCCCCTCTTTACGTGACATTATTTATTTAAACTAATAAAAAGAAACTGGAATGGTTTTAATATAGCTGCCAGACTAATATTAGTGGAACCTGCTAGTTGTATTCTGCTTGTCGAAGCAGGAGTCAAAGGGGGGACTTTATCTTAATAAAAAATCAGTTAGAGGGAAATTCCGGTGCTGCATAACAACTAAAAACCAAAATATTATGAGGTCTACTATTGTGCTGACTGTTCACAAGGTGAACAGCAATTGTAGCTATATAATCTACACCATTTAAAACAAAGACAAGATGCATATATATTTAGAAGATGGGGTAAAGGAAGCAAGTATTTTCTATAAATATTTTCTACATCTTATCTTGCCATCCAATAGTCTAATGTCAATGTCAAAATGTGATCCTTCTCTTGCAGCTCAGCAAGATGTTCTTTCTCTTCCCGGATCCTCACTTCAAGAAGACCAAACATAAGTGGAGGATCATCAGTTCCACTTTATTGGCAGAGTATGCCTTCACACTGAGAGTTGGGGTAAGAGCATAGCACATCCATGGAGCGTTATTGGGTCCTAAAGCCAGCTGTTGAATGAGTCTTGTTGTGCAAGAGGAACGGTCTTCTCAGTTAGTCATCTCCATTAGCAAGGCTTCAACAAGGTACACCAGGTTTGTGAGCCTGACCAAAGAAAAAGTAGACTGGAACTCCCTTTGCTGTCAAATACACACACACATGCATACTTCTATATATATCGTTTTTGTTTAACTTTAGCCATTGACAGACATTTCTTTGTTTTAACAGAGCCCCATAATATTTGTAGAATTGGCTTTGCTAGATTTAGCTAGTTTTGTTTATTTGCGTAGTCAATGCATGTACAAAGCTTGTGTTCATTTATAAGTTACTCTTATGAATATTGTGTTTGTGGAAAGCCATGTCCTCTGACGGAACAAAAACACTTGACACAACAGTGTAGATGTTTATGTACAAGCTTACTGCACAGCGACACCATAAGAAAGGCAGGGGAGAGACTACACAATGCAAAATGCCAGTAAGCCTAAAGACTATGAAGACAGTCTCATTACATAATGTTCCTGGGACTTTAACTAGGATGCCTCTTTTCTCTTTGGGGCTTTTGGGGAGTCGATGCGTGTTACTTACAAGGCAAGTCTATTTAAAATGAAAACTGTTTTGTCTTTGTATACATTAGGGTCTAATACCCTGAGACCACGTTGAACATTTCATGGGCGAATTGAAGCCTGAGAAAGCCAAGCATTCTGTGACATCAAAGAAACTTTTTGGAACATTGTCAAATCATGCTGGGATTGGGTTTTGCACGAACTTGGAGTCCATGCCAGCTCAAGTACAATCTGTCATTAAAGCAAAAGGGGGGGCCATACCAAATATTAAGAAGAAATTAGAAAATGGACGTCAGTCTTTTTAACGTTTCACTCCAATTATTAAGCAGAGATGGTCATTCTAATTAGAAAAAAACACTCTTATTAAATTGGAAACAAATGCAAAAAAAGAAGTATCTTGACAAGTGGTCTCAGACTTCTGCACCCAACAGTGCACATTTAAAATGGTTCTCTGGATATTGAAAGAACAATGGTGGGCTTGTGTGTGGTTTGGGGTTTTTGATATGCCCCCAGCCGTGCGTGCGTGTGTGTGCTGGAGAGAGCGTGAAAGAGACCTGCACACTCAGCACTGACATGAGGCCAGCCACTGATTTACACTGAGGGGGTTGACAGCAGTATAGTGAATTTTCCTTTATAGCAGTTGAGACTAAAACATTGACCCGCCCCGAAAACACGTCATGTACACCCCCTTTTCCCCAGGGTTCTCCTCCTCCTGGCCTTCTTTAAAATGCTACATCACTGAGATAACTTGTGCCATTGTGCAAATCTGTGCCATAGTAGAGGGTTCCAAGAAATCAGTATTCTAATAATGCTATCTGTCTACGCTCCAAAGTAAACTACAATGACACAGGTGCTAAAGCTCTGGTTTCATTTGGCTATTCCTGTCATTTTGGGGGAAAGGACTTTGCACTTCACAATATTACAGCCACATCATCAAACATAATAATACCTGAGGTCTCTGCATTTCAAGCCTGTCTAGAAAGGTAGGCATGTGTTCAGATATCAAAGGTTCCTGAAGCGTTATTGATGTGATATACCACATGTTATAGGTGGTGTTCAATGGAGCATTCATGTGATATATACTACACATGTTATAGGTGGTGTTCAATGCAACATTGATGTGATCCACAGTGTTTTGTGTGGTCCACCCAGGGTCTGGTGTACACGAATACTGATGTGGAGGAGGTACACCTCTGGATGGTGAAACACTTCTCTGAACATCCACTATTCACACAAGTTCCTGATGAAGATCTGGCAAGTTGACTAGATACTTTGGTTGTTTACATTCTTTAACACTGGAGATTCAATTCAGCTGATTTTAGGTTACTTGCTTTAACCAGGAATTTGCTGTTGTGTGGCAGGTTGGTGATGTAATTATTAGTCGCCTGGGAACATGCACAGAAGAGGGCAAGAAGGTACAGAGAAACGGGGGAAAGAACTATCTTGCCGTTTTCCGGAGGGTAGAAGATTGCAACTAAAAAACCCTGATGATCTTTTTTTTGTTGTTGTTCTGGACATTTTTATATAAGCTTGGACATGGCTCAAGTGAAAGCACCACACCTAGATGACCAACTTCTGCTTTTTCAGAGCCCATCATTCTGTTTCATTTGTGATTTATTTACATTGGTGGACAGGAGCTTGTTCGACATTGAAGTGGACGTTACTTTCTTTATTTTATTATTTGTGGGACTTGATCTACTTCAGTTTTTGTACATTACTTCTGCTACAATTTGATTTGTACATTTTTATTCACAGAAATTGAAATAAATTACTGATTATCAACCGTTTAACCAAAGCTCAGTTCTGATTAAATAAACTGAATATAATCTCTGGTTCCCAGCCTTTATTCACGTTTAGTTTTAATTACATAAAATTACCATAATATATGCAATTACATTTTCTGAAACCTGATGTCAAGCCACCACATCTAGAAATAGATGTAATGGAACAGGAGCAACTTATGTTGATAGTAATTTTCTAAAATGAGCAAAGGTTCTCTTCTCAAATGCATATGTAAATATAGGTATCTGCTATGGCATGGGTGATCGTGTTCAACTGTATACTATCAAATTGTAGATTGCATGGTTGGCTGTGTTGTTACTGGGAGGAGTTTATTGTGGGAAAACAGATTTTAATTTCCCAGAACCCTGACCTGGAAATGGGCACACTATGGCAGGGGTTTTATTTCCGCTGCCATAGCATTATTAAACAATATATGTAGATAAATTACACAGGTATGAACACTTGTATAATTGTGTTTTGTGTATTGGATCTGTGTAGTCTTTGTGTCTATGTGTGTGAGGCCCTGTATAGATTGGTAATACATTTCCTCAGAAAAAGGACATTAAAGAATATATGTAACTCTTCCCTTTGTAGCTGTAAGGTGTAGTGGAGACAGGACAGCACATGTTTTCATGGTGGAATCCCAATGTCAAGAAAGTCAAGACGGGTATGTATAATGTTACCAAAGCATCTGTCTTTCTCTCTTCCCCTCCCTCTCTTCTCTCACAACAGTTACAGGGCTAAAAATCCCCTTAACCTCCTTAAAGGATCTTTTGTTCAATAGGGACAACACATTTATGATATAATTTATGTAGAAAAATGACCTCAATAAATTCTTCCCTGACTAATATTTGAATTAAATTAAATGTGTGAAACTCTTGTAAAACTAAGAGTTGTGTTTGAGTCAAGTAAGGACTCATCGCAAAAATAGTGTCAATATCTTTAAAAAAATATGGTTATGGTTATATACTTTATAGTCAGCATGTTTACATCATACAGGTTTGTGCTCAGTGCAGTAATATAATTCAAACCCCATTTAAGTATCTCAATCTTTAGGAGAAGACATAGAGAGCAAATGGATTATAATGGCTCTGGTGGGCTGCTTGTGGACAGCAGGGGCCTGGGTAGACCTTTCGACTGATCAATACTGCTACGTAGATATGGAATCCACCCAGCCATGTGTCCTTCTGGCACCATTCAGAGCCAACCATGGCTGATATCATGAGCATTCCTAAAACCCAATCTGCACTTCTGTGAATGTGAAGTCAGCCAGCAGGCAGTGTTTTATTTCTCATTTCCTGTCAGTTCTGGGTAAACTTGGTAAATGCAATTATTCACCATGCACATGTGGCCTAACATCCAGCAGGGTCCTCCTGAACACATACACCGCTAGCTGTATGTGCATGTGTGTGTTTGTTCATGTGTGTGTACACTAATACGGCAAACACTATTCAAATAGGCTATGACATTGAGATATGTTCTTCCTTGCTGTTCCCAGTTGGACTGCCCCTACAAAGCTCAGCAATTGTCATTGCTGTGGTCAGTATCCTGTTGCAGATTGGTGTTCAACCTGTACTTATCATTCTTGCTTGTGACATTTTATATATCATGTGTGAATTCTTTAGATATGTGATGAATTTGAGAATTTTGGAGTAGAACTAATCTTCAAGCTGTGGTGTGCTTAAGTAGTCCAGTGAAATATTCCCTGACTTACTCTGTTGGTAACTCCAAGCATCTAATTCAGATAATCAAATAATCATCAATATGCTAAATAGAGATTATTATGCCTCTTTTGACCAAGGTGTTTGTTGTGTCTGGAACATTCAAAATGTACAAGGGGTCAAAGGTGAGTTTCCCTCCCTGCTTGTTTACAGATGCAGCTGTTCACTGTTAGGGTCAAACACACTGCTGACCACTTTTCTGTAACTTTACAGCCTAATAAAAATATTGGTACCAATAATACAGTAAAATCCATCACCCCTCTTCATTCTTTCAATCACAACATTGAAGAAACCTTCATTCAACAGAAAAAAATTGTTTTATTACAACGTAGCTTTTTGGAATTGGGATTGATGAAAAGTCTGAGTCAGTCTCATTGAAAATTAAAAACTTTCAGTCTCAGTAAACTTGGAGTGAGTAATTACAGGGTTTTGATGTTTCAAACATGCCTCTTCATGCACCAAAGGCACACATCAGAATAGACCCTCTCCCATAAACACTCCTTTTCTCACCAAGATACTAAAAACTTCTAAGTGAGCAAATACTAAGACATTCAAACTGATATGATACACACACAAACACAGAGGCGTGCACACACATACACTCCCTTACCAGTGCAAATCAGACTGTGCCAATGAACTTTCACACACAAAGCTGGGAGCAATAGCCACTCATGGGCGCTGGGCCAACACAGAACAGGTAAAGACATCTTAGGCTATCCCCACTGGTCTACAATTGGGCCACATCAGAGCACCACACTACCGCACAAGGAGTCCTTTCTTTGATAGGATTTCATTTGGCATTTTTTATAATCAATGGTAATCTCCTTCACTCTGGCAGAACCAAATAAGCTAAAATGGTTGGCCATTTAGTCATTGAGCCATAAGTTCAAATAGTGTCAGCTTCATGTGTGGTCCAGAAAGCAGAATGAAATCAATATTAGAGTAAATGTTTGTGAACAATAGTTGAGTCTCAAGATATTTGTGACCCATATACTCTTGGAAACTGATGTTTGATGTATATCCATTCTTTATTTATCGTTTGAATTCCTTATTCAATAGGCCATCCATGACATATATTGTACCGTGCTAGCTGGGAATTGATGTACGACCATTAGATAGTACAGAGAAAAAGTATGCAATACAGTCCTGTTATATTTATCCCATTGTTCCATATTGTACTCAAATGCTAATACCAATACATAACCAGAATTCAGCACTTTGTTCCATGTAAACACAACGGATTAATCTTATCAAAATGTCCAAGAAACACCTACCTTTAGCAGAACCAGCGCTTGATAGGAGAAGACAGCTTGCTAGTAGCCTGCTTGTGTGCAAGAGAACATTTCAGAGGTCGCTTGTTATCTTGTACTATTAATGATAACTGAGTGTTCTCCATTGAGTGACCAATTGATCAGAGCTTAATATTGGTGGTGGTCGCGTGTACTCTCCACACCTCTTTTCCGGAAAAGTTATTTAATCGTTGCTGTCAGGTGGACTATTAACCCCTCATTCGCATAAATCTATATTGCCATTTATCTTGCAGTTTCATAAATGTCTGTCTTAGTTCAAGATCTCCCATTGCAAAGCAAACCCATAAGTCTTTCATTATTTAAAAGAATTCATGTGTATGACATTATTGTGCCAATTTGTGTATCAGCTGAAATGATAAACTGATGTTTGTCTGTGGAGATTCATAATGGTAAAATCTTAAATTCTTACCTGTGCTATCCCACTTTCAGGTGTTTAGAGAAGTAATTGTGTGCTAGAGAGGTAGGCCTATGACCCCTCCATTGCTGAAAAAAATAGTACACACTTTAAACTAATTACGTAACTGCTGATTTTGGCCTCAGGAGTCATCCTAGATATATTTGAAATCAATGCATGTTTTAACATTAAGCATTACTATTAAAGTAGGTAGACACGTTAACGCTCATTATGACCTTGACTCTGGTGCGGATTAGTACAAGCTAATTTACCCCTTCCTCGCGATTCTCTGTATTTTACTATTATTTTTTACAACGTATTGGTGAAAGGGACCTTAAAGCGACATGTTGACAACCCCTTATCCGTTAACTAGGCAGAAATACGCAATTTCTGGTCGTGTATGCCTTCTTATTGCACATTATCTGAAAATTAGAGACATCTAAGAATTAAGGGTGACTATCTTCACCACATGAAACATGGGAGCAAACGTCAAATCGGATTCCGAGTATACAATATTACTTCATCGTGCACACATGACGCACTGGAACGGTTCCAGACTACTGAGGTGAATAAATTGGGTCAGGCTTTTCTCTCTCGTGGTCTAGCAAAGACCAAGAAATCCCACTCAGCAAAATTGGTCTACTGCTATTGTTTGTTTGACTTTTCAAATTACTATGCTGGTTTATGGTCGAAGGAGGCACATAGTTCTCATTGCGCTCAATAAAAGCATAATCACAAAAAAACATGTCTAAAGTGTAGTATAGGAATATGGCTATACGGTAATACCTTATGTTGTATATGATTAAATATTGTATATTTAATTATAGCAAACTTTGAAAACAGATATTTCACTGGTGTTATCAATAATCATTAATATCTCGGATATTACAGTTTATCAGGCTGCAGACTCGCAACTTATTTACTCTCCACGTGCGCTCTTTTGGGTTGGTCTTACTTGAGCAAACTGATTGGACACACCTTCGAAATAGTCCACGCCTACATCGCGCTAACCTCACCACGGGGCGGGGGTTGCTTGAAGATATTGCTGTGATTGGCCTAGAATATGAAAATTAACAACTTTAGCCTACGAGGTTCGTGAGACGTGTACAAGGATCACGAAACGTGCGTTATAAAAACAGTGTCTTGATAAAAGATGAGCACCGACATCCGACAGACTTGCCTCCGACAATCAGTCTATGCTAATAGCCAAGAAGATGCTGCAGCAAGCACTGAAAGCGTCCGGTCGGAGTGCGTCTCCTCTGATAAAGTGTATGGAGAGGTGGGTTGAGATTGCAGCCGGCAAAAAGAAGATTAGTGCGGACCCGGTCAAGACTTTAAAGGAGATGCCCGGACCCTCGGTCGGCAATTTTGCATGGGACCTCTTCGCCAAACGGGGATTATCTCGCCTTCACCAACTGCAGGTAAAATAGGAATTGTCATCAACAAATTCATAACATTTCCCTTTTTACGAAGTTTTGCCATAGAGAATGACTTATTTCCCAGAGCTCACTGATTGCATATTACTCGTTTTGACCTCTATTGAACCGCAAGCTTAAGTACTCCTCCTGAAGAGTGTGTACCATGATCAATGTCACAAGGCTTTCATTTACACTATGTTATTCAACATGACAAGGAGGCCTAATCTGATTTGAAGGAAAGTTGAAAACCCATGTTAAGCATGTGTCATTGATTGATGCATTGATTCATTGATTAGTTACATTTACTTACATAACATTGCTTCAACTAAAGGACCTTTAGATTACATTATGTCATTTTGCTACAGCACCTCATATAAACACAGGAGGGATTCAAATATATTAAACCTGAAAACATATTTCAATTTTCTTACCTCAACAGTTGAGGTAAGAAAATGTTAAGCTTTTAAGCTGTTTGTTAGTCGGTGGATTAGGGTTCCTACTTCAATGACATGTTAATTTATTTATCGTTAAATACATAAATGATACAAGCAAATAATTAAGTACATATTCACTTTGAAAGAAGAACAGACATGTGTTTTTCCTTTCTAATCAATACATGATGTTGTTTTTCTGTTTTCAGTTGGAAAGTGTGCAGCGCTATGGGCCAATGTGGAAGGCCAGTTTTGGGCCCATCCTAACAGTGCATGTTGCTGAGCCAGGGCTCATAGAGCAAGTGTTAAGGCAAGAGGGGCAGCACCCCATGCGCTCTGACCTCTCCTCCTGGAAAGACTACAGGCAACTCAGAGGACACGGTTATGGCCTCTTGACTTCGTAAGTTGGCTCTTCACCTTTCTTCTACTCTTCAATTTTTCCTCTGTCTGGGTCCTTCAGTCTTAAAGGGTAAAGATTAGACAAAAGCAAATTGGAAGTCACACTTACAATACTACAATTATTCCTTTGCTTGCCATTTGCACAAAGTGGTTTTGAGTTCACATGGCTAATGCATTTTATGGAGTGGCATCAAGTAATTCTGTAGATTCAGAAGAGACCAATTTTATCCTGTGTTAATTGAAAGTGACCGTGATTGATAATGATTCATCTAAGCCCCTTGAATTATATGTCAACACAGTGAGGGGGAGGAGTGGCAAGCAGTGCGGAGTCTCCTAGGGAAGCACATGCTGCGCCCACGGGCAGTGGAGGCTTATGATGGAACCCTGAACAACGTTGTCAGTGACCTCATTGCCAAGCTCCGCCTACGCCGCCGCCAAGATCCCAGAGGCCTTGTTACTGACATTGCAAGCGAGTTCTATCGCTTCGGCCTAGAGGGTAAGACCTACCACAGTCTGGATCGAGTCCAATTGAATCTGTAGTAGCGAGCGTAAACCTGATGAGACTGTTTCGCCTCACCCTGTCATCTTTATGTCGCCGTGTTTTTAGGGATTTCCTCAGTGCTGTTTGAGTCCAGGATCGGTTGCCTGGATCCTGTTGTTCCCACAGAGACAGAGCGTTTCATCCAGTCCATCAACACTATGTTTGTCATGACGCTTCTCACCATGGCGATGCCCAGTTGGTTACACCAGCTGTTCCCCAAGCCCTGGGACACCTTCTGTCAGTGCTGGGACTACATGTTCCAATTTGGTAAACTGCCATTTTGGATAGCATCATACATGGCCTGAATTGCTTATGTTTGTATTTGCTTTGGCTTTTTTTACTGAAATATATTTCACCCACACTTTTGTTGTAAAAAGCATAGTGCTTGAGATAAACATTAAGCACAGGGTAAGTCAATCCCATTAATAGCTCTCAGGCTGGGCGGTAGTCCGCCATGGTCTAGAAAAACACTGTTTGTTGCAGTACACAGTCTGGTGATTGTGTTAGTAAGCCTGCTTTCAGAGAGCGTTTCTGAACTGTATCTTTGAAAAGGGAATTATATATGATTACTTCAATCACCAGTCAGCACTTCAGCATTCTCATCAACTACTCCAGTGCAAACACACATTGCCTTTTTTGTTTTATAATGCTTAAGAAAGCCAAGTAGGCACAAGGCTATGTGTACCACTCATTACAAATAATCTCTGTTTTAATCTGACAAGCATTCTGTTTTTTCAGTTAATCTCTAAGGATCCCCTTAGGATCTGTCTGGATTCTCACCCTGACCCTTGACCTCTGTCATTCCAGCTAAAGGTCATATTGACCAGCGTCTTAAGGAGGAGGCTGAAAAGCTGGCTCGAGGAGAGGAGGTGAAGGCACGCTACCTTACTTACTTCCTGTCTCGAACAGGGCTGCCAATGAAGACTATCTACAGTAACATCACAGAGCTTCTCTTGGCTGGTGTAGATACGGTAAGCAAAAGAAGTCTCATTGCTTTCACCTATAGATCAGTCTTCAGTGTCCACCTTTTACAAATCTTTTCTTTTACAGTTAATTGCAGTAAACATACTATGAGTTCTAAGTTATTTAAGTAATTTTATAACTTTGCCCCTCATACTTTTCATCTTTACATCATCATAAGCAGCTATCTTTACGAAGAGGTAGTCTGCATCTTTCCTAGGGAGATTTTACAGAATGGACCCTTGACCTACTGTTCTGCTGTGCCCTTGTGTCTGTCATTGTGTGCTCAGATCTCCAGCAGCATGTCATGGTCACTGTATGAGCTCTCCCGTCATCCTGATGTCCAGACCGCTCTCAGGGAGGAGGTGCTGACTGTGATGGCAGGTCGAAGCATACCTGGGGCTGCAGATGTGGCCCGCATGCCTCTCATGAAAGCAGTGGTCAAGGAGGTGCTAAGGTAAATACAATGATATTGAATAGACAGGTTTACATCTGAAGCTTTAATACTGATTGGTCTTTACATATTGAAACAGGGAGTCGGTAACATTCAGTCCTTGTGGGTAAAGAATGTTGTGTTCTAGCAACTTCAGTTAATCAGTCAACCAATTCAATGATTTGTTTTGTGATCATTTATTCAGACTTTATCCTGTGATTCCTGCCAATGCGAGAGTCATCACAGAGAAAGATATCCAAGTTGGCGGTTACAACATCCCTAAAAATGTAAATATTTATCTAATGTCTAATACTATTCTCTTTTAACTTGTGTATCTTGTTGATTTCACCACTGCATACAATAGGCTAATTGGATGATTCATTTCCCATCAAGGAATAACATAGACATTGAAATTGAAATTAATACATCAGTTTAATTCTTTCATGACTGATTTCATGGCTGTCTCATCTAGACCCTGATCACGCTGTGCCACTTTGCAACATCGCGGGACCCTGCAGTGTTCCCTGACCCAGATGCTTTCCAACCCCAGCGCTGGCTCAACCGGGATGAGGGGCATCACCCTTATGCTTCTGTGCCTTTCGGGGTGGGAAAACGCAGCTGCATTGGCCGCCGTATTGCTGAGCTTGAACTCTACCTGGCACTAGCACGGGTGAGCAGACAAGACCATCCTTAATGCCTTCATTGATGACATAAATAGCTATTTGTTTACATTCGTCTTCTTCTTCTTAGATCCTGATCCAGTTTGATGTGAAGCCAGACCCAGATGGTGGTACAGTGAAACCTATGACACGGACACTGCTGGTTCCAGAGAGTGACATCAACCTGCAGTTTATTGAGCGGTGACTGTTGAGTTCTGTGACCATAGTTTAGAACCAGATTTTTCTCAGTCGGACAGCAGTAGAGGAAAGGGGAAATCATTGGAGCTGTAAGCATGTTGGATCACAGTACACCATGAACAATGTAGCTTGGACCAGAGCTCAACTACAGCCCCCTCTGCCAGAAGACAAAGTCCACAGCTCTCCAGATGCAGGGTTCAGACCCAAGGCCGGGGCCTGGTTTAAGACTAAGCTGATTCAGAGTAAAGAACCAGAAATTGAATGAAACGTAGAAATGTATTCCCATTCAACATTTCTCAATCAAGTTCTTAACATGCAAGCAATGTGCTGTTGTGTTCTGGTTTCTACGATCCCTGAGTAGTAGGTCAATTTTGAACTAGCAGGACTGAATGGCCACTTTTTGCACAAATATACTTAGAACTAAAGGCACGTATGTCTTGAAACTTTACAGGTCAAAATACATACAACTTTAAACTTGAGTTGGAAATGCATCAAGATAAAATTCTGGCCACGGCATTGGAAGGTATTTGTCCCACTATAACTATATGGTTGTATAGTTTTCTTCTCTGTCAAGTTGAAGCCCTTATTTTCAATTTTTTATATTTTAAATATAGGAAATTATTCCTTGGCTGAAAGTATGTCCGAAGCTTGTATGAACAGGTGTTCTCTAAATAGCAGATATTATCATATCAACCTCATTATGTCCTTAAAGACGACCTATATCATGGTCACAAGGTGCATGACAGGTGCTTTGCAAAAAAGGCAGCTAGTAAGAATATCCTTTCCTGGATATGCTTACTGTTCTTTCTATCACCCTGTGTTACTCTTAGTTGAGTTTTTGAATGAAAATTATGAATTTATATATGACATGTGCTCATATTTATTTGTGAATTGTTCTGTCTGTTGATAAAGTCTACAAGTTGTCTGTTACAGTACATTTCTTTATCCTTGTCCTTTATTCCTGTTCATCTACATTTGGAGATGTGTCTATACCTGATCTTCCAACAGATTTCTAGTTGCAGTTCACCTCTGACATTCATATGGACCAATATTTAGACATGCAGTCTGGTGATTCTGAGAAAGAAGCTACTGAGTATCACTGTACTCATGGACAAGTCCATGGGGACGTCGTGCTACAGTGCATCTGTTTGGGTCAATAACTTGCATCACCAAACTGCTCCATATCCACCTTGAATGCTGTTACAACTGGCCCATATTTTTGGACAAATGTTAGGACTGAGTTACTGAGTAAAAGAGTTACACAGTTGGTAATATATCTATACAAGTACATTTCCAGATATTATTAATTTCTAAATTTCAATTAGCTGTTCCTTCATTCAATTTACCAAACTCCATGAGCAGAGCAGTATATAGATGATACATTTTACAATGTAATAAACTCGAGTTTAAAAGAAATTGTGGGTTTTAGAAATATCCCCTCCAAACTTATTGTTTAAACAAATATCAAACATTTTGAGAAAACATACTTTATGTACTTATAGAATTGATGATCCTCTGACCTGGTTCAACATATTTGTTGACCTGCGCCATCTATTGGTAGATCTGGATGCATCATTGATAAAGCAGTTTGTTTCTTATGCTTAAATACACTAAACGTTATTACACATTTACGACTTCTGCATATTATCTAGTGATGGAGCAGACCAAGTAAAATTTACACAACAAAACACATTTAACGAACGATGATATGCATGCTTACCATAAACAGGTGTGTTGCGCTCCAGGCCTGTTAGTGGCACTGTTCTGCTTTGTTCATCTAGTCAATGTATGTTTTTACGGGGACGAGGAAGAAGATTTACGTCTGTTATTGTTGGATTCGTGCTAGCTAGCTAGCAGTAGTAGTTCATAGCGGAAATAACAAATAAATTAGTTCATACCAAACCGATGCACGTGTTTTGAAGCAAGTTGGCTAATTACACCGAAAAGGGTAAGCGGGCCAAGAGAGAATGATGCATTTAGTTACTTATTAAATAGACGATGGTGGCTAGCCTAACCTAGCATCAGTCTAGAGTAGAGAGGCGGCGAACCTCGACAGCTAACTAGCATTAGTCTAGCTCGTTGGCTGACCTTACTTCGTTAACTGTCGGTGTGTACTGTTAATATATTTGGTAACCAGAAAACCAGGTCCGGGTGTTAAAAATGAATATTGTACAAGTGTATTACTGTATATATGTAGGGTGTTTTGCCATCTTTACCAACGACGTGACAATACTTGATAAGCTACTGAGACAGCTAACAGCGTTGGTGCCATCTAGATAGCATATAGCTAGACTTCCTTGGCTAACTATATTGAAACAGACTTAGCAAGCATACCCTTCACTTTAGGTTTATATAGCAAAATAATTGTCTCAGATGTTCATATGTACATCTCATCAGATTTTAATTTCATGACAAAATGTACTTGCAGTTATCGACTACCATAAATGACTGAAATTGCGCTGTGATTAAGATGCCTAACTGGAGATTATTTGAACTATCTTTACATATTGTGAACTACTGTATTCCAATCTGTAGTACGAAGTTAATGGATGCTGGGATGTTCTTGTGTCATGTTTATCATGTGAATATATAGAAGACTATCTGTGTGAACAGAAATGCAGGCAGGTGCTGCTCCGGGGGTTGGTCCACAAATCGGAGCAGCCGGAACCCAGAGCCGATCAGAGGACGAGGAGTCTGTGGGGGTGAAAGATGTTAAAAGAACAGCAACACAAGCCTTTGTCTGTGGAGGGGGAGGCGGTGTGCCTAAACGCAGAAGTTCCTCCAGGTTTCATTGTTAATATTTTCTGTTACTGTCTGTGAAACATTCTCATCTTTACGTATGCACAGAGCGGATGGATCTCATACACTTCACAGCTTTTGTCATTATATATAGTTGTATTTATTTTTGACTTGCCTCCCAATGATGATCATTGTTATAATAACTGTATTATTCTCAGGTCAATCAAGAGGAAGAAATTTGATGATGAGTTGGTGGAGAGCAGCCTGGCTAAATCATCTACTAGAATCAAGGGCCCTCCGATTATAGAGCCAATACGCTGCTCAACAAGTGAACCCTCATCTAATGAGAAGAGAAAGGTATGGTATTATCATAATACAGTGTAGGGGAGAGTAAGGCTTACAAAAAAGGTGGCTGTATGGAGCAATAAAGAATTTGTTGTTCTTTAATATATTTAATCAGGTGTCTAAGGCCAGCAGTGCTCTCACCCCACCACTCACCATGGTGATAGCCCCACCAGTAATCACCAAAAGGGTCAAGAAAAGCAAGCAGCCTCTACAGATCACTAAAGACCTTGGCCGCTGGAAACCCACTGACGACCTGCTGCTTATCAATGCTGTACTACAGGTGCAGATGTACAAATGGAACTTATCAGTGTATTCCTTCCAACTCTTTTTTTAAACTTGCTTATTGACTGTGGGTATGTTTGTGAATGTATGTTTAGACTACAGACCTAACCTCTGTTCACCTCGGAGTGAAGTTCAGCTGTCGGTTCACCCTGAGGGAGATCCAAGAGAGGTGGTACGCTCTGCTCTACGACCCTGTCATCTCAAAGTAAGGAAGCTGCTTTCTGTTTTTCTCTAGCTGTGTCACTTCTTTCCCTTGTCTTTCCAGTCACATTTGAAGTGCTTACTCACTCAGTCTGACTCCATGTTCAGACTGGCATGGCAGGCGATGCGACAGCTCCACCCTGAGGCCATTTCTGCAATCCAGAGTAAAGCTCTCTTCAGTCAGGCTGAGGAGGTTCTGCTGGCAAAAATAGGCTCAGTGAGTGTGACAGGATTTCTACCATGATTCAGACAAAAATAGTATACACTGAGTGCTCTATACTCACTCAAAGCAAAACTATATATCTCTTTGATCTTTCCTAAGCATTTGTTGTAAAGTACTGCTTCATGACAAGCCTTTCAGTGTTTAATTGCATGTTAGTCTAAACAATTACTGGGACTCCAAAGGCATATTTTTAAGGGCGAGTCATTTTGTTTGTTTGGGAATGTTGAACTTACGAAGTTGACAAGTAAAACATCAATTTCAAACGTACCTACAAAAGCCTTATGTCATGCTCTGAGTCTATTTCTGTTTTCTGCTTTAGACCAGTCAGCCCAAACTGGAGGTTTTCCAGGAGCTTCTCAGTAAACACCCCAGTGTGTTCTACCCCTCACGCACACCAAAGAGCCTGCTGGTGCACTGGCAGCTACTCAAACAGTACTACCTGCTGGAGGACCAGAGTGGTGAGTTCACACCAGGTACCTTTTCTTGACTGTTTATTTTCAGTCCCTTTATACTAACTACTGTTCCATGGTCTATTGCAGTCCAACCTCTCCCTAAAAGTGACCAGGTCCTCAACTTCTCAGATGCTGAACAGATGGTTGATGATGCAAAGCTAAAGTAAGACTTGACTCTGTAATACTCTGTATGGCTGTGAAATAGATATCAATCGTGTTGAGAACCCTCCATTTGTCTGACACTCATATGTCTCCTCACACAGGGAGAGCAGGGATGAAGTATTGGAACACGGTATGTCACCTATCAGACACGGCCTGAAATGTATTGACGGTTTTATTCAGAGCCTTATTTTTATTCCTGAATCCCCTCAGAGCTGATGATCTCTGATCGCCATCAGAAAAGGGAGATCAGGCAACTGGAGCAGGAGTTACCACGCTGGCAGGTCTTGGTAGACAGCATCACAGGTGAGAGCATTATGTGGAGAAGCTCTGTTTCACATAGGTGTCACAGAATGTGCTTATTTAAAGATCTTTGTTGTGTTGTAGGAATGAACTCCCCGGACTTTGACAACCAGACACTAGCAGCGCTGAGAGGGCGAATGGTCCGGTATCTTATGAGGTCACGAGAGGTAAGCTGTACCTATACACATAGCACACCATGAATGTATTTATTGACATTTTTATTTTAGTTTGACATTTATTACCTGAACACTGCTAAGTATGATGACTGGTGCAGATTGATATTTTGAACCCAATTTTTCCAGATTACTCTGGGCAGAGCCACAAAGGATAAGCAGATAGATGTAGATCTTTCACTGGAAGGGCCTGCCTGGAAAATATCGAGAAAACAAGGTGGGCACCGCCTTTGTTTGGGAGGGGGGGGGGGGGGGGTCTGTTCTTCTATCTCCAGTAGAAGAAACAGCCAATGCAATATTGACCGCTGTGTCATAACTGTTGTGATGTCCACATTTCAGCATCTGTTTGTCATACGGAACTAAGTGCTGATAGTGTCTGGTTGTTCAAGAAAGTTTGTAGATCTTGTTGTAAGTGCAAACTGAGTCATGTGATGTTGATCAGTCACAGACTTCAGTAAGTTATTGCATGCAAGTGTTTGCCAAACATTTAGAACGATGTTAAGAATTTGATACTATGTTTTGTACCAAAAAACGTCAGATATTTTAAAGCATTGTATTTTCATTCTGTACCACTTAATGCTGACTGTGCACCTATTTGTCAGTATATTTTTCCCAACAGCACCAAAAAATAAGAAAATGGCTTAATTATCCAGAAATAATGCTGTGCACTGTATATACATATTTGTTTACAGGGATCATTAAGCTGAAAAACAATGGGGACTTCTTCATCGCCAATGATGGACGTAGACCCATCTATATAGATGGCAGACCAGTTCTGTCTGGTAACAAGTGGAAACTTAACAACAACTCAGTAGTGGAGGTGTGTGAAACGGACGTCACAAAGCCATATGACAGCTAACAATAATACCACTGACTGGTGAAATTATTTAGTCGTACAATACAAGTCATTTAAACAGTAATGTCAACAAACAAGTCATGTCAAGTCCATTTGTTTCTTTTTAGATTGCAGGTCTTCGCTTTGTATTTCTGATCAACCAGGAGCTGATCTCACTCATCAAAGCGGAAGCAGCCAAGATGAACCAGCAATGAGAGCCTCACTCCAGTGGAGGAAGTTAAATGCAGGACATTTGTATATCCAGGTCCAGCATACTCTTCCATATAGACTAACAGCCCCAGTATGGCCTTGCTGACACACGGTGTCATCACGCCTCATCAGACCGACCGCAAGCTGAAAGAATCCTGGTAGTCGTTGCCACATCAGGGAAAATAATCAGGACACTAACATGGACGCTGAGAACAGAAACAACTTCAAACTTTCGTCTACACAAGTCTTTTGGATGTGTACAGTATTTCGATAAAACCACACATACACCCATATATATGTATTCTGTCAATTAGCACAGGACTGCTTTTTTTACTGGTTTAGATTGGGATTCCGACCGAGGTCAATTGTGCCTGGGAGATGCATTTCTTTAAGATGGTTAATTTTATCCTTGTAGGATTTTTTCAGGTTGTACTAATGCAAGGATAAATTAGTAGATCACAACCAGTACAGGTAATTGCTTGTACTGAAAGTGGAATTGTGCATTTCTGTTTGTGTTGCTTAAGCCAAATCCGTGGATAAGTTTAACCCCAATTTAATTTTGTATTACGGTGTTGAATAAAAAGTCTTTAGTTGTATACTTATTTTGCTATGTAGATTTTTTACTGTCTTACTGGCTCGAGTATATAAATTATTTTGTCAACGTGTGCCACTACAGAGTGTCGCACATCAGCTATGCCAGGGGTGTCATGAAGGGTCGTGAGGGCCGCTGTCCTGAAGGATTTCGATGTTTCCGGAGCAGGGAAACATCGAATACATTAAGGACGCGGCCCTCCAAGACCAGGGTTTGACACCCCTGAGCTATGCCGATAATGGGATTGTCTAGACGTGAATTGATAAATCGGGGTGCTAAACGGTGATTTCCAAATGTGAAATTACACTAGCAGTTCATAAACATTATGAGGGCCTTAAAACTAGTTGCGATAAGCTTATCGCAGCGGTACATTATCTTGAAAACGAACTTCTGTAAAGTAGGCTAGCCGTATGTTTGAAGCTCCTTTATAAACGGACTAATGGCACCATTATCATGACTTGGATATCACTCTGAAAACCTATCACGTGAAGTAGGAAAATGTCTGTATTTTTCTGAAATACGCTGCAAAAATCGATTCGATTTAAGGTAGACCACAGATCTCCTAAAATATGGTTTAGACTGCGTTCAATTAATTTTTTGTGCTGACGTAATGCACACTGAAGGGATTCCACACACACAGGCAAAATACGTCAGTACATACTGCAAGACTCAAGAGTACAAGTCGAGCTCTGGAATAACCCCCCATCTCAATTGAAATTATTTTAGCTTTAACATTTATCAGAGGTACGTTGTGTCTTTTGTAGTCTCGGTTTTGCTATTAGTAAACTGATGCAGCTTGATTGCTAATAATTTATGTTTGTTAGCAGCTAAATTAGAGCTACCCAATTTGTGTATAGTATATGCTAATCCTGCTAGGTTTGTATTTGTTTAGGTTTTAGGGAAAGTACATGGTCTGTTAAACCCACGTCGTTTCTTGACATGTAAAGTTTAAACATTATTCCTGACACTTAAATAATCTGAGTTTAAGGGCTAGCTAACCATATTAATCGATTAGCAATCAATTCCCCCTCTGGTTTTTGAGGGAGTCAGCGAGCTAGCTAGAGCAGTAGCTACCTACTACAACAGTAGTAATAACATTAGAAAAAGCCAGGACACCGTAGATATTGGGATTTGGTCCAGGAACGGTTTATTCCAAATGATATATTTTATTTCATTGCAAATTGTAACACAACTTTTGGTTAGCTTGGTTAAAAGGTTATTGTCTATTCAACTGATTGTGCCTAGTATGAGTTATATGTTGGTATGTTTCAGTTGTCAGTTTTCTTAAAGTTATAGTGTTTCGTATTTATCTAAGTTTGGATCAGAAGACATGATGATGGGGCGTAAGTCTGTACGGTACAGGTTTATGGTTATCAATAAATGACCTAATAACAGGTGATAACACAATTTTATTAACGAACAAGCACTTTTTTCCGGACGCTGGGATCATAATCTGACACTGATATGAACTGGCATTTAAGGATACCGTTAACCTAGGATCCATGTGGCTACTAGTACCTACTGAAAGAAAGGATGTTTTCATAATTCTCAACTAGTGACAGGATTAAGCTCTTAGTCTTATTAGCTCTTAGTCTTAATTATGTCTGCCAAAAAATTACGTCTAAAATGCGTATGGTAGGCCTAACAAATAACTTTAATTCCGAGATATCACTGGGTTTGCACAGGGCTTATCATGGTTGGTCAGTATGTTTTCACTTTTGAGGTTGCCCCTGATTGGTCAGGCGAGGAGGAGTTGAAGGAGTTTGGTAACCCATTGCGCCATACGCGGAACATTTTCATGGCAGTAAGACATTTGGTTATAGTGTTACTATGGGTAGTTCAGAATGACGCTGTATCGAGACCGTTTTCGAAATGGTCTAATTTGTCTTTGAACAGTCGTTGAACTCAGTAGTCAGTAGCTGAACGCCTAATAGAAGGCTAATATGATTGAACCTCAATTATAGGTATTTCTCCAACGTAACCTATGTTTAAGACGCATATGACTCAATGGTCTGGCTACAGATTCCAATCTCAGTGAAAGTTGATATACGTTGAGACTCAACGTATTAGGTCAGGTCAAATACTCAAAATACACTCACGCAGTTTAGATAGTTTGGGTACCCTGTCATCATATTATACAACTTCTAGTATAAATAGGATGAAAATAAATTTTGGCATCTTGATTACTATTGACTAGAGACAATTTAAATAGGTCCTTAATTAATGTGCCTCTTGGATATGATTGGAATTATTCGATATGCATTTGAAATGTGCTTACAGCTTTAAAAATGTTTCCTCATTTCAGACCATCAATGCAATGCTGCTTTTCAGACAGTGTCGAAACCTAAACAGGATTGGTCTTCACAAGACTCAAAGGTATGTTTAACACCACAAGCACCACTGTAACGTATTAGTATTATACTTTGCACTGTTCAAATTAGTTTGCTTTGTGTTTAATCAGTTGTCATTATGTATCAGTTAATGTATTGTATCTTATCTGCTTTGCCCATTTGGCTGCTGTAATATAGGTTTAATGGGAAGCTTAAGTCTTGCCCAGACAAAGGTCACTTATTTACCCTAGTCAATGTGGTGACATTTTTTTCAACACAATGTCCTCAGTAAATATAACTGTATCATAAGTTATCACCATGGCTACAACCAAGAGGTCAACTACCCAAGTTGGCCTAGTTCTGCACAGGTCTCATTTCCGAGCAGGAACAAATACACAGTAGGTAAGGGTTACCTTATCTGATCTCCTGACATGGAGATTGATTACTCCCAGTTTATTTGTCAGTTTTATTGCTGTTCAGAAAATGGATTTGCTAATCCCCTAATGTTTACGCAGTTACTTCCTGTTGAGCTAAACAAACTATTTAAGCAAACGGTAAGAACTTATCACAAGATAAGCAAACTGCTCCCCGTTTACTTATCTTAAAGGGAAACTTCTGTCAGTCTTCTTTAGCTTTGAATATTAGAAATACCAATTTTCCAATATGTTTGAAGATTCATGACATGAGTCATTCTTTGGAGACTTGGTTACACCCCATACGTGCTGTATGTCACATGCCTCATTTGTGACTTCTGTACCCTCACCACGTTTTGACCTCATAAACACCATCTGAGCCAGCTACACTCCAGACAATAAAACAGGTTGACAGTAATGGCTAGGTGGTGGTGAGGAATCAACCAATCCAACATGGTTAGCCATAAATAGGTGTCATATTGTTTCCTCTAGGTTGCAACAGCCACTGGGGGCGGTCCGTCCAGTGTTGGGATGTGCAGGCAGCCTTTCTTCCCGATGGGGCAGCAGCCATTGGGGGCAGGAGTCAGGGGAGCAGGAGTCAGGGGAACAGTTCCAGCGTGCACATGGCCCCAACTGGAAACATGCCTTAGCAGGCCTGCTAGCAGGGACAGGAGCTGTACTGGCATATGCACTCCATCACAACCAGGTGAGAGCAATCGTCAGTCAGAGCAGATGCAAATTCCATTCTGGTGGATGGATGCCATGAGGGGAAGCAGTGCTGTTGGAAATGAGACAACACAGGGCCAACATAACATCTAACGGTGTTTGACCTCTGCAGGCTGAGCGTGCAGCGACCTCTACAACGATGCAGCTGACGACCCAAAAATCATCCCAGCCCATTTACACCCAGGATGAAGTCACCAAGCACAGGTCCTTGGATGATGGTGTCTGGGTTACCTACAAGGGCAATGTCTATGACATCACTGAGTTTGTGTCCATGCACCCTGGTGGGGATAAGATTATGCTGGCTGCAGGTGGAGATCTAGAGCCATTCTGGGCATTGTATGCTGTACACAGCCAGGAGCACGTGTTGGAGATTCTTTCAGAGTATAAGGTTTGTTGTTATACAAGACACAAAAATGTTTTTGGGGGGGTCTACATGCATCTTGTTGCCATCAATCCAAACCCTTTGTTGTCTTATAAAAGGTGGGTGAGCTGAGTGCGGAGGACCTGCAGCAGCAGCAGAGCCGGGTCTCCTCAGACCCTTACTCCAGCGACCCTGCCCGCCACCCCGTTCTGCGCATTAACAGCCTTAAACCCTTCAACGCTGAGCCTCCACCTGAGATCCTCTCTGACAGCTATATCACCCCTTCTGCCATCTTCTTTAAGCGGAACCACCTCCCGGTGCCACGGGTGGACCCGGCCTCCTACCGACTTCAGGTAGAAGGGCTGCCTGGAGGGGTTCTGAGTCTCTCTCTGGAGGAGCTGAAAACACGCTTTCCTAAGCACACAGTCACTGCCACGCTGCAGTGTGCTGGCAACCGCCGCTCTGAGATGAATAAAGTCAAGCAGGTGAAAGGGCTAAACTGGGGCATTGCTGCCATCAGTAATGCTACATGGAGTGGCGCTAAGCTCAAGGATGTGCTACGGGCTGCTGGCTATGTCTCTGAAGTAGCCAGCTGGGCTTGTCATGTGCAGTTTGAGGGCTTGGATGCCGACGTGACAGGCACCACCTACGGCGCATCCATCCCGCTAAACAAGGCAATGAGTGAGGAAGGGGACGTGATACTGGCCTATGAGATGAATGGGGAGGCCCTTCCTGCTGACCATGGCTACCCTGTCAGAGTTGTGGTACCAGGCACGGTGGGCGCTCGCAACGTTAAATGGCTGGGCAAGATTGTGGTGAGTCAGGATGAGAGCAGCAGCCACTGGCAGCAGAATGACTACAAGGGTTTCTCCCCAGGCACAGACTGGGACACAGTGGACTTCAAGTCAGCCCCAGCCATTCAGGAACTCCCTATCCAGTCAGCCATAACCCAGCCTGCAGAGGGCACAGTGGTGGACCGTAGTGCTGAAGAGGTGACTGTGAAGGGCTATGCTTGGAGCGGAGGTGGTCGGGAGGTGGTGCGGGTGGATGTGTCTCTGGACGGGGGAAAGACGTGGCAGGTGGCCAAGCTGAGGACCCATGACAAGGGGCAGGCCCCAGCTCCCTCACCTCCTCCAGGCCAAGCCTGGGCATGGAAGCTGTGGGAGCTGACAGCCTCCCTTCCCCCAGATGCCCAGGAGCTTGAGATTGTATGCAAGGCAGTGGACAACAGCTACAACATGCAGCCAGACTCTGTGGCGCCAATCTGGAACCTGAGGGGCGTGCTGAGTAATGCCTGGCACAGAGTTAAGATAAATATCAGAGAAGATGATGAGGAAGATGACATGTAGAGATGTCAGTCTGGGTTGTGACTTGAGTCCCTGTCTCCCTGTGGGCTGCCAGCTGATTGTGACTGCTCAACAGAACTTGCTTTTTCTCCATGTAGTTGGAAGAATAATAGTGGGATTTTCTTTGAGCAAGACATGAATTGTTCCGGTGCCTTATCTAACAATTTTAGATAGTAGTTTTATCTGAATGAAATTAGTTACTTTAGCGAAATAAATGGTAATACCCCCCCTCCCATATATAATGTGACATACCACAAAAATAGCTTGTCCACCATACAATTAGGTATTATTCATACAGTATTGCATTTTGAACCTTTGTAAAGAAGCCAATAGTTAGCAGATAGTTCAGAAAATTATGTGGAAACCCAATTTAACTCAGAAACAAAGAACATTTGTACAATGCATAACATATATATATATATATATATATATATATATATACATATATATATATACATATATATATATACACAGAGGACAAGATAAGGGGGAGAAATCTGTTGGTGTCAACAGTTTTTTTGAAGACCAAGCAAAGCTTTGCCATCGATAGACTAGAGGGACGTTTAAGTTTAGGCTTTGATGGCACAAATGCAGATAATTTATTTTAATTTGATTTAGCAGTATAATCGACATAATCCTAAGAATATTACAAAAGTGTATATATAGAAATAAGGAAAAAATTGAGGACCAAAAGCATTTGGTTCAGATCATATCTGTTTTAAGATGTTATTATCTGAAGCATTTTGCACTGATGATTTCCATCTGTAGCATTCAGGTACAATCTTGTTTATTCAATATCTAAAAGGTATATCAAGAGCTATATTTTCGATAATTCAATCATTATGTTGCACACTGCACTAAATTAAAATTAAAACAGCTTTTTATGTGACTGCATATTCTCGTATGTTGAATAAACATTTGATCCAGTTTGATATGGGTGTTCATGTTTTTTTCCATTGTAGAACACAGATGCTGTAGAATAATGTTACTGAACCACTGACCTCTAGTGGTTAGAAAATATTTCTAGTATTTACAGTTACATGAAAATGTGCTAAGATGTTTATACAATTCCCTCAAACACAAAATGTAACTCCTTAATGTATACCAGATGTAGCAATTTCACAGTGTCTCAATATTGCACCTCAGTTCCCTTAGTATTGCTAATTAATTAGATGACTAATGCCAGACGAAGGTTTTGTGTTTCCTAATGTCTTACCATGGAGTCAGTACAGGAGTAATGACTCTGGGATTAGTGAATCATCATTAGTTGTGTTCTAATTGGATAAGAAACCTTTTTCACACTGAGATAAATGTTCTATGCTCTTTGGGGTATTTCTTTGCCATGACTTTATTGTACTCAAAGGCTTACTGTGTTTCTAGTACAATCTGGTGTGTGTTGCCCCCCTAACACACAAAACACATCTGTTACCACTTTTCTAGTTTACTTTACAATGTAAAAAGGGAAGACCTGAAAGTTTGTTCTGCTCTCTGAACTCAATGATGCACAGATGTGGTGACGTTGGACACAGGACGTGAACTGGTCCAGACTGCTTCCTGGAAAGAAGAGGGAGGTGTTCCAACTGGCAGGGCCCTCATGAGGGAGGGAACAAGAGTCTTCCAGGGTGGAGTCACACGAGAAAGGCAGTGAAAGGCATAGAGAAGGGAAAGCAGTAGCTCCCTGGCTGGTTATAAGTGGTTAATAACAATAAATAATGTGGACGATGGTAGTACAAACCAGGTTGTTTAATGATAATGATCTGAAATGAAAACAAAGTCAGCAAGAAACCAGACCACAGACAGGCAGGGTTTGACTTTTCACTTAGGAATCCAAAGTTCAAAATATAATAAAACTGAATGGAGGGGAAAACACACTTTATGAAGTCTGTGCTACTGGAATAGGACCAGCTGTGGAAGTGTCTTCAGAAGCTGCAAGGGGCTATGGCTGTCAAACCTGAGACCTGCTCAAATTACCCATTCCTCCCTCCCACTGATACAAGAAGCAGGATCAAAGCAGAGCTAGACATTTAGGACAGCTTCCAAGCTACATTATTTTTATAGACCAACACAATGTACTGCACATTTTCTTGTCTCATTAACGCTTTGTATCACGCTCTAGGATGTATTTCAAGTGGTATAAAAAATTAAGAACTGCAGTCTGCAGAAGCATGCAGATGTGACCTTGTGTTCTTTCCCCTTCTGTGACTCAGAGGGGGGAGTGAATATGGTTGTGAAGAGTTGACGTAAGTAGACTGGATACAAACAGCTTTGATTAATGCCGAAATTTGGGTTTATTTGTATGATTCAGGGTGTTCATGGAAGGCCAGGCAACATTTAGGTCAATGGAAAATGACTGTCGCATGAGTATACACCACAGGCAGTCTGTGACACCGAAAATGTATCTGTTTACACAATAGCTCCACCAGCATATACTTCTCATCCAAAATGTAACCTGCAAAAGATTGTATATTCACCTTTTAGGATAACTAAAGATAGGATGACCTGAAATGCTGTCCTCACAAATCCTTCTCATACTTTTTGTCATGTTCAGATATTTACTTTTGCTAGGAAAAAGGAAAAGAACATGACCATGCAAAACTGGACGCAAGGTTTGAAGGTTTCAGCTTTAGGTCTGCACATTTACAGCATTCTAACACATAGGTTATAAACCAGTACCGAGTATATCTGGGTATGAGGTTAGAAGTTGGTTAGAAGTGGCACCTTGTAGCATGTCGAAAAATGTTTTGCTCATGAGTGGACTTATTCATGGTTTACACTGTATGATTGAAAAGTGGTTATATGAAAGCTAATCTTACATACAAATCACATACACCCAAAGCATTGGGGATGTGTTCAGTGAGCATTTTTTGCAGTAAAAGAGGTCACAGGTTCAAATCCCCATAATGTGGTTGCTTTGGCAATGCCTCAATGCTGAACTGCTGACACACAAACCATTGACGGTAAGGAAGTGGAGGTGTTACATCAGAAAATTCAGCTGTGTCAGGAATACTTTTTAAATATTATCCTACCTACCTCTTAAACAGAGGTCTAAAGACACCATCAACAGCAATATAGCGTTCTGTCTACCCCTGAACCCTAATCAGTCAATGCTTGGCTTGAACTCCATGTGATGGACACCCAGACCTGGAAGTAGGTTGAAGCTACATGCTAGTTGACAGAAGAGTTTTTTCAACCGAGCAGCCAGTTTTCATTTGGCAGCTGTTCATTCCTCTGGGATGTATCATCACAGCGGTTCACGGCTGACTCACCCCCAGTTCACTTAAAACTCCAGAACTCACCAAAGAAGAGCGTCAGAACAAAGCTTGGCTCCATGAAAAGTTGTAACTGGAGCAGGCTGTAAAACTTGATTTCTAAGTTTGAATGTTTAAAAAGCTATGTGAACCATTTTATTAGTGGAATTATATTAACGTCTTTGCTTTGAGACCAACATTTTTCTTTTTGGGGTAACCCTTGTTCTACCAATGGAATTCCTGCTGCAGATGACAGTGCTTTTAGCACTTACTTTTAACGTGATGGCAGCGGTGATGGATAGGAGAATGGAGTTCACAGAGGCAGTGGTATGGTAATAATCTTATCTATAAAATGTTTGGCTCATATAGGCAGCCCAGGGTATTAGCATCCATGTATTGTTTTTCTTAGCATGTACGGCTTTATTTGACTTTTGATTGATTGTGGTTATGGATGCAATTGTACTTCATTAACACTTTTATTCATTTAGCAAAAAGAAAATCAGTAAAGCTTCAAAGCTATGTACAGATACAGAATACAGCATATATAGAAGATCAAAGAACATAAGTGCTTTTTGTTGTGCTGGTCAAATAAAAGGAATGGTCTGTATTTAGATACAGTACTCATATTCTATCTCCACTAATTTTCTACCAGGACTACCTTGAGAGGTATGGCTACCTGCATACTCCTCTTAACCCACAGGACCAGGGCTATTCAGCCATGGACATCAGAGAGGCCCTCAGGTAAAGATCTTCTGAGTACAGCTGATTCTAAGGGGAAGAAGTCCATGTCCTACATATCTCCACGCTCAAATCCCCCTTTATTTTCAGGGTGTTCCAGAGGGTGACACATCTGCCCGTCTCTGGAAAGGTGGATGAGAAAACTCTAGATGCAATGAGGAAGCCTCGCTGTGGAGTCCAAGATTCCTTCAACCAAAGATCCCACAAATACAGAGTGTTGGGTTGGTCACATGAAAATCATTGCTTTGTTAGAGTTCAACAATGTTTTCCTATATGGGTATAAAATGCTACAAAGGTTTTTCTGAAGTAATTTTGGATTCCTGACTTGCTGGGGGTCATAGTTTACAATCACACTGTAGACCTAGACACATAATGAAACTGCACATTTAAGTACATGGGCTATAGTCTCTAATTATTACTCAACTCTTCATTTTGTGGGCTTTTGTTTATTTCCAAACGTTCTCAGGTTATTGGCACAAGAGGAGCCTGACCTACCGCATCTATAACTACACTCCAGACATGGGAAAGACAGAGACCAGAAAAGCCATTCAGTTTGCGTTCAAATACTGGAGTGAGGTGGCTCCCCTGAGCTTCCGAGAGGTGGAGTATGGACGGGCTGACATCAAGATCTCATTCCATAGGAAAGATGCCACATGTGCTGTGCCCTTTGACGGACGAGGTGAATGAACTCTCTGAATGCATGCATGGCTCTTCGTGGTCTCTGTAATTAGGCTTACACAACAACTTTAACCAACAGGTTGTTCCCTACAATTCTTGAATCATGTCTTGTCTTGTCAAAACCGTAAACTTTGCATGCCTTCCTACACTGCAGGTCATGTACTGGCTCATGCAGAAACACCAGAGTCAGGAATTGTACACTTTGATGAAGATGAGTTTTGGACTGAGGGGATGTACTATGGCACCAATCTACGTATTGTAGCTGCCCATGAGATAGGCCACGCCTTGGGGCTAGGCCACTCCCAGTACAGCACTGCTCTAATGGCTCCAGTCTACTCTGGTTACCGTGCCAACTTTCGCCTGCACCCCGATGACGTAAAAGGCATTCAAGCTCTCTATGGTGAGTTGACCTGGAGCCACAGGCATGACAATGTTAACATGTTGTCATTGTACACACTGATACTCATACTTTTTGTCTTATCTCGGTCTTTCTTAGGTAAACGTGTGAGCAGTCCTTCCTCTGTGCCCACTTTGGCTTATGTTCCTACCCCCACAATAAGCCAGCCTGATCCTGAGGAAGACGTGCTAAATCCTTGCACTGCTAGACTAGATGCCATCATGCTGGGTGAGCTGACCGCGGCCACTTCTTCATACCCAGCTGTCTTGAAAAGCTGGATCCAGTATGTCTGGCTCATCAGTGTAATATTCTTTATTCCTATGCCATTTTAGGTCCATGGAAGAAGACTTTTGCTTTTAGTGGTGACTATGTATGGACAGTGTCTGAATCAGGCCACAATGACCCTCTGAAGATTAACATGCTGTGGAAGGGACTTCCTGGGAACCTAAATGCAGCTGTATACTCACAGAGAACCAACAAGACATACTTTTTAAAAGGTACAATACTGTAAAACACTGTCCTGCATGCAGAGTTCACACTCTACAGGGTGTTACCATGTTGATCAAACTGGCTCACTACAGCTCTTCTCTTTGGCACTGTTATTCCAGGAGACAAAGTGTGGAGGTACACCAGTTTCCGCCTGGACTACGGCTACCCTAAACAAGTGAAACGCATCCCTCCAAACATTGATGCTGCTTTGTATCTTGAAAAGAATAAGAAGCTCATCTTTTTCAAGGTAAATAGTTCTGTGTAAAAACACAATAGGATTTCTAAACACAGTATAGGTACGTTTAACATTCATAGTCAAGTATCTGTTCATTTCAACTCAACCCTCTCTTTGTGCCATCTCTGTTGTCTGTGTTTGCAGGGATCTGGTTACTGGCAGTGGGATGAGCTGAAGTACAGTAACCTCAGTGTTTACCCCAAACCCATTTCCCAGCTCTTCACTGGGCTGCCCCCGAACCTTGACGCAGCCTTCACCTGGACCAATGGAAAGATCTACTTCTTTAAGGGAGACAAATACTGGCGCATAAATGACCTGCTGAGCGTTGAAAGAGGATACCCACTCAGCAAGAGGGAGCGTTGGATGCGTTGCTAGGGACAACTGCTAGAGGGCAGTAGACACCACTATGATGTTCAGGGAGCTACACATTAACATATTAGGGGTGCAGGGTGCTTGATACCCAGATAAGACCCATGGTCTGTTAAAGAGCCACTTTAAATTCAATATTACACATTTAAGTAATGTAATGGGCAGTGTCTTACTGTGGTCATACCATTAGTGTCACCTCTGAGATCACTAATGTAATCAGTTAACACTAGCTGTACTTGCTTTGTTGTAATCTAAATTTTAATCCCACACACAATCCTGTTTGGTTGCTAGGAGGGTGTGTTGGTATGAGTGTCTTTCAGTGTGAAACTGGAGTTTTCAGTTTCCAGCATAATGCCTGTAGAGAGGTTGCTTGTTGTGATCTCAGGGGGCCTTCAAGGGAGGCATTTTCCCCCTCCAACACATGTGGAATGGGTACGGTTGCTCTCAGCTATTTGAATTTCACTGGTGTTATCCAGTATCAACGTTCGTAAAATGGTATACATTCTTTGTATATGTTAAACTTTAGTAACTGGTTTATAATGGCAAACATTTGTCCGTGTTTTGAAAACCTTATGGCACATTCAAGATTTTAGGAAATTGTGAGTTTTTTGTGAGTACGAGTACTTTTGTGTTTGAGTTTGTCTCAATGATGCAAAGCAACAATACAAATCATTGAAACAAGCCAATGTGTCCTTTGAGACAAAATCTTTATGTGATGTCATGGGAAGGGCTAGTGAACAATGGAGAGCCAATTCATGAACACAGTGGATTAAAGACATGAAAAGAGGATTTGGTTGCATATATCTATTGTCCAGTTAAATTGTCTTGGTGACACTGTTGCTTTGAAAATAGAATTGATGAAATCCCCCCACCCCATAACCCCAATTAAGATGCTCTGTAATTTCAGGCAGTTGGGCAGCTAATGTTGCTATGAGACCAATGAGGTGAATAAAATCATACAGTAAATGTGATTTGAAAAAATGACTCCAGAGCTTTTTCCAATGTTTCTTTTAATCATTTTAAACTGATTTAATTGTTGGTATTTTCAATGTCCTGTCAACATTTATTTACATATTGAGAATATGAGAGGGTTCTGCCTCAGTAACATTCTATCATTCAAAAATTAACCTATGAGATTATGGCAACTGTTCTCTAGTTAATTGTACTTTATCATGGCTCTTCCATGTTGTTAATTGTATAAATAACTGAACACAGGCACTCCAAAAACAGGACAACCCATTAGCTAATAAAAAACACAACTTCACAGAAACATTTGTCTGCAATGACAAAGAGTAATAGCACTACATGAACATGTCTCAATAGGCTTATTCCACCTGCCAAATGGGCCAGAAGCCATCAAGTAGATTTATGATGAAAGCAAACTTGATTTAATTCTACTGAACATGTAATCTTCATTGCATTTAGGCACTAAATGGCTTTGTGTATTAGTAGGGTGTGTTGTATTCAAGTCTTTAATCATAGCACACTAAATCTGAATCAGATATCCAAAACTATCCTGGAAAAGTATTTGAACACTCCGGCTAAAAGTATGTGACACCTGACCATCCCACCTAAACAAGCTTGTGAGGCATTTCGAAACCATGGGCTTTAGTATGGATACGTCAGGAATCTGTGATGGCCAGTGATGTTTTTCAACACTAACCTAGAAAAAAGCCCTTGTATAAGGTCCTCACTTTGAACATGCAGGGCATCGTCAAGCCTGTTGTCATGGGTTTGGGCTATAACACTTCTTTCTACTGGTGGAAATATTGATGCTAAAGCTTCATACCAGACATTTCTCTGCTTCAAACTTGGAGGAAACTATCTGGGAAAGGCACTTTCTTGTTTTATCTTGATAATACTCTCCTGCAGAATCAACATCCACGCAGAAATTATTTGGTAAGTTTGGTATAGAAAACCTTCACTGACCTGCACAGATCCCTGATCTAAACACCAATAATGTATACAATTGGGATACATTCTATCGCCTTCTTCAAGCCAGGTATAATCAGCTATAATGTGTTCAACCTACCTGATGCCCTTGTGGCTAAATGAAAAATTCTACATTAATATTACAACATCTATTGGAAAACGGCAACAAACTCCATATGAATTCCCATGACTTTGGAATGAGAGGTTCGACAGGTGTCTGTGTACTAAACTGTGTCTACATACGGTACTGTCTTTTTCATATAGTGTATGTATTAATAGTACAAAGACACAACCAACACAGGGAATTGTTTCAACACATATACCATGACTTATCAAACACACACACACACACACACACACACACACACACAGCACCTGGCGCAACAAAGAGCAACAAAGAGCAGAGGAGTATTTGGAGTAAGTATGCACGGTTGTCGTCTTCTTAGTTTAATCCCACTTCACCTGCTAGGGGAGCTTCTTGTGCTGTGCAGGACAGGAGTCAACCACTGTTAACAGAATGCATGCGCCACCAGGTCATTCAAGTCTTGAATGAACAGATAAGTCAGACTGCAATCACTGGCGTCCTGTGAGAGGGTAGCTCTAGTGCTTTAGATGGCCATTTCCATTCTCATGTTTCAACAACTACATGATTCAATAACTACGGAACAAGAGAAAGCTGGTCGGCTCAAAAACGGTTGCTTGTTCTCTTTTAATGCTGCTTCTGACCTGCGTGCAGGAAAACCAAACTGGCCATTTGAATTTCAGCCTCCTAATCTCTGGCAGAACTGGCCTTTAGACTGTTCACATGGAGCTGCCACAGGCCAGGGTAGACACTAAACAAGGAGGGGCTAGTCTATTGACAAAGTGGTTACAGCACACTTCAAACAGGAGTGGACTCCCTTCACCAGCACCACCTCCGAAGGATCAGCACAAAGGAAGGAAGCTGGAGATGCACGTCAGTCTGCTCTCCTCCCAGCATCCAGCATGACAGATTGCTAAAATACACTGGAGGTAAACAGCTTTAATGTTATGGCTGGCCAAAGACTTTACAGGGCTCTTCTTCAGCTAGGTAGAGGAGGGCTTGGATTTCGTAGAATCTCACATTGTCTAATATGGATGGTCACAGGAAGTGCAGAAACCTCTGCAATAATGTCTAGAGACTCAGCAGATCAAAGTTGGTGGGGGAGAGAAAAGTCAGCCTCCCTCAGACTCGTATCACTGGAGTTGTAGCAGTGAGGGGCACAGTGGAGCCTGTCTCATAGTCAAAATCAATCATGGTGTGGTTGGCTGTTCCCATGCTGCTGAGGGACGTTCCGGTCCCCAGCTGTCGGTCCCTGAGACTCTGCAGGTAGCTCTGAGTGAGGACAGAAAGGGGGGGTCAATTAACAACATGACATCTACATGTTTTACATGTTACATTAGTATAAGAGTGGTCATTTAGCCAGGGAGTGAAACTGACAGGTGCAAGTAGGTCTCCAGCGTAGCGTTTGACTGGAGTGGGCTTGCGGCGGTAGGTTCCCTCCTGCCCTCCTCCCTGCTGACGTTTCTTAGCATCCTTCTGCCTGATTCGCATTAGCTGAACTCTTTTCTGCCTCCTGCTAATGATGACTTGAAAATGGAGAGGAAGAGGAAAACAGAAAAGAATCATTATAGTCCTTGACTTCCATTAATCCAGTCACAATAAAAAAAAGAGTAACTGATGTTGAGAAATGACAGCGGATATTCAAACACTGCCTCCATTTTGTCTCTCTGCTAAGTCCTCCATCTTCTGTCCTAACCCCCAGCCCACCTTATATCCACAATACAGTGACTACGCCCACCCTCTGAAAGAGGATCGATACTGGAAATCTACACCTTTAATTCATCTCATTCATACCTTCAGTGTGTGAGAAGCCCTCAGCAGTCAGCTTCCACTGCACCAGAACACCCATGAAGCTGAGTGCCGGCCAGATGCCCAGGATGACCCAGCTGTACCAGCAGAGAGGCGGAGCAGCTGCCAGCCGCAGACATTCATAGACGTGTGTGGCTAGAGCTAGCATCTCCACAAAGTAGTCAGCACACACTGTCATGATGGCGGCCCCGAACACAGAGGTGGAGAGCACAGTGAAGAGCCTCTGCCATTGTAATGTCAGCACAGCGAACAGCATGCCTGTGCCCAGGAGCGTACCCAGGGGCACCCACACTGTGGTGGGGGTGTAGAACTGGTGGGTCACCAGCAGAGCAGCTAGGGCCAGTAAGAGCCCCAGCAGCAGGCCGGTCATGAACAGGCCCACGCTCCTCACTAGCATGGTGACCAGGCCGCACAGTAGGCCGATGCCCAGGCCGATGCCTGCGCTCGCTTCCACGCTCAGCTGGGTGTCCAGGACACGCTCCTTGTGACACAAGAGGAAGATGATGACGGAGCCGAACATCAGGCCTGACAGGAACATCACTGCCTTGAAACAGCGGTACCCTGGGACATGGTAAGAAGGGGAGCAAGACCCAGAGGAGGGACAAGAACAGCAGGGGAGAGAAGAGGGACAAGAGTGGTGAGAAGAACATGCCAGGCTGTGTACTCCTCCCTGGCTAATCATTTAGATCTGGGGGTGAGTGATGTCTGAGTCTGCATGCAACTCTATAACATTAGGGTAATCCCATCATTAGATTCAGGTCCAGACGTCTTTCATTTAGCTAATTCATTACATAATAAAACTTTACATTGGGAAACCCTTTCAGGGCCTATCTGACAACCAGCCAACCTAAACAGACAGAATCAAAAGCCCCTGGGCACCAGCACATTATGCTTGGATGTATCATTGAAATGTTGGGACATGTTGTTCCACCTGAACAGACACATGGTGCACACGTGTGCATGCTAGCCACATTCGGTTTTCCTTTTGCAGCTGGTTGCTGACATCAAGGTCTTTTGAGGGGTCTGGCTGGTGACCTTACCGAAGAAACAGTAGATGATCCCAAACAGGCAGCACATGGAGCAGATGACAGCAGGGATGACTTCATACTTCCTCTCAATCTCCAGACTGCAGACGTCCACTTCCCCCATGCCTGCTCCGGACTCGGCTCCGCCCCCATTAGGGCCCAGCCCAGATGGCTCTGCCATGGTGGGCTTGTGTCAAACCACAAGGGGGAGAGGGTAAGGGAGGAGGTGGACCAGGAAATATATGAGGGATCTGAAGTTTACTTCCAGAGTCCGAATGACAACTATGTTATCTGCAGTCCATCTGGGAGTTGTGCCTGTAAGGTGACAGAGAAGGAAGTGGTGAAATCATCAAAGTTTATCAAAGTGAATCACATAGGCTGTAAGAAGTGCTATGAGATTATAACAAATGCTATGAGATTCTAAATTACTTGTGCAACTTGTAATTGCACACGGCCCCACAATACACAAATTCCTTTTGAAAGTATTCAAGGGAGGTTTGAATCTGACGACCATGTGACTGTTTCCTAATGACTCTGCATATGTGGCTGTCAGACTCATTACTTTGTTGCAACACTTGAAAAGGCATGAACACAGAGGTTCTATAATCACCATCAGATTCAAATACGTAAGCAATAAGTGAACATGGCTGCAAAAACAAATGGTCTGTCAGCACTGTTCATGCTGTTCAACTGACCCCATACTCTGAGCGCAAGTCGAAGAGATGTGACTGAGAATTGCATAATGAGGCCAAAGTTACTTAGTCTTGTCTTCTTTATGTAACCCTTACCTATGTTATGTTCATATTTGAGCAGACATGCTGTTACTGACAAGACCGTTGTTGCCACAGACTGTCCTCCTCCCTGCTCTGAGAGAGAGAGAGAGAGAGAGAGAGAGAGAGAGAGAGAGAAAGAGAGAGAGAGAGAAAGAAAGAGAGAGAGACTCAGGGTGGGCTGCTCTCTCTCTGGAGCTGCTGGCAGGCTTCCTTTATGATCTCACCACAGTTCTGATCCGATTACAGCTAACTCACGTTTGCAGCTCAGGAGAAAAACAGTCAGCAGCCGCCCTCTTTCCTTGACTATTTTCCCTCCCTCCCTCTTTCTTTTCATCTACCATTCCACAGCCTCGATCCCCTTCCCTTCTTCACAAGCTGTCTCTCTGTACCACGTCCCTCTTTCACAGACACAGGCCATACATTCTGACCTGCCCATGACTTGACATGGAAAGAATGAGGGTCGTTTGGAAAGCAGCTCACTCAGGGCTAGGGTAGAGCTTTCTCACTGCTGTGTTCAGACCTTTAGTCTGCCTTGGTCTCTTCTGGAAAGTCATATAATGTAATGTTTCATTTACAACAGCAATTTAGACTGAAGTAGGACTGTTAAGAAACCAATTACCATAAATCAGTTTCTTTTTGCAAGGTGCAATCTACTTAAGCAAGAATTTATTTTAGTTTCTCAAAAACAGAAGTTCTAAAAACATAGATAGTTTGGACCGGATATGCAAGAGATTTTTGATTCAATATCAGTTTCCCATTCAAGTTCATGTACTCAGAACTTCAAGCATCCCGACAATCTCCCATGTCTGTGTGTCTGTCTCCCTTTGTCCCTCTGTGAGTCACAATACTGGCCAGTGTGTGAGAGGCCTGGAGTCTGTGCCGCTCTAGGAGAATGGAAGCATTATGGAGCCGCACAAAGGCTCTGAGACCCAAACCATGACCTCTACTGGCACCCACAGCAAAGCATGCTGGGAGAGAGAGATGCACCACACAAAACTGGGGAAAACCAAGGAAGGGAGGGGGGGGTCAAAATGGTAGTAATCCTTTGTACTTTACAGGATTCAGAGTCTCACAAGATGGATGACCCTGCTCTGCTGTGGGTCCTCTTTTTGCAGGTCAACAAATCCCTGCATAGTTAATTTGGGTGTGTCAATCAAGGAAGGGTGTGTGAGCTAGCAGGGATTCCAAGAGTGCTCCGGTATGAAGGCAAGAGGCAGCTGAGTACTCAGGAACTCTACTTATTGCTCAGCTGTCAGAAGGGGCTGTTTGACACAGGAGGTGTCTCTCCATATCTTGGCATCATGGCCAGGCAACTGTAACAAACCCCACTTACAGCTGGAGTCAGGATGAAGTCCCATACTCTATGCTATACTGCCTTCTCAGAGACGAGCAAGAGATACTTAGAAACACTGCAGATTTTCAAGAGGAAGATGTTCCACCATTTTAAGGATACCATAAGAAATATGCATCATTTAACATGTATAAAATGACAATAGATACTTTGATCTGTTGTTATAGAGCTGTTTTCAAGTTACAATACTTAGTTTGTCACAGCTGATTTCTGCATTAGCTTCCTTACTCACAGGCGGGAAACTTCAATCCTTTTTAACCTTTGACCCCACTTCTCCCTTTCTGCCTCAGAGACAGGAAGCACAGGCTCTGAACAGGAAATGCAGTAAAGGGTGCTGTTTTGGAAGTGAGCCCTGCTTTTGGGGCAGGAAGCAGAACAGGAAGTACATGTGGATTTGGATAGTCAACAAGAGTATAGCTATCAGGAGTGTGAATCAAGTAACATTAACAACTGATGCATAGAAGAACCCTGTGCTAAAGAACCATTTTAAGAGGAATGTTGTACTTGTGAGTAATCTGTTTAGTGAGCAATCATTTAGAAATGCTGTAGATGAGATTATATTATTTCCCAACTGTGCATTTTCCCTGATATGTGTGATATCCCTGTGACCTCCCTGTTAGAGCTGCAGGGTCGGATCCTTGACTTGCGGCTATCTGTTCTGTTTGATCTATTTCCATAAATTAATTCGATTAAAATGACAGAACAAATACACTGATGATACTGCTCAAAAAGACATGTGACATAATGACAAACATAATTTTTCATTCAATTGTGATGGTAAAACTGTTTAAAAAATAAGAAAGAAAACATTTTGTAAAGGCCAGTGTGTTGTATTTCAGTATCATCCTCTTCACACAAGTCTGACAGCTTGACCCAAGGACCCACCACTATGTTCTCCCTTTCATTCACATCTCAAACAGTCAAATGACAACATTCCATTAGACCATGAACATGCCATGGATAAGTCATTAGATGAATCTCGCTTGACATATTAATAAAAAGTATAGTATATTATAGTACCTAATAACACATGTAAGAGATCATCTGATCCAGGCAAAGCCTGATCATGGTCTGATTGAAGATCAAATATTTGTAAAATGAATCTCTTACTGGTGAAAAATGTCCTCCATTCACTCTATCCAACTCTTCTCTTCTAAAAGTCTAACCACTCAAACAACACTTTGTTCCACAAAGTGAATGAGGCAACAGGGAGACCTGCAGTTATTTGGCGAGGCCTGTTGTGCCCCCTCCCTCCCTCCCTTCTCTAAAGGCCTGCAGCCTTCATTCAGCTGGGGTTGGAAGAAGAGCAGTGCTTTCTCAAAGAAACTCATGACTGTTTTAACATGGATGACAAATACTGAAAGATTGGGAGAGAGAGACACAGAGAGAGATCATGTCAAGTTGTCTATGTAACCTAATACTCTTACTCTTATTTTTACACCACCTGTCAAACTAACTATAGGGTGGTGCAAAAAAGATTATCTGTGATCTCACCTAAGCCATCAACCAACTGTAAAATACATTTCTCTATCACAAGAGGAAGACTCATGAAAAGGATCTTATCTGAAAATACTAATACTACTTTACTTATTCACTGACAATAAGGAAAAAGCCATCCAGGCAGACTGTACACCCCTTACAAGTTGGAATATTTGTATCAGTAGTTCTTATCCTGCAAAAGATCCTCCACTCCACGCCTGCCTTTGACAGAAGCCTAAAACAATAGAAGCCTTTCAACTGGGACTGCTTAGCTGCTTACCAACAGGCCAGAGAACAACTCCACAGTAAGTGAAAGAACAAACACAATGAGAGGCTTTTTAACAAGCAGTCACATGTGTATGACACACACATACACACAAACACACACATGTAATTACAGTATATATAGTGCACGTATAGTACTTAAAAAACCATCTCAATCCGTGCACATCTTTCCATATTTATAAACACGTGGATGCCCTTTTATGATTTCAAGTCCAAGATAATGGCAGGTTTCATTTTAAAAGGTTGAAATATTCATAAGTGACTGTTGCAGATGTAGATACAATGTATAGACAGTATTGTATTAAGACATGAGAGGTACTTTGGGCCACTGTAAAATACATTAAATTAGCTGAAGAATAGACCCGCTTGTCATAAACTGAGGAACCAATAGGACTGAATAGTGAGTGAAGCTAGGGGCTTCGGCTGCTAACAAAAGCGACAATTAGACAATGACTATAACTTGACACCATATTATACTTCGTACAACTATTTAAACTGATGTGCAGGTATCAGAAGAACGACATCAACAAAATGTACATCATCAAGATGTATGTTCACTGTCAGCATAAATTTAGGCTACATTTCTAGATGTAGACTAGATATGCCTGGATGTGTGCTAAAAAAAACAACCTGAAATATATCCCATTAAAGGGAGCCCTTAAGGAATGCTGTGCCTGAAAAGTAATCTACTGTAGTAGGAGAACACAAGTTAATCCAGTACTTACACTAGTTTGGGGGTGATGGTAGGTAGAGGGAGGAGTAATGTGACCCCCCACTGTGTGTTTCTGTATGTTTGGTGCTTCCAGGTCAGGTCTGTCATTTGAGAAACCCAGAGTAGCTATTTAACCCTAGGTCTGTCTGTCTGTCTTCTGTCTAGCTCCCTGCCTGCCTGCCTGCCTGCCTGCCTGCCTGCCTGCCTGCCTGCTTGTCTGTCTGCCTGCTTGTCTGTCTGTCTGTCTGTCTGTCTGTCTGTCTGTCTGTCTGTCTGTCTGTCTGCCTGCCTCCCACCAGGGTATAATTCAAACTCCAAAAGGGCTCTCCCCATCCTAAAATATCCCCTGGGTTCATCGGGCCATCCTTTCAGTCTAAATAACAACATTACTCATCCTTTCAGTCTACTATCTAGTCTAGAAATAGTTGACCATCCCTGGAACCTCAAACCCACAGCAGCTCTTTCCTTTTGACTTTCTCTACTTTGCCTACAATAAGGCAACAGGACTCCCTAACACGCAAAACCAGATTTTTCAACAATTTCATTCTATACTAGACTTGACGGGACTCTCGTCAATCTACCTAGCCACAAAAAGCATCCCTAACAGCCAACAAGGCAGAAGACACAGGCTGAAGACACAGGCTGAAGACACAGGCTAAAGACACAGGCTGAAGACACCGGGTGAAGACACAGGCTGAAGACACAGGGTGAATACACAGGCTGAAGACACCGGGAAAACACAGGGTGAAGACACAGGGTGAAGACACAGGCTGAAGACACAGGCTGAAGACACAGGGTAAAGACACAGGGTAAAGACACAGTCTATTTACAGGACCTCTTTACTTTGTGGCTCATTTGTGGGAGATCCTTGTGTGGTCAGTGTATAAATACACAACTCTACACTGCCAATTCAGTAAGTAGAACCTTACAGCCCATGAAAATACGGTGCTTCAACAAAGCCAGAGTTTACAGAGCTCCTGGAAGCTTGAGACAAGCACCGCTGGGGGCCTATGAACCATTCAAGGAATAATAACCTGGTAGAAAAGGTCTAATGAAGGACACTGTATAGTGTATAAGTAGTTTGAGTCAATGGTTTATCCTTTTATCTCACACCACACATCTCGTACAGCCTTTTAATTATTCATGACAGCAGCTTTTACTCGTTCCCTACTCATGTGTTCCCGCTCTGACTAAAGTCTGTAGGAATAACTGAGTAAGCTGGGAACCAAGGTTAATCCCAGTCAGCACTAAGAAACTCTGTAAGAGCTGAAGGAGGCATGGATGTGTGGCCAGACATAACTGGAATGCTAATCCGGGTTTCAAAGCTTGAAGACTGAATAAAGTAATTGCACTGTGACAGGATATTCCTGTAAGAGGTACGCTTTAAAACAGAAGTAGCCTTATTCTTTTTCAGATCTTTTCTTAAAGAGTTAGCTATCTAATGGTTGGAACATAGAGACCACCACCAAATTACCCTGGCAAGATTCAGTTAGCTGTGGTGAGACTCAAATGGCATACTGTTGTGCTAGAATTAGAATTATGAAGTGTCATCATCAACTAGCATTCCATAACTAATTGGGTTGTCATGTGAATGTCTACCCATCTCTGCCAGTGTGCTACTGTAAACACAAACTTGTCTTTATTGTTTCCAATTGAACTACAAAGACTAAAACCTAAAAAGACTAAAAAGAGTATAACACCCAATTTAGGACAGTCTGATGTAGAGAGTAGTCTCTCCAGATCATCTTATGGTTGCCAACATTTGAAGCAAATTTAAGGAGATATGGAGGCAGACAACAAAGTAGTCCATAACCTGGACGTGATGATGTCACCATTGTTACAGGCCTAGCAACTGCAGTGCCCTGTGTGTTCACACCACTCCCCCCCCCACCCCCCCCCCCCTACAAATGAAGAGACGCTAAACTACCATTTCAATCTCTCT